>JAOUQZ010000047.1:26945504-26959403 GCA_028564935.1 Neosilurus hyrtlii | reverse complement strand
ATCTTCTGTGGTGGAAACTGGAAATTTTGGCTGTTATAGTCTTTGATTTGCTGCTTTATGAAGCCAAAACTCATTGAGACTGAGCTTTTTGAAAATCAGAGGTTAAGTGCAGCAAGGGAACTTAATTAGGTTTCATTATTCCAGGAGAACCTTTAAATGATCTTAATTTGCTGCAACAACTGGAGGTTTAAATTGGCCCTGTCCAAGATAAAAATCAATTAGCCATGAACATTTTCCTACAAGATTGATATAATTAATTCAGGTTAATGTATAATATATAAATTGCATTTATATTGTAACAGTAAAAATGTATTATTTAAAGATTGCATCAACATATTTGTTAATGCTCTGTATTAGTCAACATTAGTAAATGCATAAATTATACAATAAATGCTAGCAGTGATTCTCAACTCCAGTTTCAGGCCTTGCGAAGATTCAGGTTTTCCTCTGCTCTAGATATCCAAGTGTTAGATGGATTTTAGAGTATGTAGTCATCCTGTAATGATTATATTGCTCTCCATTATTTATGTTCATGTCCATTGGATTACTTCATCATTGCCTATAAATAATTATATGTGAAGATCAAGCATGTATGGGTAGAATATATGTCAAGTCAAGTCAAGTCAGTTTTATTTGTATAGCGCTTTTTACAATTGACAGCTTTACATAGCAAAATTAAATTAGAGAGGAATCTAAAAGATGTTCTTTACAACCCCCTACACATCCCTGTGTATATGTCCGTGGAAGACAGGATTTTTTCCCCTTCCCATAGTCAGCCTATATGGATTCCCCCTGGTGACTCGGTAAAACTATAGATTCGCTGTCTCTCCTCATTTTTCATGTGGCCTTTGACAAGTAGTGAGCAGAGAGTTGGCCAAATGATGATTTATACTTCTGTTTACATAGAATTTCACCCTTGATTGGAGATATTGGTCTGCTAGCTTGCATTCATTAGCCTGACAGCATGTAATCACATAAGTTTCCTTCACTCTAAATTTCACTTCCACAATTAGGGTGACAGCCTGGCTAAGTGTTCAAGGTCAGCTTTTAGCGATTTCTGTGCCAAGAAAAGGCCAGGAACAAGGTTACAGCAGCGTGGCTGTAGCTAAGTGATGGTCACTGCCACCCTAACCTGAAACAAGGTTAACCCTCTAAGCGGTATGTCAGTCAGACCCCAGTAAGACATTATTTAAGCAATTTGGTAAATTCCTCCCTACAAAATTGGAATGTGCATTTCATCGTTGCCTAAGTGTAAGGAATGAGCAAGCTTAGCTAAGAAATGATTCAATTACTTAGTAGCCTTGCTAAACACCATAAACAATAACTGTGGATTTTTTAAATTCCTTATTACCTACCTTTAGATCAGTGGTCACGAACCATGTTCCTGGAAATTTACCTTCCCGAAGGCTAATCATGCCTACCTGACCAGATAATTATTGTCTTAAGAAGTTCTTGTCTGTTTCTCAATACCAAGTTCGCCGAGTTTGTACTCTTGTTCTAGGGACTTATCAGGTTCAAACTCATGAGTACAAACTCCAGGGACGGAAGGACCGTTCATGGTCATTTGATAATGGGAACAACAGCATACTTAATGCCATATCCATTTTCATTTAACCTTTTGATTACCTTCACAATGAAGTATATTTACAGTAAAAGATTAATTATATAAAACAAACTTACCTCTTGTTTTATTTTGATACTAATGAATATTATTAAATATTATCCAAAAACTGTGGTGTACATATAAAAAGTCAGTAGCAGGAAAAAGGTTGCAGGAGATCATTATGAATGACAGCATTTGTCTGACAGGAGACATGAACAAAACTAAAATTAATGAATGGAAAAACCAAATTGGACACAAACACATTTACACACTTGCCCTGGTTGATGTAAAATGCATTCTGGGATGCTAGACGATACTTTGTCTACAGAAGTCATGAACCGATGCATCCTTGACAAAATGAGAGGAGCCCAAAAATACATCTGAGTAGTCAGACAGATGAGAACTTTGAACTGGAACAGTACTTTGGCTGTGAATGATGACGGTTAACAAGTCCACAGCCCTTGATCACCTACAGGAGATGTGTTAGATTTTGGTTGGAGATAGAAGGTAGATCTTCAGGAACAGGCTTGGTGTGCACTGCTTTGCATAATATTCTTGAATGTTAGTGTTTTACTTAGGATTTAGCTTAAAGTTATGTTAGCTACGACTTTGTGTAGCTTGCTTGATAGCAAACTAATGTCCAGTGGGAATCTTAATCATGTTGTGCACAGATAGGGGTAGCTATACATTATTTTTTCTAAAAATGCAGATTAGTATTTTCCCCACACTTTCACAGTCATTTTGTCTAACCTCACCAACCTAAAAAAGATCTGCCTACATCGCTAAATAGTACCATAACTTCAACTTGATATATATCCCCAGCCATAACCAATTTCCATAACGTTCCATTGTTGATGGAGCCCTTACCCCTCTAATAACTTTTTCTTAAATGCATAGTAAATCTCTAACATTATCTACAATAACTGTAAATACAAGATTTGGTTTTCGTGGATATTCTAACTTTTTAAAAAGAACATTTCATTTGTGAAATTTGTTTCTAGATCAGCCTATATTTTCAGATTTTTCTTAATTCACCTGTTCGTATTTTCTTGGAATAAAAACACTGGTAAGGTCAAAGGTAATGGATATCTCTTCAACAAGATCATGGCATCCAGTTGTTCTTTTTGGTCACTGAACAGCAGAAATCAACAGCATGTTTTAATTTTAATGCCTAAAATTTTCACAACATTATATTATTATAAAATCCTATTATATTATTATAACATCATGTTATATTATTATAACGGTAACTGTAGGTTTTTGAATACCGACTAATTGCTAGGGTAGTTACCATGACCTGGGACCGTTATTCTGTGTTTGCACATGCCTGCTGAATACATCTGTATATAATGTATGTGTTCTGGCTGCTTCCGAATGACAGGGCACCATGGCAGCTATCTGGTGCTCATTTCACCTAGATAACATATGCCACAATGTCAAGAACAACCAACCCACCATCAAAGAACCAACTGACTGCAAAGGTGTTCAGAGATATCAGCTGCTCTCACACCACTGAAGAGAAAGATGTTAACCTTATAAAACCTGTAAAATGTACACTACTGTATGATGCCATGGAGCATATTACCTCTACATAATGCCCATGATGTGGTGACAATCCTCACAGACATGGGCTTGCAGCTTGTAGTTCACAGAGACTAAAGACAGAGTCCATCCATCTGTCTTTTTTCAGACAGATGAGCTTACTGTGTCTTTCCTCCATAACTGATTAATAGCTTATCTAGTGACTAAATAGCCACTGCTACTCAAAATAGTAATGTAGGGGGTTTGCTGGGTATGTGAAGGATGCACTGTGGGCTCTCTCACAACACTACAAGGTCAAATGAATAAATTTGGCCACTAATGCATGCAAATTCAAGCTTATCGCCTTAGACATGCAGTACTCCCACTCGTTTTGCTGAAAAAGTCTATTTCAGCTTGGCATCCAGTATGAGCTCCTAAGAAGAGGCTTTGTACTAGGAGTAGTAGGGGCTCTAGCACCTCTACATAATCTAATCTAAGATGTTCCAACCACTAGTAAGAGCAGTGTTCAAAGTAAGATTTTACTTGCTATTTTAGGGCCAGAAGCATGCTCCAAAGACACCCTGAAAAGAGGCATGGAAAGATACAGTCACCATAATGAAAGCGATCATAGGGAATGATAGGTGTGTATTACCAGAGATATCTTTCACCCTGACTATAGTTACAAGCTGTAACTTAGCCTATATAACACCTTTGTGTTTTATTAAGCTTCACTGATTATTTTACTATTTTTTTACAAATAAGTTACTGGCAGCACAGTGGTGCAGTGGCTAGCACTTCCACCTCGCAGCAACAGCGTTCTGGGTTTGAACCTCATGAAAGAGTGTGTTAAGTTTGTATGTTTTCCCAATCTGTGTGGGATTCCTCTGGACATTCTGGTTTCAAAGACATCTAGATTCATGGATGCAGCTACCCTGCATTATCCATAGGTGTGAATATGAATAAGTGTAAGTGGTTGTTTGTGTCCATGTTAGCCATAAGATAGATTGATGACCTGTTCAGGGTGTACCCTACCTCACGTCCAAAGTAGCCTGGGATTGACTTTCATTGTGAAGCCAATTTAAAAGCGCTATAAATAATGGATGGGTGGAAATAAGCTACATTATTATGTTAGTATATTATATGAGGTCCTGCGATGGCCTGGCGAGCTGTCCAGGGTGTACCCTGCCCTCGCCCAGAGTCGGCTGAGAGGGGCGCCAGCCTCCCCGTGACCCTAATTAGGATTAAGCGGTTATGAGGATATGAGGTTATTTTGAATCCAACCAGCAAATTAGTCATTAGCAAGCTGTAATGTGTGCTATGATCTTAAAGGAGACCTGCAGAATGACTGAGCTATCTCTAGTAAATAATGAATCATTTTGTGTGTTTACTTCCCAATAGGACATGTCCATGTGGGGTTTTAGGTTTTTAACAGTTTTGATCATTTTTCAAAATATGCTTATCATCATTAAGTTATTTAACTGTGCATTGTCAAGAGTAGGCTGCATAGCCATGCCCTGCGATGGCCTGGTGTACTCTGCACTCGCCCAGAGTTGGCTGAGATGGGCGCTAGCCTCCCTGCGACCCTAATTAGGATTAAGCGGTTCAGAGAATGAAGGATGAAGGAAGACTGTGCATTAATTGAGAAAAAAATCTTGCATGTCTGCTTCATTCACAAGTCCCTCAAAGAAAAAAAAGTGAAGTGCTTTGACAGAGCAAAGTGTAAGAATTGTAAAAAATAAAATGAGAAAAATAATCACTCTAAAGCTGAGGAATGTTTGATTTGCTTTGTCTGATTGCAGCGATAATGCATGGCACGCACTGATATGCACTCGTAATGAGAAAAGTAACAGCGCCTGAAACAAGGCCGCCTTATTAACCTCGTTTGCTCGGTCTGTACAGAGAAATCTCAGCCTTTGGTCTTTTTGTACTGTGCTAAAGGCCTTGGGTTGACATTTCTCTGTACAGACCTCATGCTCTGTTAATAAGTAGTTTTTATACCTGTAAGCTGAATTATTGTACATTTTTGATTTGACACGCTGTTACACAACTGATTGCAAGTTTCTTTTTTTTAATACTACATCTGAACCTTATAATAATGAATGGTTCTCAGTTATAAATATATAAAACCTCAGCAGTAATCACAAGAACAAATACTCTTGAGGCTGTTGCTTAGGAGAGAGCAAGAGAAAAGCCTTTAATTTGCTATGCAGATGTTGACTAGTATGCTTGTGTATCACTGGAGCCGCCTGGCATAATGAGCAATCTTTTAAAATAAATCAGCTGAATAAGTGCTGATTGCAATCACTGAGTCACATGACAGTGATTTTCTCTGTGAATAAAGACAAAGTAATGTTTCACAATACAGACTTAATAGATTTGAGAACAAAGCAAAGTCTCAGACAATCTACACAATAGCAGAAGATATAGAATGTGCAGAATATTACTGTATATACTTATTTAGGTGATATTTATGTAAGTAATTAGCGCTGGTTGCATTAGCCTGACCAGTATTTTATTCATAACCGCTTACCAGATCATTAATAAAATTTATTATTATCATCTTCAAAGCTCATCTTTGAATCTCATTTACACATAGGCATAGGCATACATCTTAGGCATTAAAAATGACTGACTGTTGTTTCCTAATAGCTATAGACAGGTATTATTAGTATGCTCAGCATAGAGCTCCCTGCAGTTGTGGCAGTCATGTGGCCACTGACAGCAGGCAACACTTGAATGGCAGTTTGATTAGAGGATGCCTCCAGATGCCCTAGGTAAACATGACTCCATCCTGCTTGACCTTTCATTTCCTCCTCTGATTAAGGCCTTCAGAATGCTCTCTCTGAAAAAGGCCAAAAAGCACCAGAATAAAGTTTGTTTGCCTATCTTTTCAGGCTGCTTCAGTCACAATATATGTAGAGATGTGTATTTAGAGTGTGAACTGTACAGTGGAGATTTTTATTTATTTTTTTGCATAAGCTTTCACATCAACATTTTGTACTCAGGTGAGGATTTGCAGTTTCTGACAAACAGAGGAAAGGGTAAAAATCAACATCTCTCTAAACATGTTTAAAGTTTACCCCAGGGAGACTTTTCATTCTTTTTTAAAAATATATGGGCCTCAACAGCCATGAACAGCCCCATTATACTTCTTTCTGAACAAACTGCAAAAGGCTTCAGAACCCCAGAGAGACGCAAGGGAGCCAATAAGTTGCTCTGGAAATTTAAAACAACTGAATTATCTGTTCACCTCTGCAATAACTGTACAGTCATGATGTGTGAAGCTGCGTCTATGTCTTTGACCTTATATCTTATTACATCTAGGTGATCCTGGAAATGTTAATATCAAAGGTACTGAACCTATGTGAAACCAAATTCAAGGTTATTTGATGTAAACAATATCCTTAGAGGTCTTTTAGAATAGTACATATCTGTATGCAGTTTGAGACATACAATTTGAAACAAGAACCCAGTAAAGCACATTTTAATTGTTTAAAAAAAACAAAAAAACAAAAAAAAATAACAACCTTAACCATAGAATTTAAAGCATGATTGTTGATTGTAGGTGATATACTTTAAGGGGCATCTCTTATTATGATGATTTTAATTGCATATTTGTTTACACTGTGACATATTAGATTTTACCTGAACAAACTGATGGAGCTGTGATCAGGTAAACATATGCCCCATGAAGTTTGAACCATACAATCCATAATAACTGAGACCTAAATCCCAAGGTTGATCATTTCCTCCATTTTTCTTGAAATGATAAAGATGTGATTTACTTGGTGTTTTCCAGAGCAGGACATAGAGTCAGCAGCAATGTTCTGTACAAATCCCATGACCTTAATAACTGAGCTGGATAGGCTGTTGATAAATATTAGGTTCTTACTGATCATGTATGCAAATACTAGGTTGTTCTTGATCAATATCTTGGAAGTTTGTGGATATGTTGTCAGTGACAAAGTAGTTTATGAAGAGGAAAAACTTTGTTAGTCTAAAAATGGTCCTAACTTAATTCTGAAAATTTGACATACTAGGTTTTTTAGACCAGAGCAGATGTAGTAAAAAAAGAAAAAGTGTGTGTGTGTGTGTGTGTATATATATATATATATATATATATAAGATCTTGAGTCGATTTTCCGATACGTCGAAGTAGAGCTAAATATATTGTATGTGGGAAAAAATAACAGTACTACAATTTTATCCCATAAAAATGTAGTACTGTTATTTTTTCCCACATACAATATATATATATATATATATAGCCTGACCATTAGCCTGACCAGTATTTTATATTATCATTTTCATATATATATGAACATTTTATATATCATTCATATATATATTCATAGCCTGACATATTCATATATATATTCATATATATATGAATATATATATGAATATATATGAATAAAATACTGGTCAGGCTATATATATATATATATATATACACACACACATATATATTGTTAAAGCAACAATGTCGATGGGACTTTCTTTTAAGGAAATTGATGTAATTGGATTAAAATAAGGTTAAAAATAAAAAAATGCAAGCATTAAATCATATAACCTACTGATCATATCAAGCTGTAATGAGGTGGATCCTGTCCTGCTAAATGTTTCCCATTGATCTTTGTCACATGTAGTTACAGAGAAAACCGCAGCAGTGCCATCTCAGACAAAGCAGTCAGCATTTTATTTTAAAGAACAAAAATAATAATAGAAGAAACAGAAAGAAAAACATACACTTTCCCCTGCAAGCGCATTTTATATACTCTCTGCTCCTTTTTTTTGTATGACAGCCTGGAAATAACCAAGATCCTCCTACTGTTCTAAAAAAAAAAATTTAATAAAAATAAAATATGAAAAAAATTCCAGACCTTTTGAACAGTTCTCAGAATCTTTTCTAATGAAAAATAAACTAAGCATTAAAATCTTCAAATACAGCTGGTTAAATTTGCAGCCATTGATCCACCTGTATTGCTCTGTGCATTTCCACTGGAGTGATCACACTGAGGTAAGGTCAATGTCATATCTTTGAAACTGTTCTAATTAGAGCATGGTGTCAGCATTTATTACCATATGCTACACTTGTTTGTTTGAAACATCTGAATCTTCTCCACATAAAATATACTCAGCAAATGGGTAATGCTTTTCTTGGAAAAATCATGAAACAGGGCTGCTTTTTGATTCTTGTCATTTCTGTTTGGCCTTTTCAAAAGCAGAGGGGTGGGAAGCAGATTTTCTCACTCTGGTGCCTCAGAGGCATTATTTGTATGGTTCATGCAAGGCAAGACACATCAAGATGCACACAGTGAGACACCAGTGCACTGTGGCTGCTTGGTGAGCACAGCTGTCATTTAATGTCAAAGATGGCAATGCTTTATGCAGCCAAGATCCTCTGCCTTCTAGACTTCTGTAAAGCAAGCGTGACACTTTGACTTGCTAACAATTACAACCTTTTATAGCGACTGGAGGTGAAAAAGCTTAACCGTATTTAAGTAAAAGCAGTTGTTTCTGATATTATAGCATAAATCACCATTTTGGAAACAGCCCGAGATAGCTAGCTGTCCATAAAGAGTGTTTTGCTTAAAAGCATACTTTATCTCAACCCTTGAGAATCAAGACAATAAATGTCTTAACCACATCATCAATATTGATGAATTAGGGACTGTAATATCCTTAAGTAACAAGGTGAAAATCTTCTAAAGTTTAATGTGAGAGAAGGATGGAGTTTGTTCTGGCTCCTGCACAAGCATTACTCCTTGGGGATTTGAATTTAGCGGATGATTGTCTCTCAAATATACCAAGAGGATTAATTGTTATAGAATAAAACACAGTGCATGATCGGATTAGGAAATGATAATCACTTCACAGTTATAGATTTGCTTTATTTATTCATGTATGGAGTATAGCACGAATTCATCATGTCCAAATACTAGAATAATTATTATAATCATAAAAGTTATATAAATAAACAATTATAAAATTTATTTACATATATATTTTAGTCTAAACACTGTATACAGTAAATACATTCTACATACTTGTGTGTATGTTTTGTTATGTACAGTATAAGGATGTAGCCATACTGTGCATATTATTCAGAATTAACATATAATGTGCTGTAAATAGTCACAAATGAAGACACATTATTCTCCATAATTTTGGTCTACAATCAGTAATCTGATCTAAACACTGTCTTACTGAGCTCCAAAACAAAATCATATTTCTGCCAGATTTCTATACTAACTGACCAGAAATTCACCACAAATATGGTTTTATTTATAGATCCACCACTCCATATAACCCACACAGAGCAAATGCTGGGCACAGGGCTCCATCTGTACTGGGCACTCTAAGAACTAAACAAGAAACGACTTAATATGTTAATATTTAAATACCAACTTACATGTGCATTACCGTTATTTTTCATGTTTGTGTATCTTACAGAAGAACATTCAGACTTCTGATTAAGGAAGTGCATCAGTGCTTTAAAAGACACACACACACAAAACCATTTTCACTTACACACCTATTGGCAATTTGGAACAGACAATTATGTGCCAAATGTGCAAGCCTTTAGACTGTGGAAGGAAACTAGAGTGTCCAGAGGAAACCCACATAAGCATGAGTTGAACATGCAAACTTTACTCAGAAACACCTGAACTGATCCCTGGACTGAAACCAAGGACCTTCTTGCTGTGAGGCAGGCGTGCTAACCACTATGCAGCAGTACTTCCCCAATTATAAAATCAAACGATTTAACAACAACTGCACAAGATCAGAAGTTGGATATGCTTGTTTAGTAAAATTAAAAATTTGCATCTTTACTTCTTTTCCAGCTCCTTTTTTAAAAATAGTTTTTAAGGTTGGGTGGGGCAAAAACCAGCACTTTTGGTTCCTCTCTAAATCCAGCTACAGAAACTTGTAACAGGTTGTGGTGTTGTGGTACATTCCTAGTTTGGTAAGACTAAAGAATAGTAATTGTTTGGAGAGGCTGGTTAAAATCTAACATAATATTTTTTGCATAGTGTCAACAGGTTTGCTGTAAAATTTGAGCGTGTGAAGAAAGGAAGGCAAGGCATGACATATTAAAGCAGAAACCTGTCAGGTTTTGTGTGTGTGTGTGTGTTTGTGTGTGTGAGTGTGAGTGTGTGTCACCTTTATATGAGGTGCCAGCATAGCCATAAGCTAAATTTCTGTTCATATGTTCTAATCAGCTTTCTCATTCCGCTTGTACTCATCTCAAGGTGACACAAGAACCCGAAGACAGTGGTTAAGTGTGAAGAAAATGCCCGAGCCGTCCGAACAGGCTGTGCGGTTTCGCAAAAGCTAATCGATGAGACGAGAATGTTATGACATCACCAGTTGCTGTGGTAACAGCAGCACGCAGACTGGGCTTATCTGCTTGACAGGCTGAGTGCTTGTCAGACAGGGCGTTGCTTGTTGTTCTCGTTGCCTGTCTGAAGCCACCGTAGCTGCCAGCATCGGACAGATTTTAGCAGCCGTGCTAGTGTGTACACGGATATCCACAGGCCAAAGCCATCTGCACTCCTTCATCCAATGACATGAAGTATGTTAACTGAAAATTCATGTCAGTGGATATCAAGATCATTGTTTTTTTCTGTTTCCATTGAGTTGATGCTGAAACACTTTTGTTCAGACACATTTGTTCAATAAATTTTATGCTGTCCTGCAGGAAAAATGTGAAATCCAGTAGCTAGACAGCTGTCATTTAAATGTCATGTGAATACATCAATGCAGATGTTAATTATCTGTGTATTTGCCTACATATCTACTGTGTTCACGGATTCATTCAACTAATCATCTTCAGTCAGTGACGAACAGTCGGAGAATTCATATTTGTGGGCCATAGCAGATGTCGTGCCAACAACATCGTGCTGTTTGGATGGTGAAAGCTATTGGCTGTAATGAAGTTAGCACTCTATATGGCATTCATTTTTATCATTTTAGTCTGTCTTCATTATCATGAGCAGGCATGCCATGAGGGAAAATTGCCTCTAAATATCCTCTGCATGAGGACTGGCGTATAATTGTGAACACTTTAAAATCGGATCATTTTCTTATCATGATACCTTTCGCCAACCCACCAAAAAATGATAAATTTAATTTCCTAAAATTTAATCTTTACTGGCAAAAGAAAAATGAGATAACAGAAAGCATTTACGACATTAGCCCCACTTAACGGCACACAAATCATCCAATTCAAAATATTGCATATGGTCACTAAGAAAGTCGGACTGGTCCATGACGTAAGTGTAAACGGAAGAGTGTTTGTTTCTTGCCACCTAAATACACATGCTGTTGACTCACACATGCTGTTGACAGAATGCCTCAGCAATATGTATACACTCATAAACACTATTTTGTTACTACATACAATTTAACATTGGACTGAATGTTATCTGAGAGAATTTAATTGCATGTAAGCATTACTAGCTGGGTTATATAGATGTTTGTCAGCTTAAAGGAGATGAACCCACACAAGACTTAGCCATGTTTGACCATCAATCTTTAGGTTTTCCTAAAAAAAGAATTAACTTCCTCACATATTATGATCAATCTCTCATTTTTTCCCTCATGTACTGCATGCATTTGCATGTTTTAGGTCAGTGCACCTGTGGACAGTGCAGCTGCCATCCACCAGGAGATGAACGCGTTCATGGCAAAAACTGTGAGTGTGACGACCGGCAGTGTGAGGATGTAAATAAAGACATCTGTGGTGGTAAGTAATTCTTGTGCAAACATTGTACACACACAATGGATTATGAAGGACCATCACAAACAATAATGTTCAAACAATAATGCCCTCCTTTCTAGCTGTGATCTATGACATTACATGTACTTACACACACTTACACTATTTCATAGCATGGCAATTTCCTTAAGCAAAAGCTAAAAGCTTCTTGTCCTTATAGAAGTCTAGTGAAACTTAATACCAGAGTCTTAAAGTTATAAAACTATATAGGTGAGGTGAGTGTGAATGGTTTCGTGTCTGTCATAGCCCTGTGAAAGACTGGTGGCCTGTTTAGTGTGTAACCTGCCTCTCGCCAAAAGTCAGCTAATATAGGCTTCAACTTATATTGCAACCCTGACGGATAAACGGTATAGATAACAGATAGATGGACGGCTAGATAGATAGATAAATAGATAGATGGATATATAGAGTGGCTTGCAAAAGTATTCATACCTCTTGAACTTTTCTACATTTTGTCACATTACAACCACAAACATATTTTATTGGGATTTTATGTGATAGGCCAACACAAAGTCGCACATAATTGTGGAAATTTATACATGGTTTTCCAAATTGTTTATAAATAAAAATCTGAAAAGTGTGGCATGCCTTTGTTTTCAGCCCCCTTTACTCTGATACCCCTTAATAAAATCCAGCACAACCAACTGACTTCGAAAGTCACCTAAATTGTAAATAGAGTCCACTTGTGTGTAATTTAATCTCAGTATAAATATTCAGTATAAATATCTGTTCTGCGAAGGCCTCAGAGGTTTGTAAGAGAACATTAGTGAACAAACAGTATCATGAAGCCCAAAAAACACACCAGACAGGTATAAAGCTGTGAAGAAGCTTAAAGCCGGGTTAGGTCATAGAAAAATATCTTTGAACATTTCATGGAGCTCTGTTCTCTCTGTCAACTGGCACAATGTTGCCTAAATGCAAAACGCCATGTGTGGCAGAAAACTAACATGGCACATCACGTTGAAACACACCATCTCCAACGTGAAACATGGTGGTGACATCATGCCGTGGGGATGCCTTTCTTCAGCAGGGATAGGGAAGCTGGTTAGAGTCCATAAGAAGATGGATGGAGCCAAATACATTACAATCTTAGAAGAAAACCTGTTAAAGTCTGCAGAAGTTCAAGGGGTATGAATACTTTTGCAAGCCACTGTTGATGTATGGTTGTATAGATAGATGGATGGGTGATTGGATAGATGAATGTATGGGTGGGTGGATAGATGGATGAATAAACAGATATTTTATCTATATCATGCAGCCCTAGAAAGGTTTTCAGTGTAGAGTGTGTGAGATCTACATTCCATCCTCACTTCTAACATCTTAAAACATAGATCACTGAACCTAAGCATTAGAAAGTGTCATTAGTAATAATTATATTCTCAAAAACAGCTATATTAGAATTGGATCGAATAGAAATTAGGGTGTGAGCAGCAATAAGCATCCTGAACTGTAGGCCATACTGCAATGGACCTAAACATTCAAGTACCACGCAGTTAAAAAAACAGACAATGGGCAAGGAACAGTCAAAGATATACTAACACTAGAAAGGTGCAGGAGAATACGCTGGCATGATCTGGCCAAGCTTGTGGGGAAATGCAGGGCTTATATACACAGGCATGAGACACAGGTGAGCACAATAATTGGGAAATGGAGAGCCAAAGGGGACAAAAAAAGAATATGGAAAGCCAAAGGGGACAAAAAAAAAGAGGCATATAATACTAGAACACTAAGTTAACTGGCTGCAGTCCTAATAGTACCCCCTCCTCTTACGAACGCCTCCTGGCATCTTAACTGGGTGGAGTGGGTGTTCTCTCAGAAAGTCCCTGACAAGTCCACGATCCAGAATGTCCCGATCAGGAATCCAACACCTTTCCTCTTTGCCACGATGAGTCGTGGAGGGGGAAGGGGCTTGAGAGCTGGGCAGAGCCGGTTACTGAGGACAGGTTTAATCCTGGAAACGTGGAAGGTGGGGGGGGGGGGGGGGGGGGGG
>JAOUQZ010000047.1:26931788-26943446 GCA_028564935.1 Neosilurus hyrtlii | reverse complement strand
GTCAGATAAATATGAAATCTATATAAAAAGCAAAAGGATAGAAATAGGAAAATATATAGAATAAAATAAAATAAAATCAAATATACATCTAAGAAAAAAATAATGTAATATAAAAATAGAATGCAATGTACAGGCAATATAATGAGAATTTATTGCAGTGCGACTGTTATGTCATGTGACAGTTATGTGACAGTTGTGTCATAGCTGACGATTCTGATTCATAATAAAGAATCCACAATTGTGAAAATGCACTTTGTATTTGTATTTCTTTTTTAAGTTGTAACCTTTGAATGCACCTCTTAATACAAATTGAGCATTGTTTGAATGCCACAGTCTTTCTAGGTATGGTTGCTGTCCATGTCAGTTCCTTTATAGACACAATTTACCATTTTATAATGACTATTCCAGCATGAACACTGTAAACAAGTACAAGTCATCTCAAACTGGCTCCATGACATGACAGTACAGTAAGTTGAGTGTATGGTAGTAGCCTTATCATTTAATAAACCTGAATTAGGACCTTTGGGATGTAATATTGGATAATACAGCAATAATGCAGTGGACAAATTTTCAGCTATTATGTGCTATGGTATGAAATAATAAAGTGAACATGTGTAATACATACATATGCATACACTTTTACCACGGGCAGCATGGTGGTGTAGTGGTGAGTACATTCGCCTCACAACAAGAAGGTCTTGGGTTCAAGGTCCTGTGCTCAGTGAGAGCAATCTCCCCCTGCTTCCGTTGGTTTCCTCTGGGTCCATTGGTTTTCTCCTACAGTCCAAGGACATGCACATAAGGCCAATTTGCTGTTCCAAATTGCCCATAGATCTGAATGTGTGTGTGTGTGTGTGTGTGTTGGTCCTGCAATGGACTGGCGAGCTGTCCAGGATGTATGCTCCAGCCTCCTTGCTATCATGGAAGCATTAAACAGTTTCGCTTGGTTTTACCATAAAATTTTGCTTGGCTAACTGAAACGGATTTTGCCTATTACTTGACATTTCTGGCTGGCACAGATATGTTTTGAGTATTAATGCAGTACTACAGAACAAAGGACACACTCAGTCAACAAGATATTCTATTTAATAAGTGATTTAAAGGGTTTTTTGAGTCAGGGCCATTAACAGAGAACTTGGGTGAGAAGCTCGGCCATCTATGTTGAGAGGAGCCAGTTGAGGTGGCTCGGGTCTCTGATATTAATGCCTCTTGAACGCCTCCCTGGTGTGCTGTTTCGGGCATGCCCAACCGAGATGAGACCCCAGGCTTAACCCAGAACATGCTGGAGGAATTATGTCTCTCAGCTGGTTTGGGAATGCCTCAGTGTCACCCTAAAGGGCTGGAGGAAGCGGCTAGGGAGAGAAGGTCTGGACCTCACTGCTTAGGCTGCTGCTCCCGTGACCCGACCCCAGACTAAGGGAAAGATGATGATGATGATGATGATGATGTTGATGATGATGATGATGATGATAAATAGCTGTTTGGTAGGAATTTTATGTTTTTGGGGTTTTTTACCATGGGTGATGCACTGCAGCATCCAGGGCAGATGTTCCTCCTTTTGGGTTGTGGATGCATTATTAATCCTGTTCTCCTTCCTCAGGCTCACTGTGTCATATTTCCAAGTGACAGTAGCACAGGGGCCCGGCAGGCACACTCGACCCAGTGGCCTGTCTGAGCATGCCTAAAAAATGGACTTTAAATATGTATGAAGCTCTGCTGATGGAGATTAGAGCATGTTATCACAGGATATCTGGGGAACATGGTCATCCTTCACTAATGCTGATTCAGCCCACACACTCCCTCTAGATCCTCTCACAGACCCCTCAGAGAGCCCTGTGGTGCTTTAACTGCTAAAAAGTTAATATCACCTAATCGCCTGGTTGATTCAGTTAAAGAGTAAGCATTTTAAAAGAAGAGTGCACTCAAATTATAAGGGGTTTAATATGTGTTTTGACACAGCGAATGATGATACCTTTGCAAAAATTAATTCGTGTTTCTGTACTCATGCCTAGTGTCAGCCATTATATTGAATCTGATACATTTTTCTAAAGCAATAGCCACATGCACACTCACGCAGAGGAATTTGTCTTATACATCACTCCAAATCCAGATATAAAAGCTTGAAGACAACATATGCATGCAAACTGCAATCGGCTTTGGTAATATAGAGTCACAGGTGCAAATATAATTGAAAGGGTCAGGGTGCCACTCTTCCAAAGCAATTAAATCCTCTCATAGGCTGACTGATTCAGCTAACCAAGCGTGCAGCCTCACCAACTGCACACTCCAGTCTTTAAACTCCATCTCTTAAAAAAAAAAAACCTGGATGAGAGGAGGGAAACTAGCAAGTTATTATGACATATACAGTATAGTGGCTGCACCACCTTCCCTTTTCTGCATATATAAGCTTACATATGCCTATGATGGTCTAGTGTCATTCTGATTGACAAGTGAGAAGGGATATTTCATCCCTTCCACCCAGAGAGCTCGGTTAATGGCCACCAGCAGCTTCTGCCCAATAATAGTTGACCAATCTTCAAAGGCTTAATCTCCTGAAGATGGTTTGAAAACTTTTCCACTGTGACACTCTTGAGCTCTATATCACCAGAATATTATTTTAACCTTCAGCTCTAATGAATCTTTATTACAATTTTATATTAGAAAGCCAACATCAGTATTTTTTTTTTTTTATTTATTTATTTATTTATTTATTAATTTATTTATTCATTTATTTATTTGTTTGTTTGTTTGTTTGTTTGTTTGTTTATTTATTTATTTATTTATTTATTGGGGGGGGGGGGTTGGTTGCAATTTACCAACTAACAAATGCAAACGCAACATTCACTATATCCTCACTGTAGGTCTTTTCATTTTATGCTGTGCTGAAGTTTAATATCCAAGAAAATATACACTTCTCTGCCCAGTTAAATCTTGAGGGAATCCTTGAAATTATAAGCAAGAGGAAGCAGCAATAGCTGCAGATACAACTCTATTATTCACTGTTCATTTCCCACTGATTCACAGACTCTCTTCCAACAACAGAAAAACTCCAACCTTCACATCTTTTGGAAAATGTTTCATTTACTCCCTGCCAACACTCATACATGCCCTGCATCACATTTCCACTGTCCTGCTATAAAGCCCACAGACATGAGCAATCCCAACCTCTAAAGGACATATCAGTCATGACACCCATAAAAACGTCTTTGAGTTATTCATATTTGGCTTTTATTGTGCTGCTGTAGGGTGGCACACTGGTGTAGTGTTAGATCCACCTCACATTAAGAAGGTTCTAGGTTCGAATCCCAGGCACAGCATTCTGTGTGAAGATTGCATGTTCTCCCCATGCTTGTGTGGTTTTCCTCTGGGTAATTTGGCCTCCTCCCATAGTCCAGAGTCATGCACATTAGTCTAATTAGCTGTTTCAAATTTACCCTAGGTGTGAGTGTGAATGGTTGTGTGCGTGTTGGCCCTGCAATGGACTAGCAAGCTGTTCAGGGAGTACCCCGCCTTCACCCAGAGTTGGCTGAGATAGCCACCAGCCTGCTTGCAATCCTAGTAGGATTAAGCGTTTCAGCAAATGAATGAATGAATAAACGAATGTACTGCTGTATGAAACAACAATGAAGACATTAAATTTAAACACGCTACATATTCAAGTCTACTTATGTGAGGTGCACTATAAATTATACAATACATTTTATTATTAGTGTATTTTAATGCAGTACAGAAATAGTGTATACACTATTATATATATATATAATATACAATATAATAGAGTATACAGTATACAAGTTAATAATGTCAGCAACAGTTTCAAACTCCCCCTTGACTAAAATTCAGGTTAACTTGAATATACTGTGCAGCTGTGGCCAATTTTGTTTTTTTGTTTTTTTTAAATAAATAAAATGTGATTATAACAACCAACCAATAAGCCAAACAACCTACCAAACAGCTTAAGAAAGATAAAACCAATGGAAAAAAGCATCCAACAAATAACTAAACAACACCACCACCCCACCCCCACCCAATATAAATAAATTAATTAATTATTCATACTGTTATGTTGTTTAATAGTTTGATTTGTGAAGATAGATGAAAAAAAATCTAAAGGACTAATTATGCAAATTAAAGAGTTAAGATGAATAAAAATTTAAAATGGATTAGTTATGGTTCAGTTATGGTTTAGTTATGAACTAAAACTTACACACCACCATTGGGCCAATTGGTTTTATCTCACTTGTCTAAAAGCAAGAGGAAGCATTATTCAGGTTTTATATCTATGCAACTTACAGTTTGGTTTGTACAGTTCATTTTGAAGGCTGAAAAATAATAACAGAACAAGTACAAAAGGGTTCCAGAACCTTCGGTGCTTGGACCCCTATCAACAACAAAAACAGCAACAACAATAGCTTTGCCATGATTCATTCTGATGTCAGAACCACATGATACATTTATAGCACCAATAAGCAGCTCTGAGTATGTTTGTGCAAGCCAAACCTTCATGTGAATCTATGGATGACTTATGACTCAAGCCGAGCAGCTATGATTAAAGCGTAGCACCACAACATCAACAGCTGGTCTAGAATCCAGCACCTGTCTGTTAAAACCAATTACATTTGCTTCGTTCTTGAATCAGTCATAATGTTTCATGTTTTGTTGTTTTTATAGGTAACGAGAATGACGATTGTGTGTATGTGGCTGTGTGGTCCTCTCTCCCTCAGGCCATGGCTTTTGCTCCTGTGGCCGCTGCATTTGTAGTGATGGATGGTTTGGAAAGCATTGCCAGTTCCCCCGCAGCTGTAACATGAGTGACGTACAGAGCAAAAACTTGTGTGAGACAGCAGACGGTGTCATGTGTTCTGGAAAGGGTAAGACAGAGCTCTCCCAGTGCTGCACTTTATTTATGACAGCAAAGGTGTGGAGAGATCAACTGTGGGACTCTACTTTACCTCATGTCATGGTGCAATGGAAGTGCAGCAATCATAAAGCACAGGTGTATGCCATGAAGTCTGAATGCTCCATAGAGACTGTCTTTGTCTATAGTGCACTGTAGCTTTTATGGAATTTATGAGGGCTACCGCAGAGCACAGCGGTTCCTTCCATGCTGTGCTGCTACAATCCCTAGCATTTACTGCATGTATTATGCAAGTCGTTTTAAGTACTACCAAACTAAAGATCAACTGTCTATCCCTGCAAAATAATATACAGACAGAAAGCTGTGTCCTAATTTTTATTACACTTCTTGTCAAATCCAAATGATAAGGAGTATAGTTATACTGTATGATGTATAATACTGTGGTATTAAAATGGACTACAAGAAAGGCCAATGCAGTGGCTAAGAAAGGCATACAGTGGAACCCATTGGAGAAGCTGGAAGATCTTAAATTCAAAGGATAAAGCCCTACTAATGCATAGCCTACAAGATGTGAAGACAAAAATTAGTCATCTAGGCTGGTATGCAAAGAAGGATGGACTAAAACTCAATGTATACAAAACCAAGCATATGTGTATCACTAGCACTATGTACAGTGTGTGAATTTCCCCGTACATTATTAAGGACAGATGGAAATACTACAGAATATGTGAGAAAGTCCACATAATTGGCAGTGTAATAGATGGAGGTGCTACAGCTGATATTTCAACAAGAATAAATACAGCGCAGCAGTCATTTGCAGTTCTAAGCCCAGTCAGAAAGTCAACAGTGAGCTCCACTAATACTAAACTAAGGATTTTTAGATTCCAGTTTAAAGCCAGTGCTATTATATAGAGCTGAAACATGAATGGGCAAATTGGGCAAATGGGCATAAACTCTTGGTGTACATCAGAGATAAGACCCTGTGTGAAAGGGCAAAACAACAGCCTGTAAAAATAAAAATGAGACAAAGGAAGTTACACTGGATTGGGCACACTCTCTGGAAAGATAGTACAAACTTCACACAGCAGTCACACCTGTAAGAGAAGCACCTTAAATGAGCTAATCCTGATTGGACAATTCTTGCTGGGAGAGCATGAAGATGCTGACAAGGGTTGAATTGAAGTGGAGGGTGATGGCGGTGGCCCTGAGGTACACATGCGGTGAAGACGACTAAATAGATCAAGGATAGATCGGTCAAGGTCACTCACACACAAACTCATCCTAGCACTCGTAGTGGGCCAGCATACCTAGTTTGAAAGCTCCAGTTCAGTGCACGGCAAGTAAATATCCGGAAACTAAAGTGTGACAGACAGACGGATGGATGGAACCCATTCCTATGGATCCTGAGGGGTGAGAGATATAAAAAGTATAAGCTTTTAATGATGCTAACAACAAATCACTGGTCAGAAAATGAGCAAGAATAAGAAATATCACTTATGAGGCCTGTAGCACCATTTGTTTTCATAGCTCTCTGCTGCAGCAAAGTGTTGTGGGGCAAAACTGGAAATGGGGAAATTCACTTACTGTACATAGTCTTCTTATATGCAAACATAAAGTTATGAAAATATTTAAATATTTGATCTGAAATTTAAACTAACATGTTTCGGTGGGGTTTTTTTGTTTGTTTGTTTGTTTGGGGTTTTTTCGGGGGGGAGTGCATTTCTGTAATATTATTTGCTAATCTCCCACAACTGATAACTTTCTAATCTCCCACAACTTTAACTCACCACAAGCCAGAGGTGATCGATATCTACAGGTACATAACAGTGCACAGGTATCCAAGTCCCAAGGTAAAGAAGTCAGAAAATCTGCTCTAGAAATGCATGTTTTGGAGTGTACAGTATATATATATAGACAACAGGTATTCTCCACCTGCAAGGAAATATGTATATATGTTTATTTATTCAACTATACCTCCTTAAGAAGTCTTGAAAAGTCATCACAACGCTTCATGCTTGTATAGGAAAGGTCAGGTCAGGAGCAAAAACACTGTTACTTTGTGACCTGAAAATGTAGAGACAGATCATAATGTATAATACAAGTGGCTTTTACAAGATTTATATTTATTTTACTAAAGGCATTTTGTGCTAGCGCGAGCATAAGGATTGTTGTGTGAGAGTCACCCGACTGTCTTTAAGATATAAATTGTAATTTCACTGTTAAGGTATTAATAGTAAGTAATGGTCTCACAGACGTTTGTCTAATTTGCAATCAGTATGTGGATTTCTAATAAATTAAGTAGTTGGAGGACCTCTTTCACCAATCTGTAGTAATTGTAATAGCTTTAAACAAACTGTACTGTGCAGGTTGTTGTGATGGTTTTAAACAAAATGGGACACTATAATAAGAACAAGAATATGCTTTCAGGCTCTTGCCACTGTGGGAGGTGCATCTGTTCACCACAGGAGTGGTACATTTCAGGCGATTTCTGTGAATGTGATGACAGGGAGTGTGACCAGCATGATGGCGTGATCTGTACAGGTATGTGCAGGAGTTATTTGTATGGTGAGCACTTCAATAACCAAATTGTTGCAGCAATCCTACAAATATTTTTAGTTGTTAGCTTGCTAGCTAGGTCCGCATTTCATACACAGTGAATATTAGGGTTTGATCAAGTTGTTGGTTACATGTTTTAGAGAAATGGACATAAACCTGACAGATTTAGTTAGTGAACTGCATAAATAATAATATCAAATAATCCACAATGTACATTAGCATAGACTTTGCAATGTTTTAATGTTAATATCCACTTATCAGCCATAACAATAAAAACATAACCACGGATACATAAAATGAATAGCATGATTATCTCATCACCTGCCAAAAAGTGAGATGTATTGGGCATAAGTGAACAGTCAGTTCTTGAAGTTGACATGTTGAAAGCAGGAAAAATGAGTAAGCATAAGGATCTGAGTGACTTTGACCATGGCCACATTGTAATGGTGAAAAATTGGGTCTATTGATCTCCAAAATGGCAGATCTTATGGAGTATTTCTGGTATGCAGTGGGAAGTACCTACTAAAGGGGATCGAAGAAAGGACAATTAGTGAACTGGCAAGAGTGGCATAGGCGCCCAAGGTTCATTAATTCGCATGGGGACCAAAAGCTTGTACATCTGGTCTGATCCCACCAAAGAGCTACTGTAGCACAAACTGCTGAAACTGTTAATGCTGATAAAAAGAAGTAAGAACACACAGTGTATTGCAGCTTTTTGTGTATGGGGCTGCCTACATGCAGATCCATCAGGTGGTGTTAATGTTATGGCTGATTGATGTATAAATGGGAAATTTAGCCAGTAGAGCACAGCTGACTCAATTATTTACCAAATATTTTGGTACCAGTGACATTTGCCTCAAATTATAAGACAAGAGCAGCTGCCCTTGGATGATGATGAACACGTTTACTTGATTTTATTATTATATTTTGAATTATATATTCATTTATTCATTCATTCATTCATTTTCTGAACCGCTTAATCCTAATTAGGGTCGTAGGAAGGCTGGCGCCCATCTCAGCCGACTCTGGGCGAGGGCAGAGTACACCCTGGAAAGCTCGCCAGGCCATTGCAGGGCAAAATTATATATTGCTTGATAAAGTGTCTCTAATGTCATTTCATCATGACTAAAGCTTTGCTTAAAGACATTTGCCTATTTAAGTGTCAATTCTTTATAGACTCTCAGTTTGTATGCTGTGAATAAAGTAATATTTTTAAGATATTTATTATTTAAAGATATTATTTATTACATTATAAATTGAATGCAAACTAAATTTAGAATAGATTCTTTAAATGTGATCTTTTTTTTTCACTTTTGCCAGTCTTGGAGATTTTAAAATGCTATATATACTTCTGTTTGAGAAACGTCTGTACAGGAAATCCTGTAGTTTACATAACTATACACAATAGAAATGTACCACAGATATAGACCTTTTAACACCTCCATACACTGTCTGACACACACACACACACACACACACACACACACACACACACACACACACACACACACTTCTGGCTTGGCTGCTGTGTGTTTTGGTGCCAGGTTGAGAGTTTTTTAAATGTGACTTAAATTTCATTGGTGGATTAGATTGCTTAGTACCAAGCCATTGACAGATCTGTCCAATCAGTAAAGCCTCACTGCCTCTTTCTCTCCTGCTAATGGCCTTGGCTGGGGTCCAGCAGGAAGGAATCTTTACGGACAGTGATGACTTTCCTTGGTTTCTGACCAATGATAATAGAAAAGTCAATAAGTAATTAATCCTATCATAAGTATCATGGCTCCTAATCTTAGCCCTGAATACTTCTGGACAACTGTTTTGAAATGTAGTTGCTTATTTGTTTTAACACTTTTTAATGTAATGTCATTCAACCAATTATCTAGTTTCTCCTACACAAACATTAGAAACAAGAAGTGACACATAGAAATCGAAAAACAAAATTTCTAAATATCTGTTAAATGTCAGTGATTAGCATAGTGGTTATGGGTATGCCATAATTAGCATATGTATAAGCATTATTAAAATCATCTTTGCATCTCACACGGGGAATATGGTCTTTTTTCACTAGACAGAAGTGCAAATACAAGCAAGCTTTCAATGTTTTGCATCCCTACCTAAGGCAACAGTAATGCGCTCAACCCTTATAAGCATAATGGTGTAAACTGTATGTGCCAGGTTACGAATACTAATTTCACATCCACAAATTTCATGCTTTCTCCAGCTGAGATTTTCATTACCCATAAATTGATGAGTGATGTGGAAAATTCTATGTATTAGGAATGCCTGCTGCTTGATTTCATGCCCCATGGACTAAAATTCCAACTGTTTTAATAGTGACATGTACATGATGTTTACAAAGGGCAAAACCTCTACCCAATCACTAAAAGCCTAATTCAGTGCAATTTATCCTACACTTTTCCATCAATCATAACGTTTTCTCCTGTGTTGATTCATTCATTCATGCATTCATTAATTTTTTAAGCCACTTAATCCTAATTAGGGACGCAAGGAGGCTGGCGCCCATCAGGGTACACCCTGGACAGCTCGCCAGACCATTGCAACACACACACAACCGTTCACACTCACACCTAAGGGTGATTTGGAACAGCCAATCAGCCTACTGTGCATGTTTTTGGACTGTGGGAGGAAACCGGAGTACCCAGATTTTCCTCTTCTGGTGTATTAGGATTTTTTATACTGTACAGGCACTTACTATTGTTAAGTGTCTGCTAATGTTAGACAGGATCCTAAATAAAGGTTGCATAGTCTTGCATAGACTATTTAATAGTCAAGTACAAGATCTGTGTGAAAGAGTGCTTTTGGAGCCACGGTCATGCATCACTATCCAACCCCAATCAACTAAATTATAGTCAGAGCAGTGATGTTTGAAAGCACAAAGAAGCCAATTCAGGCTTGTTTACTGACACTACTTAGGGCAGAGTTGAACATGGCAGAAAAGCTGCTACAGACACTGCTGTAGACATCACTTCCACCATCCATCATTTAGCAGTAAAGAGCTCGTGTGACACACTGCAAGCTCTCATTTTTCGAATCAATTATTCCAGCTGAGAAGCCTACTCAGGCACACACATGCAATTTAAAGAGCTGTTCCATTCTTAAAGTGAATAGCCTAGTGTATAAGCTATGTGTTTTTATCTTTATTGTCATTATCACTTGATTTTGGTTGAGTATAAATGTTTCCCTGAAAAACCACCCCAGCTCAAGGGATTAGAATCTCTTATTCACCTGTTTTACATCTTGTTTTTGTTCTGTGTGTTTACAATAACAATAACAAGACCTTGTGACCAAAGGAACAATCTTGTGCATGTGTGATAACTTGGCAGCATAATACTGATTCATAGAAACTGGAAAAGTCTGAGATCAAGTGTTCAGTGCTCTCACTCATCTCAAGATTGTAATGTTAACTAATATCAATCGGTCTAGGTGCAGAGATCATTGACACTTGTGTACAAGAGTAAGCAAATGGTTTCAAAAAGACACTATGACCAATTCCATTTCATTTTCAAGAGATAACACTGTATTTCGTTTTTATTTTATGCCTGGGAAGTGAATTGATCCCTTTATTCTTCTTTGTGTTATATGACACACAGATAAATATTTTTTTATCCTTTTTTTCTTTGTTAAAATGTATTTGACTGTTAACTAAAGTGTGGTTTGACAAAATAGCCTAAAATGGTGATGTCCTGAAAAATTGTTTTCTATGAAAAAGGCTGAATTATTGGTCAACAAGTAATCCAGTGAATCATTTATCATACCAAGCCTAGCCTGCATTGTAGGATTTAGTGAGCATGGGTTTCAACTTTGGACATTTCCCACTGCCCTTAAGTATAGCAGTAAGCTGGAAAGTGGAACCAAAAAAAAAAAGTCACACTGCAGGTCAGCATGTATGACTGATCCTTTTATAGTAACATTTTTTAAAGAAACAATAGATACAACAACAGAACAGTTTGTCTTAACAGAATGATGTACAGTAGCAATATTGCACTGCAACCTCCACCTGCAGCGAGCCAGCCAGGAGACACACTGTTTCTCCTTCAAAACTTCTCAGTAATATTCCTTTTACAAACCACCCTTAGCATTCATGAAATAGAAATGAATAAGCATCACCACACAACTTACAGGTTCAAGAAAAAGTATTTTGAATGGATTAAATAATATAATTTGAATTTTGTGTTCTTTATTTTCAGGACAGAAATGCAAGCTTTACATAAAAAGTCAGTCCT
>JAOUQZ010000047.1:26908360-26921252 GCA_028564935.1 Neosilurus hyrtlii | reverse complement strand
ACACACACACACACACACACACACACACACACACACACACACACACACACACACACACACACACACACACTCACACCCTCCCAAACACCACAACACCACCCCCCAAATAGGCTATTGTTTTAACATTTTTGCAAACTTGGTTTTTAAAAAAATCTACCTGGTTATTTTTATCTTTTTTTAAAATGCAGGAAATCCCGCAGTGCTCTCGGTTATTACTGCTTGTTAAATTGTTCCCTGTCAGCTTTAGACAACCAGTAGCTTTCGTTTTCGTTTAGAGGAGGAGAGGAGGCAGGGACTAAGTGGCACGTTGGGGAGATGTGATGGCTGACTGAATGGGATGAAAACGCATTATTTAAGAGAGTTGAACTCAGATGTGCTTTGGAGGGTTCTCATGTCCCCTTGATTAAACACTAAAGGGAGGCTTCACTGACTGCACCAGCCCTGTGTTCATCCTCCAGCAGGATCTAATGCATGTGTATCATTTTCATCACAGTGTTAAACCCTCCTGAGCATGTAGCCCTCTAACACAAGCAGTGCCACAGTTTTGATCTTATGAACGACTCTTTCTAAACGTCTCGCCATGTACAAGGGCTCAAGGTTTCCCTACAGCACATCTCAGACATTTGTAGAATTCTGAATTAAGGATATTTCATTTCTGCCATCATGGGGTCTGCTATCACATCTAAAAAGCATTTACCATATGTTTGAATAGATTGGAACTTATTTCCAGTTTTTTCAGTTTCACTTTTTGACATTCTGATGCAATTTTTTTAGAGAATAAATTATTAATTAAGTGCGATTATTGAAAAAGGTAACACTTATAATGTATATCTGGAGACCGGCTGTCTGTATTTGTACAAAAGTTGCTACTGCATGCAACAATTACATAAATTACATAAATAACAAAATTATACTGAAGACCACGTCGAGCAATACTTTTAAATCTACAGCTGCGTGTGTCACTGTAAAAAGTAATTAAAGATTCAGCTCATCAGGTGAGGCATATTGCTCACTGGATGGTACCAGTAATTAGTTACATGCTTTTAGATAGAGCATACTGAGCACTCATTTCCAAATCATGCGATGGTACCAGATTTTCAGCATGGCACCACCTGACACAGAGCCAGCAATTAAAACTAATTACAGTGATTTATAAACCACATTTTGAAGGGATGATTGTGACAGTTTCTTTTATAAGTTCAACTCTTAAGAGACTGAGTTATTCTGTCTGTATATTTATCAAAGAACAGGAAATTCTGGTTAAAGTGGACACAGTTACAGTGTATATATAAGAAAAAAAAAAGAAAAACATCCCTTGGCCTTTTTTTCCGCTCTTCAACTGGTGGTTAATTGAGCTTCTGAAAACTTTCTGTCAGTCTGAATCAGTCTAGCCATTCTCCTATGGTGTCTTTTACGTGGTGTACCTACCCACGTTGCCTGTGTGAAGTTTGCATGTCCTCACTATTATTGTGTGGGTTTCCTCTGGGTACTCCGGTTTCCTCCCACAGTCCAAAGACATGTATTTTGAACTAATTAGCTGTTTTACATTGTCCCTAGATGTGTGTGTTGCCTTGCGATGGTCTGACAAGCTATTCAGGGTGTTCCCTGCCTTCGCCAAGTGTTAGCTGAAACAGGCACCAACATCCCCACGACCCTAATAGTAGGATTAAGCTGTGAGTGAGTGAGAGTTTCTTACATACTCAACCATCTCATTTTATACCGACAACCATGCCATGGTCAAAGTCTGTAGGGGAAGTAGGTGGCTCAGTGGATAAGGTGCTGGGTTACCAATCAGAAGTTTGGTGGTTCAAGCTTCAGCAAAACCAAGCTACAATTGTCAGACCTTGAGCAAGGCCTTTAACTGAACGGTTGTATAAATGAGATACAAATGTCACTCTAAATAATGATGTCTGCTACTGTAAATGAGGTCAAATGAGATTTTTCTTTATTGTGTGTTGTGCTGTTGTGACATGAGTGAGTGTCCCAGCTTTTGTCTAACAGCAGCAGGGTTTCAGATTTTCATTGAATTACTATTGTTCATTTCTGAAATTGTTGTAAAACAAGTATTGCAAGCCAAAGCCAATGTATCTTTGATGCCGATTTTGACATTATATACAGAATATATAAAAATCATATGCAAGTATACTTCACAGGCTGGCAAAAAGAGAAAAAAAAAAATACAACAACCGATCATATCGAACTCAGAGCTGACAAATGCATTACAGTGGGTAAAGAAAAGAATAAGAGCCCCATTCAGAATATTTATGTTTTGTTGCTTGCCAGTCTGACACACAAATATTTTTCATGCTGTACTTACTAAATGTAGCTTATAACAGCCAAGTAAACAATATAATAGCAACAGTGCAAACAAAAAAAATATTTAATAATGATAATTTAAATAAAGAATAACTAAGATGGTTCCCAGATCACCTCCCTCATGGGTCCGCACTCTGTGAAATCAATTTTTGCTTCGACTGCATCCATAAGTCTGTTGGGATACTTCCTACCAACTTTGCACATCTAGATTGCACAATATTTTCCCATTCTTCTTTACAGAACTGTTCAAGTGCAGACAGATCAGATGGTGGCCATTAGTGAGCTGCATTCTTCTAGTTATTCCACAGATTTTCAAAATGGTTTAAGTCTGGGCTCTGACTAAGCTATGAATAAGCTATCAGCCTCTGTGCACTGACAAGTTTTGGCAGCTGTTTTGACATTGGCAGCAGGTTTTCTTCAAGGATTTGACAGTATTTTGCCCCATCCAGTCTTCCCCTCTATCCTCATAAGTGCCCCAGTCCCTGCTACAGAGAAACACCTCAACAGGATACTACCACCTGCTTACTTGACTGTAGGTACAGTTTTGTTTGAATGCTAAGTGGTTTTGGATTTTATTCAGATATACCATTTTGCATTAGCGCTAAATTGTTCGATTTTGATCTCAAATAAAACCTTTTCCATTTGGCCTCAAATTTCCATTTGGTGTCCCCTAAAAACTTTTCCATTTAGCCTCAAAACTTTCAAGGTGCATTTTGGCAAAGCCAAATTAAGAACTTTTTCTCTCAACCCTCCCATACATGCCAAAAATTCCTATAATTTCTATAATGTTGCCTAGGCCTCTTTAAGCCTCTCTGACCAGTTTTCTCATTGCTTTTCTATCCAGTTTGGAGGAACCATCTGATTTTGGAAGGGTCCTACCAAACACCTTCCATTTCTTTCTGACTGTACTGTGTTTCTCAAGATTGATACAGCCTTTTTTTTAATCCATCTCGTGACTTGTGCCTGACCACAATGTTATCTTTTGACAGTGCCATGCCACCCATAGTTGATTATTTGCTTTCGGATAACATTTCCAAGAACTGGATTGCTTTAGCTGTTTTTATATTAAACTCTTCTATACCCACTAGCACTTTAATAAATAGCATAATATTAAGGCATATCTGCTTCTTAAAAACTTAATATTCTTAGAATTTCACATCTAATCCTCAAAATATCTAACTATACTGCCTTAAAGATAATGGACATTTTAACTCTCACAATCCAATTTAACTAAAGTAACACAATGTCAGATGAACCAGTCAAGACCAAGCCATGGTCCAGCAAAGGCATGCTGTTCATACATAAAAGGAAGTTCCTCTAAAAGAGAGAAGTGTACACCTCCTGCACTCCTACACATCACTCCAGCGAGTGTGTGAATGGCTGCCAGAGATGGAGGTGCAGGAATCAGTTAGTAGATGCCAACAGCTCACTATGAGCTTCTGTTTGATTTTGCCCTGTAACCAACAAATGAGTCAGGTGACATGCACCAGGGCTATCCTCACCTTGCTCTCCACCATGGGACTGTTGTTAGGTAGAAGCAGTCATAGCATCTTTCTGCTTTGCACTGATGCTCTTTTAACAGCCTTCATTTTCTACTATTAAAAGAGCACGTACGTTTCTACTGGGTTACCATGGTAACACCGAAGGGGTCCTGGAAGGCAACTGATCTCCCCCCCCCCCTCCCTTTCTTGAAAAGGAACACAAACTCTTCATGTATTCAAATACATAGGATAGAAGCTATTGTCTCTATTTCTAGAGTCATTATGGGAAACAGTGGCAAGAAGGGAAAGCCGATGAGCTCCTCCAAAAAAAACCTGACAATATAATTACTAGAATATATGTAAGCAGCTACTCTATTGCATTTATTATTTCAGTAAAACTACTGTAATGGTGCATCTATTCGGTATGGTGGAGGGCAGCTTCCTACTGTACAGTGATACACAATGATGGTCCAATAAAGGTAACTGAGGAGCAAAGGGTGACAGCCCTTGAAAAAAAAAAAGGTGGCAGCTACTTGAAAAAAAAAAGGTGAAAGAAAATGTAAATATCTAAAGAGACATGGCAGTTCATTTCTACTCGGCTCAAACCCACCACCCTCCCATATCTGGATTTCACACAAAAGATTCGCTCCACTTTGAATGTGTGGCCATAATTGACCTTGGCCTGTGCCGGAATAGGACAGCCTGCTTTAGACACACATAATCAGCCCATCCTGCTGAGAGAGGAGATGAGAGAGAGAGAGAGAGAGAGAGAGAGAGAGAGAGAGAGAAAGAAAGAGAGAGAGAGAAAGAAATAGACTGACACACACACACCCACACACACACACACACACACACACACATAGATGAAGATAGACTAAGAGGGGTATGAGAAAAGATTGTAGCTATCAGTAGAGAAATTGTCCTCTGGGTCAGTAAGGGAAGCCAAACAGTGCTAATATAAAATAGAAAGACAGCTAGAAAAGAGATACAGATGAAGCAAGAATGAAAAATAGAAGCAGAGGGAATGAAATGGTATGAACATGGTTTTAACCAATGCAGGCTTTTGTCTGCTGATGAACGAAAGTAGATGAAGGATGGGGGGGATGTGCTATTAGTATGCAGAGTGATCCCTCATAAGCATACAGAACCCAGCAAAACTGTTTATTAATGCTGTCAGTATAAAGCCTATTAATCCATGGAAAAAAAGGTTATTGTTCAGGAGGATGAGTTGTGCTTGCTGCATTCCTTCACTTGTACACACAGGATGGCACAAGTGTAGATAGTGTCAGCTGAATCTTTAAGCCAAAAAAAGGGCAAAAGGAACAATATTGTTAATCACTGGAATACAGAACACCATATTAATATATGGAGCAACAAATTCAGGATTTAGAAGTGATTTATGGGCACCAGTTATGTGAGAACAGTACAGCTCAATTTAGGTTATATTACACGAAGGTCCAGGGGTACCACATGGGAAAACATAATAGTAACATATGTCACTGAGTTAAGCCCTGACCCTAGCTGTGGTGATGGAGATGCATGTGGCATCAAACTGATGTGCACTCAGGCGCTCACCACCATTCACAGCTCGACACAAAATATAAGAGCACTTAGAGAGCGCAGACCTCCGTCAAGGCTTTACCATTCTGTCACCTGCTAAATCAACTGTTGTATATGAGAATTCTCTAGCCATGAAAGCATAGCCTTAAAATTTGGAATTATAGTCTTTCAACTGACAAATTGTGGAATTAATCCGGTATGAATTCATTAGATCAAAAAATTTAAAAAAATTTTTTAGATGACACACATTTTATCCAAAATAACTGACAGAACACAGATAATACAAACAATACTGACAAATTTATGGCATCGAAAAGAAAGACAAGGCTGTACATTATGCATCATTTTCTTTTGGATGTAGCTCGGTAACGTTTAAAGAAAGCTGAAATCTGCCTGTCAGTTACATTTTGATAGTGGTTGGACGTTTCTAACACGATTAGATATTTAAAAACACCATCTTACATACCGTAAATAAATAAAAAAATGTTGATCCTTTGCTGCAGAAGAATTTACAGATCTGGATGATCCTATTTCATTATTGCTATAGAGCTCTTACATAAGCACGACACATTTTTTTCCTGATCTGATCAAATTTTGCAGAGATAAGAGCTTCTGAACTTGTTAAATGGGATTTCCCATGTTACATTGAAATTGCCACTAAACAGTCTGGATCACATCTGAATGAAACTTGGTCTGACATCATAACCTCTGACTCCGAATGTACACAGAAAATTTCATTCAAATCTGATTTTCGAATTAGTTATTTTTACTCTTAGCCCGTTTTAAGATTTTTTTTTTTCTTATATAATATATATATAATTTTTGGTATTTATGGGCCCTTTCCAAAACTTAATGGGAACATCCTTGGGTGATCACCTACCCATAATAATAAACTCATGCTGATGAAAACATAACCTTCTTGGCAGGGGTAAGAAATGTTGAAAACATTTTCTTCAACAAATAAAACTGGCAAGGAGGAAAACAAGGATAAAAACTTGCTTGCAAAGGTGATTTTATAGAGAATGAATTGAAATGTGAGAGTCCTGCAACATGCACTCATAGCTAGAGATGTGGTACAAAAGCACCTCTGTGGCTGCACAGTCTAACAGACAACAGATACCAGACCTTTCAGTTATGAGGTGCACGCACATCAAAAGCTAATGTGCTCATCATGTATAGTGCAAGAGAAAGCATGCGATAGCAGAAAGCTGCAAGACAAATTAAAGCTGAACAAGATGCAGATAATCACTAGAATCAGACAGAAACAAAAACCTAAAACTACCAAACACAAATACTGGGCCTAGAAATAAACAGAAATAATAACTAGCACTCGCAGTCACAGTGAAGCACAAGAAACAAAACAAAACAGAATCCTTATAAATCCTCTATAATCAGGATGATGAGACACAGGTGTGCTCTAAGCATGTGATGAGAGTCACATGACTGTAATGTAACTGGCATTTGTGCAAGGGACACTGGGAAGTGTAATGAGTTCTGAAACACATGCTGTAGAAACAGGCTAAGGATGTGACAGTGCTTACTAAAATCATTCATTCGTTTTCTAAGCTGCTTAATCCTAATTAGGGTCGCGGGGAGGCTGGCACCCATCTCAGCTGACTCTGGGCGAGGGCGGAGTACACCCTGGACAGCTCGTCAGGCCATCGCAGGGCAACACACACGCACACACACAGACACACCCATTCGCACTCACTCTCACACCTAGGAGCGATTTAGAACAGCCAGTTAGCTCACTGTGCGTGTTTTTGGACTGTGGGAGGAAACAGATGCAAACACGGGGAGAACATGCAAACTCCACACAGAAACGCCCAAGACCGGGAATCAAACCCAGGACCTCTTTGCTGTGATGCGGATGTGCTAACCTCTGTGCCTGCACTGTGTGCTTCCTGCTTACTAAAATGACATGATTAAAAATATCTAGTTCACCATAAAGGAGCTGCTGTATACTAGAGACACTGTCATAGGGATATACTAGATCCAACCACAACAAAGCTTCATATCCAAGAGGAACAGAAAGTTTTAATGAGCTCAAAATTTATCCTAGAAGTCTAAAAAAATTAAAACTAAATTTGAATGTGACTATAATCGAAAACATTGTGTAAATGAATTTTGTAGGCTAATGGAGCTGCTCACGTGGTCTGGCTCATTGGGGGCAGTAAAGGAAGACATAGTGTTATCATGGAGATCTCAGCAAGAATAAGTAATTGTAAATACACTTCACCCTCGATTTCCCGGATTATTAGGCGGACAGGCTTTCTGGGAACCTCAAAATGTTCGTGGTCCCTACCCTTTCCTGGACATTTACCATAATCTGTCCGGCAATCGCCATTATTCAGCAGCAGTCCCGGACTTTTACAACTTAGCAGGAGTTGCGGTCACTGACCGGGGAGCGGAAAATGGGCCAGAAAGGAGGAAAGTTTGAAAATCATAACCGAGCTGGACTCCCATCATCGATTCCCGAATTTGTCCAAGCATTTGTCCGGCAATAGCAAATAATGTCCGATGCCGGATCTTGTATGGGAAATCCGAAATCTGGGAAATAGGGGTATGAGAAATCGAGGGTGAAGTGTAATTGAATTTTGTGCCACAGCTGAAAACACTTGAGCAAATTCAGGATGAAAGAGTGGGTGCTTAACAAGTGTGAAATGTTATCATATGCAGCAAATCTAAGGTAGAATTTTGTCACTGGAGAAGTACTTTGGAGGCTATTTTGCAGATAAATGCATTCAAATCCATTCAAAAAATGTTCTCTCTTGTTGCTTTTGCATGTTTCTCTGTAACTGTATGGTGGATTTGAAATCCAAATCCAAGAGGAATGTGGAGGTTTCAGTGTATGGGCTCCAAAAAAGATAGTGAACAGAAGCTTGGGGAGGATGCCTTAGGGCTGAGTCCAAGGAGCTTCTGCAATAAATTCTATTGAAATTCTAATTTCAATAGAATTTATTTATGTTTTGCTGCACAATGAATTATTTATGCTACAAGCCAACAGGTCATACAATTAATATTTTTATAAATATTAGCAGGGGCAGTGGTGGCTTGGTGGTTAAGCTGCTGGCTTACTGATCACGAAGGTCGAGGGGGTTTAAGTATTACTATCACCGGGTTGTCACTGCTGCACACCCAGGGCAGCAAACTGGGTTATCAAAGGCCAGCCATGTCTCTCACTGTCATTCGAAAAGAGTAGGCCACCGTATTGCCGTCAGCGTGTTTCTGCTCTGCGATAGCCTGCCAAGCTGACCAGGGTGTACCCAGCCCATAGTTTGCTGAGATGGGCACCAGCCTTCCCGTAACCCTAACTAGGATTAAGCGGCTCAGAAAATGAATGAATGAATCAATATTAGATAGCTGTTTGTGATATACTTATTACAGCATTCCAAAAGTAGTTTGGGTGGCATGGTGGCATAGTGGTTACCACATCCACTTCACAGTAAGAATACATTTCTGGGTTCAAGTCCTAAGCTCTGTAAAGGCATTTCTGTGTAGAGCTTGCATTCTCTCATCATGCTTGTGTGGGTTTTCACGGGGTACTCCAGTCTCCTCCCACAGTCCAAAGACATCCACATTTGCCTAATTGGCTGTTCCAGATTGCCCCTTGGTGTGAATGGTTGTGTGTAGGTTGACTCTTCGATGGTCTAGCAAGATGTTCAGGGTGTATTACGCTTTGCCAGTGTTGGCTGAGATAGGTTCCAGCCTCCCCATAGTGGGATTTAACAGTATGGCATATGAGTGAGTGAGTGATTAAGTAAAAGTATTCTTATTACTATTAGTCCAAGTTGATGTGAAGCTAAATTTGATTTAACCACCCAGATACAGCGACCGATGTGGAATAAAATGCAGGACCATTTTCCATGACAGTCCAGCTAGAAGTTTATCTACATCTCGATTTATCGTCTATCTTGGTCTTTCTCAGAGTTGGGCGGACAGCCTGTCTGTTGAGAGCACTTTAGCTTTTAAAGAGCAGGCTGAGCTGAAACACTTCAAGCTCTCACTAAAGTCTCCAGAGGAAAGAGACCCTGTGCATAGGCTTTTTTTTAACACAGGCTGTGAGAAAAGGTTAAATCTCTGGACACTTAAATGCTCTTTAAACAGCACTGGTCCGTCTCTCTAGGGTATTCAGATAGACAGAAAGCATGCGATCGCACTTCTAGTGTGAAGTAGGTGCTGGTAGTTTTTTTTGTGAAGTTCAGTTGTTTGCACAGTTATACAACCAAATGTTTAGATTTGCCAGTATTATAAAGTAGCCACAACAAAACCTCAGTTTAAATGCATTAATAACATCCATTCATTCTTTTTCACTTGCTTCATCCTGGTCAGGGTCATGCAGGATAAGAGTCAAATCTCAGAAACCCTGGGTGTGAAACAGGAATACATTCTGAATGCAATTCCTGTCCATTGCAGAGCACACTTCATTTATGAATTAATTTTCCAAGCTACTTAATCCGACTAGAGTCACAGTCAGTACCGGGTGAAGACGGGTACACCCTGTAGATCAGTCCAGCGCACAGCCAACACAATTGTTCACACTCACATCTAGTGGCTATTTGGAACAGCCAATTAACCTTATGTGCATGTCTTTGGACTGTGGGAGGAAACTGGAGTACTCGGAGGAAACTCATGCAAGCATGGGGAGAACATGCAAACTCCACACAGAAATGCCCTCCGAGCCAGGGACACGAACCCAGGACCTTTTTGCTGTGAGGCAGGTGTGCTAACCACTACAGTTTGGAGAAGACATTGCCAGAATGTTTTTTGAAGGTGGGGGTAAACCAGAGAAAGTAGAGGAAACCCATGTTAGAAACTCCATTCAACCTGAGAGGTGGCAACGCTGCCCTATTTTTAAAAGTATGCCAACATGAAAGCTGAAACAAATATTGATGAATCCTTTACTAAACATGAATTGATTTCATGAACTGAATGAAAGAAGAGGTAATACACTCCCAGCTCATAACTCCACCGTGAAAGATGAGGTACTTATGATCTATTGCTGGCCACCAAACAGCCACAGATCTTTAAATTGAGGCCAGCCTATTGACAAAAGGTCTGACTCTAAACAATCCACTAGGTATTACCGGGAGACAAAGAGACCTTGGCCTTTTCTATAACAAGCTGACAAACGCCACTCTGGAAGGTCAGACGGTTGCAGCGATCACAGTACACTGCTTCAGATGACAGTCTGAAAGAATCATGGCTTGGACTGCCACATGGGAATGAATGAGATTGCTTCCTGTTGGGATCTTCTGCTTCAAAGCGCCAGACAATATGATGGAACAATCTTTTATCAAACAAGAGAAAATGTATGGACTTGCAGATTAAAAAAAACAGATCAGTTTAAGAAATTGTCGGTGTGCAGGTGCATTCTATTAAATGTGCTGTATGGAACAAATTATCCAAGATATTATAGTAACAGTAATAAAGGAAAATTTTAAATCAAATCTACTCACTCTCTCACTCTCATTTACTCATCCATCACTCAGTTGCCAAACCACTGGGCAAAGGCTTTTTGAAGCCGAATTATTCTTTACAATATTGCCAAAAGTATTCGGACACCTGTCCATTATATCCATATGTGGATCCTCCTCAATCTGTTGCTTGTCTTGGACAAAAGGAGTGCTTGGATGCAAATGAAGAATATTTAAATAGAGGCAAATGTAAAAAAAATATGATTAAACACTATAAAAGCAATCAAACTAGGAGCATGAACACTCACTCACTCACTGATTTGCTAATCCTATTAGGGTTGCAGGGAGGTAATGGGAATAACCTTGAACAGCTCGCCAGACCATTGCAGGGCAACACACACAACCATTCACACTCACACCTAAGGTCAATTAGTAACAGCCAATTAGCCTAATGTACATGTCTTTGGACTGTGGAAGGAACCCAGTGTACCCGGACGAAACCTACTCAACTAGGGGAGACCATGCAAACTCCACCCAGAAACGCCCTTGGTGAGCCCAGAACACTAACTCAGGAAATTATTTCTGTGAGGGCCACCATGCTGCCAAAAGAGGTTCTGCCAGCATAAAAATTGTAACTAATCAGCAATAATGCACTTTGATTTAAAAGTTAAGTATTTTTTTTAAAAAAGGTATCAGTTAAAACCATACAAAAAACATGGAAATATAACTGTAATAATGCTTAAATACTGTATGTGTGCTTGCGGGGTCAGTGGTGTAGTAGGGTGCTGGGCTCAGGATCGACTGGCCGTTGGGTTCGAATCCCCATTAGACCATTCTAAGTCCCCTGGACAAGGTCTTAACCACAAGTGTGCCACTGGCTACCCAGCAGTATAAATGGGTATCAATTAAAAGAGAGTAACATGCAATGGACTAGGGTCCCATCCAGCAAGAGGTGAACTCCTAGCCGCTTCATGCGATAGAAACCTGGGGTAAAAATAAATAAACAAACAAATAATAAAAATAAAAAATAAATAGCCCCACAGACTTAGACTTACACTGTATGTACTCTTATATTATGAAATGGAGATTTATGGATTGGAAATTTTCCAAGTTATTACTCTTACATCCATATGACTATATGTAAACTCAAACACTAATCTGGATATACAATATTAATGCTTACCCCATTATAAAGTAAATGAAAAATAAAATATACTTTTATGCCATTATGACAGTGTTGTTGTGTATATTAAGTGCTTGTAGCTATTCTTTGTTTGTTTACTTTATCTTTAACCCTAACTACACACTGTAGCTTTTAGATTAACCAGTTATGTATCACTGATATACATTAAGTAATATTTACTAATGTTAAAAGCATGCAATAAAAGTATGACATTTTATTGTCATTAGCCATCATTTCCATTTTAAATATATTTGAAATAAGTAACAGTGGAATCATGTGACGGCACTGAATGTTTCTGATTGACTTAGAATCTTATAATGAACATAGAATGTTGAAAGATTCTGTCAAAACCACTGACTGGAGATCAGCTCTCATAAGTCTTAAATGATCTCCAGTCAGTGGTTTTGACAGAATCTCTCAACATTCATTGCTGGTTTGTGCTTTTGCTGAGGTCACTGCAGCCTGACAGCTCGCAGAGAGCTGTCGGATAACCCAAAAGGACACATTTCATCTGTAGATGTTTGGCAGAAGCAGGAGGTCCGAAAGTGACCCACAATGCCAATGCCACAAATTGTTCACACACGGTAGGTATGACATGCTGCAGTTGTGCTCAAGCTCTATGAAACATAAGGGTCCACACAGTGACATGGAGATAAGTGAAGGAACTGGTTTCAAACTAAGGGCAAATGCAATGTTGTCAGGGTTTTTAATCTGACCTTATCAAAGTGGTCTAAAAGCCATTTGGTGATGTGGAGATTATATCCATGTGCTTCAGTGTAATTAAAACATGCATTAAGCTTAAGTAGAGCTTTACTGTGTGACCTACAGACAGATGCATGTGTTGACTACAGTTGACTAATGTGTCTGTCTGTGTGTGTGTGTGTGTGTGTGTGTGTGTGTGTGTGTGTGTGTGTGTGTGTGTGTGTGTGTGTGTG
>JAOUQZ010000047.1:26894787-26907699 GCA_028564935.1 Neosilurus hyrtlii | reverse complement strand
TGAGCCCCAGCCTCTCCGTGACCCCAATTAGGATTAAGCGGTTTGGCAAATGAGTGTGTGTGTGTGTGTGTGTGTGTGTGTGTGTGTGCAGAGTTGTTTGGGAGTAGCACATAGTATATATATATATATATATATTAAACAAATCTATATGTATATATACAGAATTATTAGCAGTGTGGTGAGGCTCAGTTCTACTGCATTCCATGGTGGGAACTGGAATCTGGAAGCACAACAACGAGGAGATGTGACAATAGTCACAATGATTTAGGATTTCCTTAGAAGGTTATAAGACACCAAATCTTTAATAAAACCTGTTTCTAAACTTAAATTAACTTAGTCCAAGAGTTCTCGAATAATCCATGCAGCAAGATGATTTCATCAGTACCACAACATTTGTTTTTTATTTGCTAAACCACTGATAGCTTAGCCAACTAAGGTGGGGTACACCCTGACCAGCTCTCCAGTTCATTGTAAGACCAACACACAACTACTTAAACTCACAGTTACAACTAGGGGCAAACAACAATATCAATTTAGCCTTTGTACTGTGGGAGGATACCAGAATAGCCCGAAGCCCATGCTATCATGGAGAGAGCATGCAAACTCTACACAGAAACATCCCCACCATGTCCGGACTCGAACCCAGGACCTTCTTGCTGTGAGGCAGACATGCAAACCACTACACCACCATGCCTCCCAGTATTACATAATTTTCTCCTTGAATTCAGTCTTAGCTCATGTTTTTTGTCGGTGTACTGTATGTACTGTGTAATCAAATTCAATAGGAAATCATTTGGCATTTGCCTTAGAAATTTACTTACCAGACAAAGTTTACTTGGATCAGGAAGAAGAAATATTAAATTAGGTTAAATGTTGAAAAGAAATGTCTGAGACATTACATAACTGCTGAAAATTGTGCAGTTGCCTCTGAAATCCACCGTAAAATGATTTTGAAATTATGGAAAATAGCCAGAACACATACCCACTGAAGATGTTTGTGCAGGAAAACAGTGAATACTGTAAGAGATATAAGAGAGTAATTTATATATAATAGATTTTTATTTGATTTTTATTTTATATTGTTATATATACCTCTTATTATTTAATATTTATTTTTTTTTATTTTTACATTTTATATTGATACTTATATTGACTTTAACTATAAAGTCCCTTAAATAGTTATAATTATAATTTTCTTCTTTGTCTTCTTGATATTGATAGTTTTTATTCTTCAATTTTAGGACAGTCATAACAAGCATTTCACTACATATTGCATTGTGTATGATTTTGTATGTGACAAATAAACAAAAAATTTAAAAAAAATTGAAAAAAATTGAAATTGAAATTGAGATATTAATCAGGCCATCTTTGTTATTGCATTTAATTAATCAATTGTCTGCAGTATTTTTAGATAAACCCACATACTTTGGCAGGAAGGATAACCAAATTCAGCAGGAGTATGTGGATATATACACGGCGGAGGAATTAGCAACAGTGTCGTCTAATTTGCCGAGCTGTGCTGTACCGTGAAGTGCTACAGTGCTATTATATAACCAAGAACTGATAACAAATTAGCATCACAGAACAAGTTTGACCTTCCCACATACACAGCCTATCTAAGCAGACTGAGGACAGCAGAGTGTGCGCCGTGACCAACCAAGCAATAAAAACCAGACTGCAGCTCCAGCTGCTTCAGGTGCTCAGATTAATGATGCTGCCCCTTAAATCAAAAAGCGTTGAGGTGCAGGCAGCACAGTCGGACCGCCAGCCTCATCCTGCTTTTATAAAAACAGACCTGTGTGATATGCCCTAATTGGGTTCTATGGTTAAGTGTGAAGGACTGAGATGCACGAGTTGAGCAGCAGCCCCCCCTTAGAGAGCTGATGTTTTGTTGGCACTCGGTAGCGTGTAGGCTTATTTGAGTTGCTTATTAGTGCATATTTTTTTTGGTACTGCTATCAAACAAGAGGGAAACTGGTCTTGTTTATCACTGAGGACACAACTGGTATGCCAAATGGGATTTGTGCATCCGTGGGGGGTGCTGGATTACTGATTCCAAGGTCAGGGGGTTCAAGCCCCACTATCTGCAGGATGTCACTGCTGTCCCCCCAATGCAGCTAACTGGGTTAGGCCGGCCATGTCTCTCACTGTCTATGGTGAGAGGCATTTAAAAGAACCATTGCTGATTTTCATAAAATGGATTGATGGGAAAATATAAAAGAAATCATATATGTAGGGCAACATAATTTACATAAAAATAATAAGGCTGAATATGCCGGTAAATAACTCTTCAGCCACGCTCATCCAGATAATAATATGGACTCAGTAATAGGGTTTATATCCCACACACTTCTCTCTCTTTCTTGCACAGAACATACAATCACTCTGACAGCTCCGACACCCTCTTGTTTTAAGTCTGGTGTATGTGGGAGAGACAGAAGATGCCAGAGGAATCCCAAGCAGTTTCAGCAGCTTCTCCTCATCTGTCAGGGTGCATGGAACATGGCAGGGAAGCAGCATTCAGGTCAGGCAATATTACTGCTCAGCTGTGGAAGGGTCTGTGTCTCTGCACACAGCCACCTCACTCTCAGACACAGCAAATCCTTTCTGAAATGACTAAGGCTGATATCATATCTCACCTTATATCTCATCAAGGCCACCTGCTGAAAAGTCATCATGGGTCGCTGTATCTAAAACATCCTTCTGACTCCATTCATACAGGTTGTCATGGCTGAAAAAGATGTTTTGTCCAGTTTTGCAGATCCTACATCAAATACATTGTAACCTCAGGTTCCTGTTCTTGGCTGAAAGAAGTGGAACCTGATGTGCTGTTGTAGTCCATCTGCCATGGCTGCCTGGTGTGCTCTGTTTTCCGAGATGCTTTTTACCTACATTGTGAGCTTGGCCACTTTCTAGCCTCTCATCAAGAGGATGTTACTGCCCATAGAACTGCCACTTGCATACTCTATACTGTTTTGTGAGTAAACACCTGAGGAGATCATAATTTTCTGTACAAACTTAAACCAGCTGTCATTTATTCCATGATCAAAGTTACACATTTTCCCCATTCTGGCACAGTGGTATAGTGGTTAGCGGCACGTCCACTTCACAGCAAGAAGATCCTTGGTTGTGGGTGCTTGTGAAGGTTTCCACCTACACTCTGAAGACATGCACATTAGGCTGACTGGCTGTTCCAAAATGCCCCTAGGTATGAGTGCGAGTGTGAATGTTTGTGTGTGTGAATGGCCCTATAAAGGACTTGGGAGATGTTCAGGGTGTACCCCAACTTCACACAGAGCCATTGAAAGTGTTCACAGTGTGTACGTACCCCGGACCTTCTTGCTGTGAGGCAGACATGCTAACCACCGCCCTACCTTTAGGTAATTTTCACATCAAAAATCGGGACGGGGAAAGTGCCTATGTTTTACGCACAGACTATATCTGACATTTAAGAAGCAACTCTTTAAAGACAAACAGTACAAGCACCTGCGAGGAAACAGCTGTATTGAAATTTTGCTATTTGGTCAAAACAAAACCATGGCAACAGAACAGCCCCAGTTTGTGGCAAATTAAAGTGAAGATCAGCAAATTGAGGGCCTGTAGATGACAGCAGTGTGTGTGTGTGTGTGGGTGTGTGTGTGTGTGTGTGTGTGTGCGTGCGCGTATGGGGTCTACATTATCTGCAGATAATGCTGGCCTTTTTAACCATAATGTGGTTAAACTGTCTAATAATTTTATACATGAAAGCTATAAAAAACATAACCTTGGTTTTTGGAATCAGGACCTCGCTGCCCTGGTGGCTTATTCCCTGATCTGGCAGCTTGACCTCTCCGGATCACTCTCTTTTACACCAACAGATGTTGTTTTGATCTTTGCCAATGGGTGTGTGAGTCCATGTGACTGGAAGTCTGTATTTCTCCTTCGCTGGGTTAACATTAAAGTGTTATTGTAGAAAAAAATAAATCTTGCATCATAAAAAAACAATCAGAGGTGAATCTGGCAATTTTGGAATACTTTAATGTGATGAGCTCACCAGCAGCCAGTTTACTGTCATTGTAACTTCCGTCTAGTTACTTTTAGCCTTTTCCTTTAAAGCCAGTAGGAGGATGATACTGAATCATGCAAACCTCAGTGGAACAGCTACAAATGACATGTTTGAGCAAGTAATCATTTAAAATACAGATTTACACACATGAATTATATAAGCTTACCACCCTGCACACCTGGCTTATTGTTCAATAAGGTATAAAGCTACTACATATATTACTGACTGAAAACTATCTATCTATATAGGGACATGAACCACCAACCATTGGATCAGTAACTTACTGATCCACTAACCACTAAGCCACCACTGCCCTATATTAGGACAGAGTGGCACAGTGGTGTAGCGGTTAGCATGTCTGCCTCACAGCAAGAAGGTCATGTGTTCGAGTCCTGGGCTCAGCAAGGGCATTTCCATGTTCTTCCCATGTTTGTGTGGGTTTTCTCCAGATACTCTCCTCTCACAGTCCATAGACATGCACATTATGTTAATTGGCTGTTTCAAATTGCCCCAAGGTGTGAATTGTTATATCTTTGCCCACTGTTGGCTGAGATAGGCTCCAGCCTCACCACAACACTAGTAGGATTGAGATAATCTTGCACATGTGAAATTCTAAAAGAGTAAAAAATTACACTTTATATATGGGATGTGTTATGACCCAGCCTTTTGGGGTGTTGATGTTTTTTGATTCTCTTTTGCATTACACGATGTTACGAATGGGTGACAGTCTTGAATATATGCAGTGTTTGCCTTTCTTTGTGGACACAATGCTTCCACCGTCTATTTTCCAACACTTGCTAAAATTATTGACGCAATTACATTTCAAGAGCAGTATTGGCATTAAGTAGAAGTTAGAACTAAACTGCCGATGCACCAGCTGTTCTAGAGAGAGGAAGGATAAATAAAGTAGAGGATGATACGATGGCAGCTAAGGCTGAATTAAAACGAATGAACTCCCATCATTCACAACCTTTCAATAAGAGCATTCCCTATTGATTTCCTGCAGTGCAATAGCCCAGGCTGATATAACTGAGGTTTGAGTTTCAGAAAAACAGAACGAAAGATGATGGGCTATTTCGGAGGGTCTGATTGGCACAGCATGTGCTCTCAAGATGAAGCAAAATAGTTTTCTCAGAGGCCTTCACCAGTGCCCCTCACTCAGTCATTCAGAATGTCTCTGTCTTCTTTTCTTGTGTCACATCTGCAAACAGGAGGGTGACACAGATAGCAGACATCCAGCATGTGACAACTGTATTCATTAATATCATATAAGCCAAACACTGAGGAGGCATCAGGAACATGGAAGAAAGCCAAGTACCCATACGTGATTGGGTTTCAGAAAATAGGCTTCATAAATATGAAGAAAGAAATGAAATCATGATATTTTAATGACGGTACATGAGAATTCTCAGAAGTGATGGGCATAACAATGAGATGCTATCTGAACAAGAACAAGCGCAGAAAAAAAAACAGCACAAAACATTAGCAGCAGACTTTCTTTTGAATAGACAAAGAGATTACTGCTATAAATATTCTGCTGTTTTGACAAACACATCACAATTCTTTAACAGCAGTTTTCATGCCCGTGTGTTTTGAATGCAATTAATACAGCTAGTGTACTAATTTACTTGACAGGAGCATGACACTGCTCATCTCCTTCCTTACTACCCTTTCTAATCAAGCTTTTTGTTCACCCCGAATTTATCACAGGCTAAATGAGGAAAGTGACAAAAAGGTCATTACAGATGCTCAGGTAATTATAGTGCCACCAAATCCAGAAGACATTTAATAAGCCTGTACACAAAATTGGTGTCTTCAGAATGTCCGAACAAGATTTGTCTAATTACATCTTATCACACTGTGCTGTGGTCATTCTTTCTTTATAAGGTTTTGCAGGTCTTGTTGCCTAACAACTGATAAGGTGACGAATCAGTTTTAAGAAGCCCTCTGTGAGTGAGCAGTTTTACAGCTACACATATCTATCCTAAATATTTGCACTTCCTAAAAACACCTTTGCTTTATTGGATATTTACAGGAACACTACATATTTGCATCTAAGACCTGCTGCTGTGCTGTTATCATACAGAAGTTCCGTGTACTCTTCCCAAGACACACACCGAACATTATATTAACACACTCAGTGCTGTTTATTTTTACAGTTCCATAGCTGTACACCATAATAATTTATAATTCTCCATACTTGATTTTTCCCTGGCTTACACAGTAAAGATCTGAATCGTTCATCATTTTTCTGTACTATCAGGTTCATTATGTTCCTGGATATGTTACACATAAACACAAAAGAAAAAATGCAAAACATTCAAATCTTAATTACTCAAAGCCAATTTACAAAGCTCATTTTAGTCATGTCATACAAGTGAAATACATCAACCCTCTAAAGCCTGAATTATACTTTACAATATGGTCAAAAGTAGTTGGACACCTCTCCATCATATCCATACATGGATCTTCTTTAACTGTTGCTTTTCATGGAAATGAGGAGGGACTGGATGCAAATAAAGAATATTTCAATGCAGGCAAATGTAACATTTGTGATTAACACTATAAAAACTATCAAACCGGTAGCATGAACCGTTTAATCCTAATAGGGTCACGGGGAGGCTGGTTCCCGAAAGCGAGATACACCCTGAACAGCTCACAGAGCAACACACACTCACATCTAGGGTCAATTTGGAACAGCCAATTAGCCTAATGTGCATGTCTTTGAACCATGGGAGAAAACTGGAGTACCCAGAGGAAAACCCATGCAGGCACAGGGAGAAAATGCAGATTCCACATAGACATTCTCGAGCCTGGGAATTAAACCCAGGACCTTCTTGCTGTGAGGTGGATGTGTTAACCGTGAACATAACCATGGAGCATGAACAATACAATCAAAAAATTGTGGCATGGATAAAACCCAAATGATTTAAGCGGGCTGCTAGGAAAGGGAGACCTAATCATGACTGAGCTAAAATAGGGTGCATAATCAAGGATAATAGGAAACAGGTGCTCAGGACCAGGGACGTGACATTTAGACGCTAACGGGGAATACAGTCCAGAAGTCCAACCTGGAAGCACTACTTTCAGGAACTAAGTAGAAACAATTATATAGGATGCTTTGTTTGGTGTAGCTTTACTGTTTCCCTGGAGCTAATAAAATCCCAAACTGTTCTAGCAATGTAATATAATGCCCCTGTGCACAGGTGAGTGCCATGATTTGGCAAGGCTTGAGTCGATGTCAAGCAGTCTGCTCAGACCTCAAGCCTACTGAACTAATTTGGGATGAATTGAAACATTGACTGTGCATCAGGCCTCCGTGCCTAATACCATCACCTGATAATCTAAATGAGCATAATGTTCATAACTACATAGAAAAATCTAGTGAAAATACTGGTTATACACTTGTACTACAAAGTAGGGACTAAATCCGAAAAGGGATGTTCATCATGAATGTGTACAATCACAAACGTGCACCTTGCACATTCACATGTGTGCTGATATAGAAATGGCTGCCACAAAGGACATGCTGTGGTCCTTTGGATGTCTCTTGTGCATGTCCTTGTGCGTGCTTTATGAACAGTAAGAGTGGGGCATGACAGCACCATGTGTTAAATTGCATACTTATCCTATTTACCGTTCCAAGAAAGTTGCTGAGTACTAATTAACACAACCTATCCTCCTGTTTCAGTTAGTGTTTAAATTTGAAAAGTGTCTCATGGAGCATTCAAAAATCTGTCCTGCATGACAGTGTTCTGGATCTTCGCCTTCACAAAAACACAGTTAAAGGTCATAGTTCTTGATTTGAGATACAGCAGGTGAAAACCTTCACAATGATGGTGGAAAGTTTTGAGAGTTTGTCATTGTTTTTAACATCACTGTGTATGAAACTGCTAAACATCTTGCGGTTCAATGTGTTTGAAACCTGATGGATGTTTTGGCTCCCATGCACCATCTCACAGGTGATGCTTTAAAGCCTTCTGATGTACAGGCGAGCTTGTGAACAATGTATTTATCAAGTATATTCATTTACTCATTCATTCTTTTTTTGATCCCCTTATCCTAATTAGGGTCATGGGGAGGCTGGCGCCCGTCTCAGCTGACTCTGGGTGAGGGCCAGGCCATCGCAGGTCTGTCTGCAAACCAGAGGCCCACTCTTCATGAATGACAGCGATGGTTCTATTACATGCCTCTCACCACAGACAGTGAGAGACATGGCTGGCTGTTGATAATCCAGTTAGCTGCACTCGGGGGTCAGCAGTGACAACTCGGTGATAGTGAAGCTTGAACCCCCAACCTTTGGATCAGTAAGCCAGCACCCTACCACCAGGCCACCACTGCCCTTCATCAAATATAAACCAAGGTTAAGCTATATATTACAACCAAAACCCATTCCAGTAGAAAATGCCAGACACATGCTCAGACAGAAAAAAAAATGTAGGAGATGTAAAAAACGGCATGAAAAAGCAACATCTTTTCCCCAAAACGACTAAAAACAATCAGCATCTTTGAAAGGTGTTCGTTATATAATAAGCTGAACTGCACATTAAAATGATTTTTCATCCAACCAACTAGATATGCATTTGACTTCAAATTTAAATGTCAATGGTTAAAATTGTATCTGTATTTAATCCATATATAAGACGGAGGTATAAGTGCAGGCAGGAAGTATATTTAAGCTATAAAAAATAGCCACTGTGTGCAGTGTGTCCTAGGGTTTTAGAACAGCAAAGGGCCAGCAAGGTATAATGTAAAAAATTATACTGTAATACCATCTCTTTCTCCATGTACTTCCATTGCTGCGTTTGTGCTGACTTTACAAGAGTTTCAGAAGTTTTATGTTCCCAAAAATCTTTTATGGCTAACATATAACCATTGAATTTCCCTATACTGCAGGACTCTAATGAGCAACATGACTCACCAACCTTCAGGTAGTAGCACAAAATACCCTGCAAACTTGGCGATGAACCAAGATGTTATTGGTTTAATAACAGATATAAGTGCTCTTGATCATGGATTCACAGCTGTACTGTTCCATTTACAATATAAAGATTAATATGTGTGAAAGAGCTAGCTTAATGATTCATTTGCCAATCTGTGTAATCCTAAAGAGTCCTGGAGAGGCTGAGGCCTAACTCTGAATGCCGGCGTTTGGCAAAGGTTACACTGAACAGCATACCATCACAGGCCAATACACACAAACATTCACACTAACACCTAGGGGTAATTTTATAATAGCCTAGGGATAAAAAAATACTTAGCCTAATGTGCATGTTTTTGGACTGTGGGATTAAACCGGAGTACCCGGAGGAAACCCACGCAAGCACAAGGGGAACCCAGGATCTTCCTGCTGTGATGTGGATGTGCTAACCACTATGCCACCATGCTGGCCCAAGTCACATGCTGAATAGCCAAAATAATTTGAAAGTCAAATTTTTTTCTGAATCATATACAGAACTCGAGTTACTTCACTTAACATGACTGTAATTGTTCAGTGCTTATATATATCTCTCTCCAGCTGCACTCACGAAACACTAAGGCACAGATGTTACAATCCCCACCACCCCAGAGGTGTCTGAAGCAATTGTGAGGCTCTGATGTTTACACACTGCCAACAAGTCAGTGGGGTTTTTGCCAGCATGGAAGCGTTTTGAAGCTGATTGGTTGTGTGCTATGAAAAGAAATATGCAGTTAATTAGAAAAAAGTCATCATGGGGTATTGAGAGAGATAATCAATGTGTTAGTACAGCACAGATACCAATAAATCCATCGTATGAGAGTGAACGAGTACAGCCATGGCATGTGTGGGAACAGACCAGACATATGTCAGCCCACACACTCGCTAAAGCCTCTGCAAGCGGAGATGTGTGGGTGAAACTGGGTGCTATTTCTATGCCAAACTGCCTGAGAAATTTGAAGGTGGGATTCTACTCTATTTACACAAAGGAGTTGGGCATTTTAATTATTCCAAACAAACAACCCTGGAATATTCATATAACTTGACATCGTGAGCCTGTAAGAGTTTTAATTACTCTATAATTACTGTATAAGTTCCTTCCTATCACTGACTCCCTTTGTTTCATCACCTAATCAGACTTGGTGTTAGCATTAGCATGCACTGGAGCACTTTCTTGGTTGAGAGGAGGTATTAGACTTAAGCTGTCTGTCAATCTCATGATGTTACTATTCCTTTTAGGATTAGAATTTGGTTAGCACTCTCTCCTGCTAATCGATACCTAGCTCTATCCACTTCCTTGCTTTCTAGTCAGTCAGGTAAGGCATAATTCATTGATTTCAGAGACACTTTGCTTGTGTTATTTGCACTAAACCTTTCCAGCAGAATATCTTTAGCACGTTGAACTCACAGGCAGAGCCACACTACCTAATTCTGGAGGGAGTTCCTGCTTTCTGATATGACCAGGCAAAGCCATTTAGGAAGCTGATTTATTTTTTTCTTCTTTTTTTTTCCGGGAAAAGTCCTAAAGCCCTATAGATGGCATGCTGGGAAATGCATAAAGTTGATGAGCCATGCAGCAACCAAAATGTTCACAAATGTTTGTAAGCGATTATAAATGTCTCATCATCCACAGCGTCTGTTTGTTTAAAGTGGGTAAAGTTGGTCGCTCTATCCTGGCAGATAGAGGACTTTTCTTGTAGTCAGAGTTGGCAGACTTACAAAACACCAGCTCATAAAGAACCTGGCCATGAACCATTGTAAAAGAGTAGAAATGAAAATATGTGGACCTGGTGATGCAATTAGGAGCTAAAACTACATGAATTCCTTTACCATAAAGTCAGTGATGCAGCTGGACGATATTGTGTATCCTCTAAAAAAATATTTCGGCGGTGGGTTCCCACCCACATAATGTTGGTGTGTGTGTATATATATATATAGCAGTTATATAGCAGTGAAATAAACAGTGAAAATGCATTCATGTAAATGTAAAACATGCCCCAACTAGACTGAAGCGGCAAATAAGATTGCAAAATAATGCACTGTCATGGCTGCACACAGAATTCCATTTGTATGTTGTCAGACAGGAAAATTACTTTTGCCTCCATTAGCAGGCCTGACCTTGGTTTTTTCTCGCTATATGTTTCAAACTGAGACCTCTTCTGTTATCCACACTGGCACAGGCACACTTTATCAGCTGTCTGGTTTGTAATTTATTTTGCTGGAGGGCTTTCCCTGGATGTCCCTCTGCCTAGATGACTTTCAGTGTCTTTAAACAGTCACATGCCTAGCTTAAAGAATTGCAGGATCAAATTTTACTACAGAGCTCTGTAGATCATCATTCAAATAATGAGGGAATGTATGTGGAACGACCAGATAGTGTTCACCTGGAAAACATGACTGGACAAATCAATGGGCCATGCATTTTTTGATGCTAATAATAGACTTGATTTGTTGGCTGTGTGAAGAAAACAACAAAACAATGCAATAACGTGTATCATGATGAAACACTTCACATTATTTAGCTTGTGTTCAAGGCTAATGACTGAGAACAAAACAAGGCCAGCATTAATTGTGCCATGACATAGCTGCAAAGAACAAGGCTATTTATAGATGCCTCGTCTTCCTTTTCCATTTGCTAAGCCAGACCTGACGAGGCACTTTGACCTTCCGTTCATTAATGCATAAAGCAGTTATTCCAGCGGTTCTCATAGGTACAGTACATGGTGACAGGGGTTTTACATTAGAAAAGTTTTTGAGTTAACGATGCTTAACTAAAAGATCAGGTCTGCTTTTCTATATAACAGGATATTTATGTAGAAAATAAGGGTTCACTGGAATTAATACACAGTAATATCTATTCTTTAAAAGATATTTTAATGCCCTTATTTTTTTAAGCTAAAAACAAATGAATTAAATCATTTGTGGAAGCATTTACACAAGAAATCTGGTATTTGTGTAAATCCCATAAATTCAAGTTAGTTCACTGGAGCAGAGACAAAGAATACCATCAAGAAAAATGTCTGAAATTAATCAATTTAATGTTTTTTGTCATTAATTAAAGAATATGAAAAAAGTCAATAAAGTAAGCCAGCACAACCCCATAAAGACAAATAAATTTAATAATTTTGGCGGAAGGAATGGTACTATATGAATAGAGGATGAGTCAGGCTGTCTGTGCCATAAGCAGTAAACAAAAGTCTCAACTGATGTAATACTTAGTGCACATTTATTAATATATTATTATTAATATTACATATTAGTTTATATTACAAATCAGTGGTGTGATCTGATTGTTTTGCCGTCTTCGGATTAAAAAACATTACTCCGAGTGGATAATGCTTGGGTCAAAATCTCATTGGTTCAATTTTCTTGTGTTTCTGCATAGTGTTTACTAACCCTAACTTTTTGTGATTAGGTTTGAAGGGATTCTCGCATGCTACAGCTGCACCTACAAATATGATTGCTCTACAGGACTGTTGACATGTTCCTCGCAGCAGGTCGATAAAAATAGTTTTTTTATTTCTTAATTATAAATTGCTTATATTTATTTTTTACATTTTATTTATTTATATATTAATTTTTATAGTTTTTTTGTGCCAATGTTTCCATGTAGTATATAATAAAAAAAATATGCACCTTAGTCTCCTTAATTTTCCATCTCAGGGACTATTCAGCAATACCCAACTCACCTTTGGTACATAATTGGTAATAATTCATATACTATGAAACATTTGCACTGGAAGAGAAGCGAGTCAATATAACTTCCACTATGTACATACATGCATTACGGTATGTGCATTACGGGTGTTTAATATATATATATATATATATATATATATATATATATATATATATATATATATATATACACATATATATATATTTATATATTTATATATATATATATATA
>JAOUQZ010000047.1:26871080-26882460 GCA_028564935.1 Neosilurus hyrtlii | reverse complement strand
TCCTCAACCATTTTTTAATTTACTCTCCATGATGGACACACACACACACACACACACACACACACACACACACACACACACACACACACACACAGGTTCTGTGGCCTAATAAGGCAGTGAAGGCGAGTGTGTGAACTGTAATATAAACATCAGTGTTAGTTTGGGAGTCACTCGCTATTTCATTAACATCACACTGCTACACTACTTTAACGCCTGTGTGTGTGTGTGTGTGTGTGTGTGTGTGTGTGTGTGTGCGTGTGTGTGTGTGCGTGCAAGCACTCAAACATTGTGTTTTACTCTAGTAGTAAATAGTAGGCATGTAAACAGGTTACCGTTGATAGAGCTGTTAGGTCTGATCCAGTAATCTGAATCCCAGTAATCTGATTGGACAAGCAGCATTCCGAGATATTCAGTACCGGGACATTTAACTCTGTGTGCTATGCCATGCCGCTTTTACATAAAGTTTCATTTCTAATAATATTTAATTATACTGGAATTGTTACTACACTTACTATGGACTGTCAGTCAGTAGATGTTACCATGGCAACACACCGCACGCAATCTGTTGCTTCTACAGGAGCTAAAAAAACTTAGATATTCACTATATTGTGTCAAAAATAGGGGCGCCGGAAAAAAATCGATTCAACGTCTGAATCGCGATTCTTATTTATTTGCATTTTGAATCGATCCAAATTTTCAAGAATCGATCTTTTTTTAATCAATGTTTTTTCGAACATTTCCAACCTTACTCACAACGCGTACCGTTTGTCCAGACACGGTCTCCGTCGTAAATTGTTCCAGTGAGTGGCGGCTACAGAACTAGCTTTTAGCCTACCGCCAGCGCCGTCTTCGCTGATGGCAAATGTTTGGGTGCACTTCCGGGTAAGAAGGAGCTTGATGCAAAATAAAAGTCAAGTGTTTCGGAAACACTTCAAATCCCCGAGCCCACATCTTACACCATCACCTGGAGCTAAAAGAACCGGAGCAGCAGCACGACCAACTTCTGACCAATGCACACTCCATCACTTCACTAAACTCCCAACCGACTCTGAACGAGCAAAGCGGATAAGTACATCTACAGAATAGCTGTGCAGTAATATCACTTCTTTCTTATAGAAGAACGTAGTTACTTGTGAAATCGGCTCCCTTTCTTTGTAATGGTTATGAATCAAACATCAATTTGAATCAAGAATCGATTCGTCACCCCAAAAATAGGAATCAAATTTAATCATGAGTTGTTGTTAGATTCACATCCCTAGTCGAAAATGTCACTTATTTGATAATAATAATTTTTTTGATATAACACAGGACACAGTCAAACTGATCTGTACCTTTTTTATATTCTATATCATATCAAATTGTTTGTGGCATCAAAGTCAAATTTATACTAAATTTAAACATAATTTTTTTCCACAGATTTAAATCTGTGTTCATCACAGATCTCTTCCTTTTTTATTTTCTACTGCCTTTTTATTTCCAACTTTTGTCATTTTTCTATGTATTAATTAATTTTTTAAACTTCATCTTCTCATTACTTTTTTCTTTGGTTTTTATTTCTTCTTTTGTCCTCTCACTGTCATTTTTTTGTATTTTTTTGCTATCCTTTCTCTGTATTTTTTGTTTCCTTTCAATATTTTTCTCTTTTCTCGTGTTATTTTTTTTACCAGCGTTCTTTTCTGCCCCATTTCACTCTTTCTTTCCTTCTTTTCCTTTCTGTCTTTCTCTCATTGTCTTTTTTATTATCCTCTCCTAAATCCTAACCATTTATTCTTCTTTCTTTCTTTTAGTTTTTTAAATTCCATTTATCTGTCCTTAACACTGTAATCTTTCTTTTTTTTCTCATCTCTCATGTACTTAAATCATTTTTACTTGTTCTTCCTCTTACCCATCTCACTTTCTTTCTTTCTTTGATGCTTTGTTGTCTTGAAAATTTTTTTCTTCACATTACTTTGATTTTTATTTTATTTGCTTTCAGTTATTTAATATTGGCTTCCTTGCATTTTACTTACTTTTTTTTCTACTTACTTTACTTCTTTTTTAACAGTACTTTTTTCATTTTTACTTGTTACTCTCTTTTCTTTCTCCCTTTATTTTTGTCATTGTGACGTTCTGAGTTTATCACAGCAACTCTCTCTCTCTCTCTCTCTCTCTCTCTCTCTCGATGGCAGTAGAGTTGATTTTCTGTGTGTGTGTGTGTGTGTGTGTGTGTGTGTGTGTGTGTGTGTGTGTGTGTGTGTGTGTGTGTGTGTGAGATCCCACTCAGGTTATTTTACTATCCAAATGCAGTGAGGCAGTAGTTCTTGATTATACTATAGAATGTGTAATCTCAGAGATAAACTCCTGAAGAAAAATCATCAGTAAAGCGAAAAGTCACTCAGTGAGAGTTCAAAACCCTACAACATCATCTGCACACATTTAATCTGAATCCAAATCTGAATGTAACTCAGTGATATGGTCTCTGGCAATTTTCTGCATTTGTGCTTTTAAAATCCTTCACAGTGCACTAATAATAAGAAAGAAAGAAAGAAAGAAAGAAAGAAAGAAAGAAAGAAAGAAAGAAAAAAAGAGAGAAAGAAGATAGAAAGTGAGAGAGCAAAAAAAGAAAAAAGAAAGAAAAAAGAGAGATTGAGAAAGAGAAAAAAGTAAAAAGAAACAGAAAGAAGAGAGAAAGAGAGAAATATAAAGAGAGAGAGAGAGAGAGAGAGAGAGAGAAAAGACATGGAAAACAGAAAGAGAGCAAGAAATAATGAAGAAAATGAAAGAATGAAAGAAAGAAAAAAGAAAAGAGAAAAGGTGAAAAAGTGAGAGAGATAAGTGAGAGAGAGAGAGAGAGAGAGAGAGAGGAAGGGAGGAAGGAAGGAAAGTAGATACTGAGCACAAGAAGACGGTATAACTGCTCCAGTGGGAGAATGCTGGTTAGGCCTGTATTCCTCACACTCAGGTTTTCAGTTAGAGCGGGTAATGGCTGGAGTGAAGTGTATAATTAATACAGAGTATTAAAAGCTTTTTAGGGAGTTACTCGAAACACAGGCTGAAGTGAGTGCAAGTGGAAATGGGTGGGAGGGAAATACAGATGTTCATTAACTAAACAAGAGATAAAAATAGACATGCTATAGTTAGAGGTTCATCACATCACTTTATAAATGCAGCCAGACCTAGCATTGTTTATCTGTATCAGTATCCTGCCAGTTCCCTGATGTTTTACTACCAGGTTCTAAAGCATTTAAACCCCACTTACATAAAACATAATCAGAAACAAACAAACAAATTATTTGCTGAAATGCTTAATCTTATTAAGGTCGTTGGGGAGACTGGAGCCTATCTCAGCCAACACTGGGCGAAGGTGGGATACACCCTAAACAGCTCACCAGACCATAGCAGGGCCAACACACACACACACTAACAAAACCATTCACACTCACATCTAGGGACAATTTGGCACAGACAGTTAGCTGAATGTGCATGTCTTCAAACTACAGGAGGAAACCAGAGTACCCAGAGGAAACCCACACAAACACAGGGAGAGCATGCAAACTCCAAACACTTCACTTGATTGCTTTGAGGCAGATATGCTATCCACTACACCACTGTGCTGCCTGTCAGTACGTAGTGTCCCTTTAAAAATATATACCTTATATAATACTACAAATGTGTATGACCGTGATTTTTATATATATATATATATAGATTTAGCAAAATTATCGGCCTTCCTCCACAAATTGAACAGGTGGCTACAGTGTTTTTAAATACATCAATGATGTCTGTATAATATTTTAAAATATTATTCCTATTACAATCATACTGTTTGCAAAAGTGGGAGATGGAAGATTGGACCTGGGTCACAGTGGAAAAAAACAGGTTTTCTTTCAGCCAAAACTGAAGTAAGCAGCATAAAAACATACACAAAACAAGGCCAAAACACTAGAAAAACAAAGCAAAGAGAATACAGGTAGAATTCTGGAGCAAAGAGTAGAACCCAGCACGCGGTCGCAGGACTGGTGTTCATGAATGAGTGCTCTGTGTAGAGAGCGGTGCGCATTTATGACAGGGGTCCAATAAATCCAAACTGAATGCAGGTGTGAACTAAAGCACATGAGTGTCCCAGCCTGTATGCTTACGAACAGTGTGCATGTGCTGCCATGTTCATTTCTCTGAATCTTATTTTCATAGCACTATTCATCATGATAAATATTGCTAGTATATAATACAGGAGAACAGTGTGATCTGATTGGTCTATTCTGGTGCTATTTTGGGATTGAAAAACATTATTCAGAGTGAATAATGGTTACCCTGGATTTAGACTGGGTCCACGATGTCCATGATTTCCATGATTCAAGAAGTGTGGAGCTCCATGATTTATAAGCACACTTGGAACATGATTGGGGTGAAAAAAAACAAAGCAGGGTGCATCCAAGAGATGAAACTTGAAGGAATCGTGTATCCAAGTTCATCAAGATCCCCTACGATGGTTCATCAAGGTCTGTTACACTCTGGTAAGGTCTGTTAAGCTCTACTACCATTCCCATGTTCTATCAAAATTTCATCCCGCAATGTCCCAGACACATCATGATTCTCTCAAATCATGGAGACTGAACATCATGGACAAGTGGCCCCAGGGAAAACCATTGTCACAGTCACTTGGAGCAAGCAGCATCATCATTATCATGCTTTAAAATGGAAAGAATTAACCATAATAATCTTGTTTCAGTCTGGTTTTTTTTCTTGTGGTTCCACATGGTATACTTATAAGTTTACTTATGTTTTCATTAAACTCTGAATGAGTAGGCTGAACATGCACTAGCTCCGCTCAAAGAGCCTAGAACTCACCTTGTCAAAATGAGTAATCTCATTTTAGTTTGCTTCTCTTTATGTTTTTATGTAGTATATGCTAAAATTCTTGTGTATGCACTCAGAGCTCACCTGCACCCGTCTGGATTTTTATTTTTTATTTATTTATTTTTTTGATTAGAAATAAACCATGAAACCATGATGATGAAAATTATTTGCCTCAGGCTTGGAGGATGTCACTGAATTTATAAGACCCCCTAACGTTTTGTCTCGAGAGCTATTCATCAGCATTCACTTTATTGGCTTGTTCATCCATTCATTCATTCATTCATTCATTTATTCTAATATTACATATTATGAAAAGCAACATTTTTTTTATTAATTCATTCCTTTATTTGCCCATCAAATTATTTAATAATAATCGTAATTTTTAAAATAAGTGGGCTACATTCATATGTTAAAAAGGGTCAAAAATGATTTAATCACTTTACAAATAATCTCAAATAGTCTTCAACTAGGGCCAGTGGTGACCCGGTGGTAGGGTGCTGGATTACTGATCCGAAGGTCAGCAGTTCAAGCCCCACTATCACTGAGTTGTCGCTACTGTCCCCCCAGTGCAGCTAACTAAAGGCCAGCTAAAGGCCAGCCATGTCTCTCAATGTCTGTGATGAGAGGCATGGAAAAGAACCATTGCTGTCATTGATGAAGAGTAGGTCACTGCATTGCCGTCAGCGTGTTTCTACCCTGCAGTGGCCCGGTGACCTGTCCATGGTGTACTCTGCCCTCGCCCAGAGATGGCTGGGATGGGCACCAGCCTTGCTGCGATCCTTCTCTTAGAGAAGGATGCAGCATACAGAGCATCTGAAGGTAAGTTTTATATCCTTCTATGTAATTTATGCTTGTGTCAGCATAATGATGTTCAATGTATAGAAAGTACCGCAGTGTTTTTGGGAAGTCTGTGATGTACAGTGTCAGCCGGAGGTGTCACAAATAATGTGCATGTCAGATGTGAACCGGTACCTCAGATGAAGCAGTGTGAGAGATTCGACTCTGACTGGTGCTACTGAAGGCTTCAGTCCACTCTTTACCTTTTGTGACATTAATGCTATTACAGAATACAGTGTAAACTTTAAATCTGGTGACTCTTTTAACTGGATGCAGATATGACTCCACCTGGACCTCATTAGGTAAAAATGCACCCAACAACATTTTTTGTATGAATATCAAAGTGCTGGTTGTAGGGATTTGAGAAGAAAAGTAAAACTGTAGACTTTTCTTATTATTTTATTCCACACTAGTCCCACTCTGAATACAATCAAAAAGACACTGTCTTAACTGTATGGCTGATTACATCCGAGATTGCAGGAAGAAAATAAAAAGTCTCATCATAAGTCTTTTCTTGCAAGTCTATGACAAGCCTTACAGTTTCGAGTGGAAGCAACACGGAACTGAATAGGGTGTGATTGCAAATCAGCAGTAAGTGTTGTGACAATCTAGGCACCCCTTAAAGAGGCATTTAGAGGTAACAATGATCTGTTATAATACTTTTCATATTTAGAGAAATGGAACATTATCAGCAGTAGGACAGAAGAGAAATGAAAGGGGATGAGAAGAGAAAAAAAGGCGAGACGAGTTGGGGGAAGCCATTATCCGACAGAAGGGGGACACACTCTGCTATACACAACAGCAGCTGCAGAGTTAACCGCAAAAACGTGACTGACCCACTTAAGACACTTCTGGAAAAAGAGAGGGGCTTTTCCAGCCTACATAGTCGTGCAGGCACAGCGCTGTTGTCAAGGTGAAGCACTGAACAAGCTCTGATGCTGTTTGGATCTCAGAGTGGTGCTCCTTTTCACTGCAGATTGTGAAGATCTTAATGCTATGTGGGCGTGCAACAGACAGGATTTCTTGCATTTGAGAAAAAGCAATTTTTTTTCTCCGGTTATATAAGCGCAATCAAATTTGTTTTGCTTCAGCTGGCAAAAAAAAAAAAAAAGTGAAAATCCAGATCAGTTTGCACTCCTTTACATATCATGACACGATGCGATCAATACAGCCCACTGACAGCTGAAAGTAAAGATGGAAGGTATTAATTAGTTTCAACAGCAGGGCAGGACTTTCTTAGACAACTCTGAACAGCGCACTGTTTACATTACCTGACGCCGAATGGAACAGGAAGCTAAGATGGATGTAATGGAGTGAATTCCAAATTCATCGAACATATTAATGAGACAAGGCGCTCATCTCCACTGGAGATCTTCCATTCCACTGAATGTTATAATTGGACTCAACATGTACTGATCAGAATCCACTGTGCCAAATCAAGCCATTATGTAGTCAGCCTTAAGGAAAACCTGTCATGTTCTGCCTCCTGTTTATTAGCATAACAGAGTTCACTGCAAACAGATGTGACTGCAGTGGCATGTGACGTATCCCAACTGAGCGGATTTGAAATAAATCTCTCAGGTCAGCTGAAGGTCACAAAGTGGTCCTATCTATAGACACTACCAAACAGAAAATAGTGGCATAGGTCCTATAAACATATCTATAATTCCAGTCCTTCGACTTTCTACTTTAGTTTTGCTAAACAAATGTTACACAACGTGGTCTGTTCAAAAGAACTTACAGAAGCACAATGGTAGCTCTCTGCTTTCTATTGATACTGTGAAAGTTCTTTCCTTTTCAGAGAATCCACATACTCAGCACTAAGCTTGGAATGAAACCTTGATCTGTTTTCTTTTAGGATGGGGAGATTGCTCCAAAAAAGGTACAAAGCATGCCACTGTATAATGCTCAGAGGCAATCAAAGGCATATCCCGGCTTTAATCTGGAGAACAGAAGTGAATAGGTGCACAATGGAGATGTTAAATTAATACAAGCTGTGCTCGGTTTGCTGGCCAGCAGAAGCCTTTCATGTTTGGAGCCATTTGGCACAAGGTTCCAGAGTCTCTCTTAAACATTGCACTCTCGGGGGGAAAAGTAAAATGAAACTGTACCTTTCCATTTCACCGGGATAGTACCATCCAAATATATTTTACATATTAAAATGTGTAAATAATGTACCTTAGATTCTTAAACAATAGCAAAAAATTATTAACAGTCCATGTATGTGCACTTAAATGATTTTTAAAAATATACTTTATCAGGTTTCATGTGAAAGGTCAATATTAATAATATAATATGTACTATAAAATATGTACTTTTGGGAAGAAAGGAAGGAGAGAGGAAAAGAGAAGAAAAGAAGAAAGGAGAAAATAAAGGAGAGAAGAAAAGAAAAGAGAAGAGAGAAGGGAGAGAAGAGAAGAGAGGAGAGGAGAGGAGAGGAGAGAAGAGAGAGGAGAGGAGAGAGAGGAGAGGAGAGAGAAGAAAGGAAAGAAGAGAGAGGAGAGAAAGGAGAGGAGAGAAGAGGAGAGGAAAGGGAGGAGAGGGGAGAGGAGAGGAGAGAGAAGAGGAGAGGAGAGAGAGGAGAGGAGAGAAGAGAGGAGAGAGAGGAGAGGAGAGGAGAGAGAGGAGAGGAGAGGAAAGAGGAGAGGAGAGAGAAGAGGAGAGGAGAGAGAGGAGAGAAGAGAGAGGAGAGAGAGGAGAGGAGAGAGAGAAAAGGAGAGAAGAGAGAAGAGAGGAGAGAGAGGAGAGGAGAGGAGAGGAGAGGAGAGAAAGGAGAGGAGAGAAGAGAAGGCTATAGTTATTTCAGACAAATTCTTAGTTTCCAATACAAAGGCAGTCTTTCATAGCAATATAATTTGTGAGTCCTTGCCATATAAAAAGAGCTTGTCCCTATAATAGAGTGGTTTGTCCGGGAGTTCAGGGAATGAAATAAGACGAAGTGATGTATCATCCTGTCCTGTGTGTAATGTTCAGTGAGAGCTGTTCCAAAAAGACCTGTGCAACACCTGGCTAAGCAGACACAAAAGTGTGCTGTAAATGCAGGTCAAGCTTATCATTTTGTTTTTGGTTCATTATTTGGTCTTGGGTAGATTCTGGGGGACATTTAATAAAAATTTTTAAACCATAAAAACAATTAAAAATCCTTCTCAATTTACAAAGTTAGGACTCTCAAGCTAACAGTAATGTTCATTAAAGGATAATATCCACAAAATAAAATCTAACGCCACTTTAAATTAATGTCACATAACTTTGACGGACACATCACATCACCTGTGGCTAAAATCAAGGAAGTTGGAAGTGTCCACTGAGCATGTCCAGAAGGTATAAATATTCATGAGAATCAGTCTTGGCTTCAGGGTTTTTTTCCACTGACGTGTGAACCAATTTCTAAATGAGTGTACCATGGAAACGGATAGACAGTTATTTCACCTGTGTTTTGTTCATGTTGATAGAACTACCTGTATGGATTTTTTCAGCCAATTATTTTACTGAGTGCAACCAATGCTACCTTCTTTCCAAGTTTACTAAAATCAAGCACAGATATTTGCCGATCTTGACAGACGTTACTTTCAGAGGCCCATCTCATTAAAAAGGTGATTTTTTTGTGTGTCAGAATATAACAAAATTAACAAAACCACACATTAAACATCCTTTTCACACTCCAATTTTTTTTAAGCAAAAACAGTTTAAAAACATGTTTATTTGTGAAGCTGGTAACTGAACTTGACCAGATATGTCCAACTATCATGCCAGAAAATCGGCAATTTTAGTATAAATAAAGACAAAAAAGAAAGCGGGGGAGCTTTGTAATATATTGAAATTGTCTTTACTATTATAACATTATATTTACTACTATTATTTTGACTTACACTTTAAACAGTTATTAAATTGGACATACAATTGCATGGAAATATTTTTTACATTATTATTTTTAATATTACATGTGCAAATGGGTCCAAGTGCAAATAAAGAGCCTTTTAGAAAATTATAAAAGATGATCATACTTCTGTTATTCCTGTTTTACTCAGGAATTCACTGGTACATTAAAGAAAGGTCTTTAACGTGATATTTCAGCTCTCTTGAGACAACCCCAGGATAAGTGCATAGCTTTCTCTATGGGAAAACTCCCATTCCCCAGTGTACCCAGCTGCATCCGGTATGTACATGAAGGCAACATTAGTATCAGGTTGTCTCATAATGGGTGGCCATTTTGAGGATTTAATTTTTTTTTCTGAAAATTTGTTTCTGATGGGTAATGCTAAATTACACCTCAGCAAACAAAGAACTGGTCTTCTTTAGGACATGAGTTACAAGTACAAGTTACAACAGAAAAAAATACAATACGAGTGATAAAAAAAGAGGCAGGATGAATACAGGGATGTCTTAAAGAAGCCCTTGTGCATGAGCTCTAAAAAAAATGCTCGCTAAAGATTTTCCAAGCCTTACAGCAAAGGGAAATTAATGAGCCAACTCCCAGAGGGTCTTCCATCCAAAATAACACAGACAAGGACACATCAAGATTCCCCAAGTCTGTGCCTGACTCACCGTCAAACACCAAACAAAGATAAATCAGACATTTCAGGGGCCGTCTCACTGGGGCTTCTAGTGTGGTCATGTGACTTTCGTAAGAGGAGGGGGCAGGCTTCATTGCGTTTAGCCGAGCAGCTCCTCAGCATGCTTCAGCATAAGATTCAAATGCTGGAAGTACACGGAGCAGCCATGAGTTGCTTGCCAGCTGTAATAAAATGGCCGTCACAGGTGCATGGTAGCCAAGACATTCTGGGGATAATTCATCATTTGCCGCCTCCCGTGGCAACATCTTTTACTGATGATTTATTTGGTTGAGATCCCCCTTGCAACACCCCAGAAAAAGACCATGTAATACGGCACCAACCTGTGGCCGTTGTTTTAGCTTTTTTTTTTCTATGGCTGAACTAATAACAGTTCCGTCTGGCTTTGATATTCTTTTAACCACAGTCATAAATATTCAGACTAAATTACACTGAAAGCATACGTTGCACTCACACATGGCATGCATTTTAGGATAGATTATTATTTAATGGATGCTGAACAAATATGATTATATGTTTGAAAGTTATATGTCAGTCAATCACTTTGTAATTCTGTGAATATTATGCTCAGTAATATTGGGGGTTCAATTTATATATATATATATATGGAAGAGAGAGAGCGAGAGAAATTGGGGTTCAATTAAACCAAACAAAAACACAAATTTAAAACACAAGAACTATATGCCATAAACACATAAACTAAATATGCAGTGAATACCTAAAAGAAGTATTTAAAGTTATGAGCCAGTGGCCTGCATACAGGCCTTATGTACTGGCATTGTGAGATCGAAACAAATGGTTCCAAATGTGGGAATCGGCCCATCTTTGGCCAAAAAGCTGGCAAGTTTATGGCAAAACATTCGAAACTAAACACTGTGAGTTATTCATTTGCTTCCCATGTATATGGAGATAGCAATTTGCTAAATGCTGCCAACTGCAGCTCTCTGATAGCATCTTTACAGCAACAAGTTGAAACACCTGCTGCTGAAAAGGTTTCTACTGAGACCTGACTCACTGGTAACAACTTATACAGATATCTTATATACTGTGTACAGTGTTCACACACACACTCACACACACACACACACACACACACACACACACACACACACACACACACATATATATATATATAT
>JAOUQZ010000047.1:26848667-26862532 GCA_028564935.1 Neosilurus hyrtlii | reverse complement strand
TACTGTGCATGTTTTCGGACTGTGGGAGGAAACCGGAGTACCCGGAGGAAACCCACGCAAGCACAGGGAGAACATGCTAACCACTATGCCACCGTGCCGCCTCAATTCTCTGTTATTGGGTCTATTCAGTGACATATAACTTCTGTACCTTTGGCGCATAATTATTAACTATCCTATGAGTTCTTTAAGAACCAAAGAAGATCTAACAATTTTACAAAAATGCTCATACATGCATACATACATTTATTCATTTATTTCATTCATTCATTTTCTAAGCCACTTAATCCTAATTAGGGTTGCGGGGTGGCTGGCACCCATCTCAGCCAACTCTGGGCGAGCTCTGGACAGCTCGCCTGACCATCGCAGGGCCAAAACACACACGCAACCATTCACACTCACACCTAGGGGCGATTTGGAACAGCCAATTAGCCTACTGTGCATGTTTTTGGACTGTGAGAGGAAACCCATGCAAGCACGGGGAGAACATGCAAACACCCAAGACCCAAGAATCGCACCCAGGACCTTCTTGCTGTGAGGCGGACGTGCTGACAACTGCCCCACCGTGCAGCCCTCATTCATTTATTTAATTGCTGAACCGAATTATTCTATAAGGGTGACAGGGAGGATGGATACTATCTCAGCCAACTGTGGGCAAAGGCAGGGAACCATAAACAGCTTGCCAGATGATCACTGGGACATCACACATACACACACACAGACACACACACACACACACACACACACACACACACACACCCTTTCACACTCACACATTCAATTTGGAACAGCCACTTAGCCTAATGTGCATGTCTTTGCAAGGCAACCAGAGTACCCAAAGGAAACCAACACCAGAATGTTCAGAACATGCAAACGCCACAGAGAAACGCCCTCACCAAGCCTGGGACCTGGACCTATCACCTTTTTGCTGTGAGGCAAATATGCTAACCACTATTCCTGCCATGCTACATACAATTAGGTCTTTTTTTTATTACTGTAAAGCAAAAGGCTATTAAATTTGTTGAATAATTTAAATCCTTAATACTCTGCATAAACCACTGATTTTTAGGTTTTAGAATTTCTACTTTTTAAACATGTACTAAATATTTGAGGCCAAAGTGGCAAAACAGCTTTTTCCTTTTTAGTTTTCTGTTTTTAGAGACTGTCTGAATGTATCATTTATAACACAAATGTATAGGTTTTATTCGCTTTTTTGTTGTTGTTGTTGTTGTTGTTGCTGTTGTTGTTGTTGTTCCCCCAGTTTAAGAGGCTTCTTAGGTTTTAAGAATAAAACTCATTGCTAAAGAAAGCTTTTTAATTCCAGTAAAAACACTTATAATCAAACCCTCCACACTCATAGTACTCAGGTGAATGTAGCACCTGATTGTTGTCTGCGGCTGAGGTTAAGTGAAAGTAAAAGAGGCTCTTGTTGATCAATAAGCACGGACAGATTGAGCTGAAGGGCTTTGCCATTTCACCTGACCTTTAAATATCAACAAGAAGTCTTATTGCAAGTGAACAGGGCAAATGTGTCCTAATGGGAGCTAATGAATGAAGCATCCTTGCTAAGTGTTTCTGAGCTGACAGCAAAGAGGGGGAAAAATAAAAGAAAGAGAAATGGTAAGATAAAGACTTGTTTACAACAAAAACAAAGAATGTTCCCAAGAAATATCACCTATAATACAGTGCATATATCTGTGATGAATTCTGTACATTAAAAGGGTTTATTGCTTGTAATTTGTAAACAGTAGCTTTTTTGAATTTTAGTGCTTTTTGTTACAGATGATCCTTGTTTATAATTGTTACATAAAAATGTCACAATAAAATAACTTTACACCCAGTCTGCTGCATTCGCTCTGTTTCTGCGCTTCACTTGTATGACTTCCCTGGCTACTGTTGTTCCACATAACAACATATACAATAAATAGGCCAACTGTAGAAACCTTTAGACGGGGTTTCTAAAATTAGGGGTCTCTGACTTTACAAATCAGGTCATGAGAGAAGCTCAAAACTGCCTATTTTATTTTATTCATTGAGCTGACAAATTAATATCATAAATGTTGCTCTTAATGTCAACACTGATAGTGTGTGTTCGTCTGTTGAAATTGGGAGTCGCAATTGAAAGTGTACATTTGACTATCCATCATCCCCCTCTCGCAGTTCGGCAACATCAAGTAACTCTTGAGGAGAAACTTTGTTCAATTAGTACAGTTTATTTATTTATTTAGTTTTATTTTAAATACTGTATTAAACCCACAAGGGAAATTTTAACTCTGTATTTAACCCATCCAAAGTGAGCACACACATATAAACAGTGAACACACACACACACTTGGAGCAGTGGGCTGCCATATGTTGCGGCACCCTGAGAGCAGTTGAGGGTTAGGTGCCTTGCTCAAGGGCACTTCAGCCATAAATGTGGAGGAATGGAAGGTGCAGCCTTCCATTCCTCCAGCAAGGTGTTTTAAAAGTACAACTATTTCCACCCCTGAATGGCAAATCAACAAGGTGCGTGACTATTAACCTGGAGATTACCAAATCGAATCCAGGTGGATGCCACAGCCATCTGCAGCCAGGAGTCCATGGGAGCTAATTAACCGAGCTCTCACAGGAGAAAGGAATGGCATACTGTACGCTCACTTCCCTGTCATTCACAGCAATCATCAGCCAATCATGTTTGCTCATTCCTACAAGGAGGCAGATATTGCTTTCCCTTCAAATACGTTAGGTTGCCCCAAAATACGCATAATGCACGACAGTTTGTAAAGAGGCAGGTGGCAGCATCGCATGTTACAGCAAGCTAAGTGGTGGTCGTTTGATAGGGAAGGCGATACTTGACAGGTCGAAACTGTATATGATTAAAATAGTACAAAAAAAATGCCAAAAAAAATGCTAAATGTTCAGCTATTTTGAAAAGCTATGAATTATTATATATCTAAACATTGTCAAAGAACACATACATATACATTAAGTACTATTTCATACAACAGTTCATCCATCCATCCACCCAACCCTATACGTATTCTTCATTTAGCCGTCAATCACACATAAACTGGAGTCATTCCCAGTTGACTTCAGGTGAGAGGTCTGGGCAGGTTTCCACACTCTTGAGGGCTAAGATAGCAATATAAAATATGTGCAAATTATATCTGCAAAAATTAGTAACCAGTATGTATAATCTGGATTTCTTTGGACTTTTGGAGGAAACTAGAGCACGTGGAACAACACCCGCACATGCACAGGGAGAACATGTCATGGGGAGAACATGCAGTCTATACCCAGAAAGGCCCTGGGTCAGCCACAAGATTTAAACTCAAAACCTTCTGACTGTGAGGCGACTGGCCAACCATGCCACTCAGATAGCCCCATTTGATAAATTTGATTGGACAAGCAGCATTTCATGAGTGTTAATATTAATCTAGGAGCCCTGTGAAATTTGGGTGTTTGTATAAGTCCACTTGTTTCCAATTCTATTAAAAGCTCGATACAGTAAAGCCGTTACTGCACTGACAATGGGCTGTCAATCAATCTGTGCTTGCATAGCAACACACAATGTTCTATCCAGCTGTGGCTTCTTTGAGAACTATTTTCATTGACAGACCATATTGTATGTAAAGTGTCAATATTACTCAATATTAATTTGTTTTTAACAATGTTGTACTGTATAACACCATAACAGCACATTCAATATTGCTTAAATATCATACTCCAGCACTTTCTATGTGACTTACTTCACACAGTATAAAAATAAAGCATTAATATGATATAAGACAAAATTAATAACAAGGGACGCAGGGAGGCCGAAGCTGAACTTAGCTGACCCTAGGCGAAGACGGGGTAATCCCTGAGCCACTCGCCAGGGCATTACAGGACCAACACACACAATTATTCACACACATCCACACCTAGGGGCAATTTGGAGCAGCCTAACATGCATGTTTTTGGACTTTGAGTGAAAACCATAGTACCCAAAGGAAACCCATGCAGGCATGAGAAGAACATGCAAAGTCCACAGAGAAATGCCCTCACCAAGGACGGGACTCGAATCAGGAACCTTTCTGCTGTGAGGCGGATGTGCTAACCACTACACTGTGTCACCTCTTTCTATCTCATCCATGCACATTTAAGTCACAACTTTGCCATGTGTACTATTACCATAAAAATGCCACTTCGGTTGCTGTTTCACTGAGTTGCTGTTTCGGTGTAAAGAGCCTTCCTGCTGTTTCACCTCAAGCTAAAGTGACCAGGATGCCCCCAGCTCGCTTCACTGTCAACACAAGCAGGAAGAGCAGCACTCTGTGACAAGAGTAAAGAGCACCGCATATTACAATCCATTACCCACAGCATGGGGCCCGAGCACCTGAGTGAGGAGGCAGCAAGACAGAGTTTTTTGACTATGAGCTTGATTCCCTACCCGCCTGGGAGAATGTAAGCGCTTTGGAATTCAGCCACTTTCTCTCCGCCCTTTGATCCGGTTTTAAGTATGCATCATCAGAAACTGTCCCGTCAGCAACCAAGCAAAAAGAGCAGCCCTGTATGGTGCCTGTGAATATCAAGTAGCTGATCCTCCTCCTGGAAAGCCCCGTTCTCCCCTGTGTATGTGAGAGATAGGGAAAAGGAGAGTGTAATCACAGAGTGGAAGCCCAAGAGACGTGAAAAACTCGCACTGGGCCAAAAGAGAAAACCTCAGGGAAGAGAAATCAGTTCATGTTTGTTTGGTTGAGGTGATAAGGCTTCTTGTGAACATTTTCTGAGCTAAAAATATGGCCGTAGCCACCTGATCAGTCAGATTAAGACTAACATTCTGTATAAGGTTTAAGGTTAAAAAAACAATGGTGCCTTCACATTCAAATACAACAAAATTAACAAATGTCATGAAGTCATACGACATCAGAGGGGACTAAATGACTAGACTAGATGCAGAACCATGATGAGGAATGAAAACAGAACCCTTAAACTTCCTGCTACCAGCTAACCAGATGCTTATTTCCTGAACAATTTTTAGAATCGTTTGTGCTGACTGGTACCACACACCATTCCAATTAGTCCACAAATGAGCACACGATGCAGAGATAAGCATACGCACAGGAAATCAAGCCAGTGGGTTTTTCTATTGGATTATACTCTACTGGTGCGCCACAGTGTGCACATACAGCCTGTTTCCTGTATCGGCTGTAATCAAATAAGAATGAAAGAAATGCTGCAGGGGAGCACAGAGCTGCAGGACGCACATATCAACTCACACAAACACATACATTAAATTATAGCTAGAGCTGGAGAGAGAGAGAGAGAGAGAGAGAGAGAGAGAGGGAAAGAGAGAGAGAAAGAGAGAGAGAGAGAGAGACAGAGAGAGGGAGTGAGAAAGAGAGAGAGAGAGAGAGATAGACAGAGAGGGGGCAGAGAGAGTGAGGGGGGAGAGGGAGAGGGGGGAGAGAGAGATAGAGAGGGAGAGGCGGGGAGAAAGAGAGGGAGAGAGAAAGGGAGAAAGGGAGAGTTAGAGAGTGAGAGAGAGAGAGAGAGAGATGCATTCACTAAATAATCATTTACATTACAGACTGAGATAAGGCCGATTCCCATTAGATCCTGAATATTAATGCTAATACCCCTGAAAGCAGCTTAGTTTATTACACGATCCTAAGCCATTGGACTGAATTGCATTAAGCAGAGCCCTTTTTCTGGCCTGCTTATTTCACAAGCTTTATAAAATATTCAATTTGCCAGCTCTGTCACAGTATGTTCAGTTTAAGACAAAGTTTTTCTTTCTCTCTTGTTCCCCTACAGGCATGATCTTCAGAAAGACAATAACAAAATGAAATCCTGCTGCTGCATGGAAAGGAAATAAACAGACATAATGGAAGAATCCTGAAAAGAAGAGTGTGATGAGCAGACATTTTGAGGAGGTATGGCTCGTGGCATATTACAAGCTAATGAGATGATGAGGACAGAACTGATTACAGCTGACCCCATTAACTCTCAGCAAGCTTTGACCAGGCTCTTCCCACTGGGGATTTCGTGGAGAGAATGGCGCAGGCGAATAGCCTTTTTTACTTTGGAAGGTTCTTAATTGAATGCAATGACCCAGAAATATCTAAGTGGCGGTCATGATAAGAGTTGGTTGACTTCTTCCTTTCAAATATCCTTTAGCTCAAAGTACAAAGTGACCGTCCTTTAGGACAGGAAAGTTGATAATGACGGCCCACAATTCTTTGTGGTACAAATATTTAAGCGAGGCACCTTCATGAACTTTTAGGAGCACAGCAGAACAAGGATGAGTAACAGTTGACACAGATTACAGTGTAAGTCACCTAAGCTTATTAATTTACATTTATTATTTCATTTACATTTTTAATTTTTATATGGTCATGAGCTTATAAAGAGATAGGGTAAGCTATCAGAGAGAAGCTCGGAGTAGAACCACTGCTCCTCGACGCAGAGAGGAGCCAGTTGAGGTGGCTCGGGCATCTGTTTAGAATGCCTCTTGAACGTCTCCCTGGTGTGGTGTCCAACCGGGAAGAGACCCCGGGGTCGACCCAGAACACGCTGGAGGGTCTATGTCACTCGGCTGGTTTGGAAACGCTTCGGTGACCCCAGAAAGGGCTGGAGGAAGTGGCTGGGGAGGGGACATCTGAACCCCACTGCTTAGGCTGCTGCCCACGCGACCTGACTCCAGATCAAGTGGAAGAAGAAAAAGAAGAAGATGATGATGATGATTTTTTTTTCCAATTGACATTTTGACTGTGTTCACTTTATGATATCCTGCAAGAACACAGTAAAGATGCACTTTTCATAGTTCATCTTCGGATAACTGTAGTTTCAGTAGAATCACATCAATAACATCAACAATATACACTGAAAATTATACACTGAAAAAAGTAATCCCTTCACTTTACTTAATTTAAATGTGTACATTGGTCCCACTTAATCAGAATGTGGCCAAGTGACGTGACTTGACGTCTTGACTTGACTTGACGTTGAAAATCGGAAAAAAAATCCCGTCAGTTGGCCACATTTTGTTAACATGGGACCGATGTACACATTTAAATTCAGTAAAGTGAAGGGATTCTTTTTTTCAGTGTACAGTATCGGCTAAGTGCGGTCGGATTCTCTTAACATTATGATTGTCTTTATCTATGTCTTAACACATCTTGTTGTTGCATTTTTTCCTAGATGTTTCCAGCGTTCTGATGTTTTCCATCAAGGCCAAGGGAAAGTACATAAAGACATATGACGAGCTATTCGACTGCAGCCAGAGTGTGTGTCAGAAATCAGAGACGAACGAGATAGAGACAGAGAAAGGTACGCTGATTTCCTCAAACCTTTCACCTGCATTCAAAAACCAATATACTCATATGAATATGTAAGTGAGAGCGGAATAAATAGATATTTAGGACAGTCCTCGTTTCACCATGCTACTGAATGGTTGAGAAAATGCTCTTAAGTCATAAGTCAACATCTACAGTGCTGATTTATGAATTTAAATACAGGGCCTCTTGCATAATATGAATACTCAGGCAGATGAAAAGCAGACAGAGAAATGTGTACAGAGAAGATCAGGGGATCAGGCTGGAGAGTCGAACATGGCCTTTTATGAAATAATATTTATTTATAATCCCAGGGAGTGTAAAAATCAGTATATCAGAAGAAGTGGATTCATTTTATATGATTTTATTGCTCTGTTCCAACCGTGACAACACTAAAAAAGGAGATTATTATTACAAAAATATAATAGAATATTATTTTAAACCTGTAATTATTAGTAAATTATGAATAGAAGGAAATTAAAAGACTTCCGGCCATCTCACACCACGCTGTATTGTATTTATTGGATTCTTTTCCTACAACAGCACAACCCCTTCTTTATTACTCCTTACACCTCTAGCCAGCTCTTCTCTTATGAGAACTGGAGATTACTGGAGAAGTTGTCCTGAGTCCAGCCCAGGCGCAGTCCAAAGGGTTTATAAGTTCCGAATAGGCCTATAATATGTAGAGGATTGCCAAAGCAATATGCACGCAAAGCTTAGATACTCTATAGCCCTTGTCCAAGGGATATATTTAAACTCTAATTTAATTTCTATTGACAGTGCTGTAGTAAACATAATAACCCTGCCAAAATATATGAGACAGATCCTGCTAAAGCTAAAAGTTATGCATAAAAGAAAGAAAGACAGACAGTCATACATAATTGGGGATTTAAGATGACAGAAAACAATTTTATGACATAATTTTTTTTTTTTTTTGACACAAACTAGCGTTTTCAACTTAAAAAGTCCTTACTATTGATATTAATTTTGTTGTGGGTAAAAAGTGAGTGATGGAGATATTTGAATTGGATTTATTCAAAGGTTTTATTAATTTTGTGCATTTGTGCAATGCTATTGTAGGTGTCTAAAGCCGGTGTTATAACAGTGGTGTGGCTTTAAGGGCTGGAAGAAAGAAAGAAAGAAAGAAAGAAAGAAAGAAAGAACTCTCCAATGCATTTCCTATCTATGGTCTGGAGTGAAAGCAGGAAAGGTTAACGCTGAGTTTCCTTACACCACTTTTCTCTAGCTATTTTTCTTGTTCAAGAAGCCTCAACCAAATAATCTGCATTTCATTTAGCAAAGGCCAAACAGGAAGGACACAGTAACTAATATGGTTATATCATAGACCTGACAGTATCTTGGGAAGTCTGCAGGTCACAGAGATTGCCAATAAATGTAAATGATCTGGAACCAACGGCTAAATATACCGTTTAATGCATCACTAATCTGTCTTTATGTTTTCCTGAAATGAAACTAAATTAGTGTTGGACTGGTCCAAGACAGTCAGACAGGGTTCAGAGACGGCAAAACCAGACATGGATCCAATTTATCAACAATAACAACATGATGCAGGCAAGCCAGGAAACAAACACAATGCCAGACTCATGTCAATTCAGGAAATTATATGTTGCACATTGGGGGACAGTGGCTCAGTCACCACAGATTCAAGGTTTGAATCTCAGCCTTTGTGGGGTTAGCATTTCCTTCTCATGCTTGTGAATTGGATACTCGAATGATCCATAGGTGTGAATGTGAGTGTGAATACTGTTTGTGTCTGTGCAAACCCTGCAAAATACTGTCTACCCCTCCTCACACCCAAGTCAGCTGGGACTGGCTTCAGCTTTCTCACAGCACTGACGGATAAGATGGATGTCTGACGTTTTCTATTAATCTAAGAGACTACTTCACAGGCGAGGTGCCGCAGAACAGAAGGACTGATCTCCTATTCTTCAAAGCCTGGTCTTAGGTATATGAAGAAAGATCCCAGGTCGTGGGTGCAGGTCATGGGGTAAAGCAGTTTGTTAGGATAACCTGAAGTGTTTCCATAAATGCACTGATGGATCAAGAGGAAGAGTTTATAATCCATCTAGGAGAAAACTGTAACCAGTGAAGTGTTTCTCTATAAATATTATGTATAGATAGATTATGTGAAATCTAAAAAAAATAGACCATAGGGTTCCAGACGCTTCCGCCAAAAGAACCGTTTCATAATATGCCGATACAGAACAAGCATAGCAAATTTGAAAGCCCCAGCTTCAGCGCATGGAAAGTAAATATCCGGAAACCTAATATACAGTTTTGCCTCTGTGACCTTGAAAAGTAGGCCAAGGTCACTCACACAAAATCGCATCCTAGCACTCATAGTAGTGAGCCAGAATACCAAGTTCGTCAGAAGGGCGGAAGGACCCATTTTTATACCTCCCGATGGACAGGAGTTAAAAAAGTAAATGACGGGTTAGTGTAGAGAGGGGGGGGAATTCCAAAAAAAAAAAAAAAAAACATATACCACCCAGTGAGAGACACATTTATGTGATAATGTTAGACTCATTTATTCATATAAACAGAGTGGACACTCATGTCACCCTCTAATACACCCCTCACACTTTCTATTCCTGGCTGTAGGATGTGAATAAGACAAGAACAGCAAAATTGCTTCATGTCAGCTGGAAACTCCTGCAAAATAAACACAGAGATTTTCCCAAGCAAAACACCACAGAGCTTAGGCTGTAATTACAACTTCTTCAGATTCTTCTTCGAATTCCTGTACTTTGGTACTGTCAACCCCTGATACTTTAAACCCACTCAATCTCATATCAGTACTGCTATTTGTAATAAAAGTAGAGATTCCTAATGCACAGGATTAATGCAGACATCTATTAAGCTTCATAGTGGATAAAAGTGTTACTACAGGGCCACTTCACAAATAGCATAAAGGCTTTAATTCCATGGTGTTATCAGACATCATAGGAAGCTGAGACATGACAATCATGCGCCACTATTATGGTCTATTTGGTGCTGGATTAGAGCAGTGCACCATTTTTCTCTCCTATGTGTTTTGTATAATGACTGCAAAAGCTATAGCATCAAGGCAATCCAGCTGCTTTACTCAGTATAAACAGACCCAGTGTGTGCGCTGCAGACGCACTGATTTTTTTTGTAAATATTAAACCATTATTTGGGGCTGGTGGCATAGTGGTTAGGCTGCTAGGCTCATGATCGAGAGGTTGTGAGTTTGAATTCCTGTTAGACCCCCCACTGTCCTAGGACCCCTGGGTAAGGTCTTAACCACAAGTGTGCCTCTGTCCATCCAGCAGTGTAAATGGGTACCAGTAAAAAATACTGGAAAAGTAACCCGTGATGGACTAGCGTCCCATCTAGGAGGAGTTGAACTCCAAAGTCGTTTCACGCTACAGAAACCGAGATAAGCTCTGGCTGTGATAAGCCAGTAGGCTCGGGTGTAAAAGCCCAACAGACTTTACCTACACCAATATTACAAAAGGACAAAAACACAGTGTAAAGCTTGCTTACTGTGTGAACCTGCTTATATGGTATCACACACTGTAACATGGTAAACGTGATTTTTCACATAATATTTTTAGTACTGCATTGTTTTCTCTTGTGGTGCACTTTTATGAACTATCCTGCCATCTACAATAATTATTTGCTGATATATAAAAAGAATTGGCATGGAGGAACTACAGCCTGAGCAAGTACTACTTGTGAAATGTTGCTATTTAAGTACTGGTGCACTTTATGCTACTGGCTAGAAGTTGCTCAAGTTCACTCTACAGTCTTGATTATTATGTTGCTATACTGCAACACAGCCACAAGGGGGAGATCAAGAACACAGCTGACGACGGGCTAAGGAAGTACAGTACATTACCAACCTGTATACTGCACAAGAGCACCCAGTGGCCTGTGTCTGTCTCTTTTCCTGGCAGGGTGAGGAATAAAACCCTGCAACAAGTTTCATAATAACACAAAAATTACATCCATAATATATTACAGGGCCACAACCTGAGCATACAGTGAAACAAGTGAGTATCAAGTACCAACAGTTAGGCCGATGAGATATTGTGAATGTCCTTGAGGTTATGGACTGAATAATGAGATGGTATTATGGAGGGGTTATGCAGCAGACAATTTTAAGATGCATGAAGAGAGAGAGAGAGAGAGAGAGAGAGAGAGAGAGAGAGAGAGGGAGAGAGAGAGACCTGTCATGCCCTGAAGAAATGCTATCTGTATTTGTTAAGGGCAACAAAGATGCCATCAAGTGGCCACACCAGGCTATTTCAAGCAGAAGATAAAGTGAGACTGATCCGGATACAAGGTGTAAAGTGAAAAAAAAAAGAAAAAAAAAAGTGGTGATTCTTCATTTAATACTAAAGTACAGAAGCAGACATCCACACTCCATATAGGACCATTACAGCTACAGCACATTAGACAGGATGAAAAAAATACTGTATAATCTGATGTCCCTGGGCTGTTCTGAGTCACGCTGACAATCCTGTAATAGTAGTTTTTTGTACCCATGTGTCATACATCAGTACGGATACATGAAATGTCATTGCGCCCCAACTTTAAAAAGAAAAAAGAAATAAGACTCCATAGTGATTGGCAGGAGCTTCAACCAACTGGGTGGACGAGACCATGAGACAGTGTGAAAGTATAACCAAGGTGGGCTTTTTAGCAGGTAAGATACTGATCTGCTTTTTTATTTTGTGAAATGTATACTACTGTATATGACCAAAAGTTTGTAGACACCCGATCATCACAAGCACTTGTGTTTTTTCTCCAAACTGTTGCTGTAAAGTTGGAAACACACAATTGTTTATGTTAGCATTACAGTTTCCTTCACTGGAACTAAGTGGTCCTAACAAGACAGTGCCCTGTGATCAGGAAGACATGGATTAATAAGTTTGAGTCCCGACATGAACCCTATTGAACACCTTTAGAATAAATTCGAAAGCCAACTGTGTGGCTCCAGCTGTGCTCCAAAATTTAGTGGAGAGCTTTCCCAGAAGAGTGGTGGATATTCCTTCATTCATTCATTTTCTAAGCCGCTTAATCCTAATTAGGGTCACGAGAAGGCTGGCGCCCAACTCAGCTGACTCTGGCCGAAGTCAGGGTACACCCAGAACGGTCATCACAGGTCCAACACACATACAACCATTCACACTCACTCTCACACCTAGGGGTGATTTGGAACAGCCAGTCAGCCTACTGTGCATGTTTTTGGACTGTGGGAGGGGGGAGTACTGTATGTGTATGATCTGGTCAGGAGTTCACAAACTTTTGCCATGTGGTGTAGCTGTTATTTTAAAATGAAAAGTAAAACATACTGTATCTCTGTAAAGATTTATTCCTATTATGGAGTTTGAATATGAAACAAGTTGAGGAGTGGTTTATTTTGAGAACTTGTGATAACTAGTGTGGCAGCCCGGTGGCATAGTGGTTAGCACGTCCACCTCAAAGCTGCAAAGAGGTTCTGGTTTGAGTCCTGGCCTTAAACCGAGGGCGTTTCTGTGTTGGGTTTGCATGCTCTCCCCCGTGCTTGCAAGGGTTTCCTCCAAATACTCATAGCTAGTGCCTGATCTGTGTCAGTTTAAGTTTTTGTAATAGGTGAAGAAATCAAACAAGGCTACAAGCTCTGACATTCAACCTGTTCTGTGAGATTACAGCAGAGGATATTGTATGTGCTGTTTATGATGAGCACGAGGCCTGTCGTGATAATCAGCCCATCGTGCAATTAATGCGAATAATTGTGATCATATTCCTGACCACAGTAAATTGCTGTAATGAATGTGTGCTTATTTCCAGAAGAAACAACTATGCTGAAAGTGTTATCCTGCAGCTCACATTCTCTCTGATGTTTTTTTTGTCTATTAATTGTTTATTTGGGATGTATACGATGTATTAATATTGTAAATTAAAATGATTTTGTTTTACATTACAGTTTTTTAATGTTTAAGGCCGGATTATTAAAAAAATCCCAGTTTGTCATCAGAACCTTTTGAAAACCTAAATGAGGCACAATGGGGTATTTTTTGTTTGTTTGTTTGATGTTTTTAAAGAAAGAAATGAGGTGACTGTCGAAGCCCAAAGGCTTTTAAAGCTAAATGTAGGTTAAATGACTAAGGCTTGGAACTTGATGTGACTTTAAGCTGTTGCGGAGATTTTTTAAATAAATAAACAAGAATAATAAATAACAAGAACCTTTTACAAGTATTTGTTTATTTCAGTTTTCTTCTTCACATACACAACAACTGTCTACTGAACAGAAGCAGCCTTGCAGTTCCAATAATCTTTAGAAAATAGAACTATTTTAAACAAAACTAAACCAGAATCTCAGAATTACAGTCACAGCATCAAGCACAGAATCGCCTTCTGTGTTGTTTTTAAGTTGCCTGAGGCGTTGTCTGAGATTTTGAGCGTCATTTTTCGAAAAGTAAAAAAAATAATAAATTAGATGCAGCGCCAATTTTGATGAGAAAATTTTTTTCTCCAGTCTTAAGGAAAAATGTTCACTGATATTTTAAAGCATCTTATTGCTTTTATATATATATA
>JAOUQZ010000047.1:26833859-26845227 GCA_028564935.1 Neosilurus hyrtlii | reverse complement strand
ACACAGAAACACCCGAGCTGGGAATCGAACCCAGGACCTTCTTGCTGCGAGGCGGACGTGCTAACCACTGCGCCACCATACCGCCCCCCTGGGGGTCCAATCAGTGAAATTTGATTAGAATTGAAAAAAGTCAATCATTTTTAGTTTGTTATTCACAAGAAGCTTCTGATGTGTAGCATGCCTCAGTAAAAAGAGATCACAGAGATCCTGAGATGAAGAATTGTGTATTTGCATAACGTGGGAAAGGGTTATATGGCAGACTCAAAGACTTTAGATAGTCATCAGTGTACAGTTAGACAAATAAAATGATTTAGTACTTTGGCGAGTCTCCCCTGAAGTGGGTGCTCAGCCAAGATTACTCCAAAGACTCAATAGCGAATCTTTAATGAGGAAAAGAAGAACCCTCGAGTCACAGCTAAAAGCTTGAAAGAATCACTGGAAATGGCTAATATCTCTGTTCATGAGCTTAACATATGCAAAAAAATGAACAGGCATGGTGTCCATGGTAAAACCCCAGACAGTAAACCGCTGCACTCAAGAAGAAAAAAAAAATGCTAGAATATAGATATATAGCAAACTGATGAACACAGTGATGTACTGGTTAGCTTAGCACGTTCATCTCACAACAAGAAGGCCAGGGTTCGAGTCCGTGGCTTGAGCGTTTCTGTGTGGAGTATGCATGTTCTCCCCGTGCCTGCGTGGGTTTCATTCAGGTACTCCCGTTTCCTCCCACAATCCAAATACATGCAGGTTAGGTTGATTGGCTGTTCCAAATTGCCCCTAGGTGTGAGTGTGAATAGTTGTGTGTTGCCCTGTGATGGTCTGGTGAGCTGTTCAGGGTGTATGCTGCCTTTGACCAGTGTCGGCTGAGATAGGCTGCTGCCTCCCTGTGACCCTAATAGTATCATTAAGCAGTTCAGCAAATGACTGAATGAACACAATACTGAAGCGGTTCTGTACAATACTGGGCATACGCAAACCAATCAAATAGATGAAACACTTGGAGTTGCTTTGTTGCTGGGCCTGGAGAGCTTGCTAACAATGAGGGGGAAATGAATTCACAAGTTTTTTAATGATTTTTCATTCTAATGTCTGGGTCACTGTCCACCAGCTGAAGCCCAGAAGTTAGCAGTTAGCAGAAGGACACTGACCCTAAGCATTGAAGTCAGAGCCTAGAATTTAACCAAATATAGAACTGTTAACACCAGACATTTTAAAATTATGGCTGATGCGAAGCAGTTCTGAAAGGAAGAATGGTCCGAGATTTCCTCTGAATATTATCCAGGTCTGATCCACAGCTACCGGAAGCACTTGTTTGAGGTTATTACTGCCAGAGGAGCTTCGACCAGTTATTAAATCCAAGAGTTCACCTACTTTTTCCAGCAGCACTGTGAATGTTTAATGGATGTGTTCAATAAAGACATTTCCTTTCATTTTCAAACCACTTTATCCTTTATTTGGGTTGTGAGGAGGTTGGAGCCTTTCCCAGCTGACTCCGACTGAAGGCGGAGTACACCCTGAACCGCTCGTCAGACCATTGCTGGGCCAACACAGACACAACCATTCACACTTAGGGCTCAAATCACAGAGCTCGATTCAAGGACCTTTTGCCATGAGACAGGAGTGCTAACCACTCTGCCACTGAGCTACCACTAAATAAATGTGTGAAAGATTTATGTGTTATTCATTAAAACAAATTCAATTTCCTCATTATTGCTGCTTAGATAAAGTTCACACCCATATTTTCAGATATATAGATAAATGCAGAAAATCCCAAGGGTTCACTTACCTCTTCGTGCATTATTCTTTCTTGCTTATTTTTAATTTGGCAAAGTGCCGAAAGCAATTTCTCCAAAATTATTACTTTACAGACTATTCAGATTGATCTTGATGATAAATGTACAAATAGTCCAAATCGAATAGGCCATATATTTTCCATCTTTCGAAAAGGGTCAGTCTGCCCTGAACAAAAGTGAGTATGAACATCATAAAAACATGGTGACTAATGCAGTGAATACAATCATGGCTTTTCCCAAGAAAACAAACTCATGATAAGAGATCCCCCCCTGCAGTAAGTCACAGTTGCTAAGTAACACCCAGACGGCTCCTTCAAGGAACCTTAACAAAGTTTAGTATCTTGTCAAATTCCGGCAGCCTCCACAGGTGTGCTCTGAACCCAAAACAGTGTCCGAACTAACGCTAACACACTGAGCGCTTACACTTCAAAAATTGATAAATGCTGACTGTCTCAGGTTTCTGCTGCCCCAAACACATATTCAGCCTTTGTGGCTCATTCACCTAAAACGAGTACAGTGTACTCCATTTCTACTCAATAATCTAAAGATCTTTTGTTGACATTATACTTTTTGTACTTTCCTATATAAGTTATGTGACCAAAAAGGTATTCCCTTAAACCATTAGGTCACTTGGTATGCCAGGAGTTAATATCCTAGCAGACAAGTTACCACTTTTCAACAGAAAGATGATACAAAATGGTACAGCTAGTGTCTCTTGGAGAGGCAAATGCTGACGAATGTAACAAGTTGTAAGTTAAATCAGGGTTCATAAAGGTTGCTAAACACTTTTAAGGTCACAAACAGTGTTTTCTTGTCGCAAAGAAATTTTTATTAAAAAGTAATTTCATAAATACAAATATTTGCTAATTGTCGCTAACATTTGCTAACAATTTGCATAAGAATTTGCCCGAATGTTGCTAATTGTCAGAAAACGGTGCAAAAATTTCAAAGGCACACCCTTGTTTGTTCGTTGAAAAAAGTTGGTGAATCCAAAATACACTACATTCATCAGCATTCGCTGCTCCATCAGATACAGACTTAACTGTTGTAAGGAAGAATATTCCACTGCACCTAGCAGCTCAGCACAAATGTTCACCATGTAATTTATGAAGGCTTGTGTTCATAAACATGAATCTTGTCTCTGCTGAATCACTGGTCTCCTCTGAGCACTGCTTATTGTTTGCATCGCTGAAGGGTCCCTCTCACAGACCTAAATAAAAGCTGACATGGAATAGACTGTTCATATACACACACAAACAAAAGAGCTGCTGGTGCCTGTGGGCCTGGGTCTTCAGATATTGCAATAAATACGGTTTGGTACTAGCTGATTCCTCCTGCTCCATGTGGTAACCAATACCTGACCAGGTGTACAGTCATAACAAAATGCACTGTCACTACCTGCATCTTCGTCTGTTTTTGCTTCAAATATTCATGTGCATATATGGATTTATGATATACGCTACACAAGAATCGTGCAATCGTGCCAGCCATGTCTCTCACTGTCTGTGGTGAAAGGCATGTAAAAGAACCGTTGCTGGCGTTCGTAAAGAGTAGGCCATAGAATTGCCATCAGCGTGTTTCTGCCCTGCGATGGCCTGGCGAGCTGTTCAGGATGTACCCGACCCACACTCAGAGTTGTCTGAGATGGGCACCAGCCTTCCTGTGACCCTAATCAGGGTTATGCGGTTAAGAAAATGAATAAATGAATAATTAATAACCTTCTTTAAACCACCATGACTCTGATCAGCTATAGACTAAGGCTGTATGAATGGTATAATGAACCTGCCCATAAAAGCTTTGTATCTGACAGCTATCTTGCATCAACAATGCATTCATTTATTTTATTAATTTTTTTGCTGTGTCCCTCAGGGTTCCAGTCCAGAAGCATACCTCTAGTCTCATCCAGATGGCCCTTGTTTTGTAAAGACTCTTATTTGTATTTGTTTGAAGCGTATTATCTGTTCAGGCTAAATATATGAATTCATATTCTCTTATATTCCTTTATAGTGCACCTGTATGCACACTGAACCAGGGGTGTAGCCTAAAATCTCTCTTACAGCTATAAAGCTATAAATAGAGAGATAATTCCAAAGTAGGCATTGCTGTATCAGGAAACAATTGCAGAAGTGCACCTCTTTCAAGACATGTTAACTGTCAGGATGTTAATTCTTACTGTGAAGAGTGAATAGGATAAAAGAGCAGATATTTACAAAAAAAATAATATACTATTGTAATGCAAATACACAGAAATTGTATGGTATTACAATAGATTGTGAGTGTTACAAAGACTTGAGAGGAGGACAACTGCACTATGTTAATAAAAACACAGTAATCCCCATTATACAACATGGGAACCGTAAGTGAGGAAAGAAAACAACAGAGTGTCTGAAAAGTGCTTTGTTCCGCAAACTTGTGTTCATAACTGCTGAGACATGTCAACAATAGAAACAGCTTGTGATAGAATCAATTAGACAGTGTGAGTCAATAGGCAGAAGGCTAAATGTTGATCTGAGCCCATTCACTTCAGCTGCATGGAACAGTGCCTAAAAATTATCCTGTGATTGAGCAGAAGGCTCAGTGGGAACACAACGGCTTCACATGGAGACATTCAGGACGTGAAAGCTGGCCACGGTACTAGACAGCCTGCCTTGCCTTCGAGGAGGCACTGCTGGTCTGTCCCATCTTAGATACTGTCATGGTATCCACTCGAATAGTTACTGTTGTTACACTATATTGTGTCCCATTCCCATCTTTTGTTTGTAGGCACCAGCTAAGGTTGTTGGGATATTGGTCAAAAGTTCTGAAGCTGCATCGATGATTGTATTAATAGCCCCATAAAGTGTCGTAGCTCCCCTGGTGGTTGTTTCACTGCAATTAGCTAGAAGTATGTTGCTACTGAAAACACTGTAAGTATCCCAATTTCTTTTTACAGTCATGAAGATGTCTTTAAAACTGATCTTCTGCAGCTCTGAAAGTATACATACTTCTTTCCCTACTTCTGAGGTTGATTCCACTTTCAAGTCTAGCCACAACTGAGTCTCTCTCTCTCTCTCTCTCTCTCTCTCTCATGTTCCTAATTTCAGGCCGAGTGCCTTCTCCAGCAGCATACTCCTCCTCTGAGCCTTTAAAGCAGAGCTCCTTTTCTCAGCATGTCAACTTTTTTCTCGCTATAAAGCACAAGCCTTGTTCCCTTAACAGTATCTCTTTGAACTTCTGTTCCATTCCTAGAGTCACTTACACATTCTTTTCCCTACTCAGTCTCTGATTGGTCCCATGCCCCAGTCTTGCACTTCACGTTTTTGGGTCTGTTTCCTGTATCAGGCCATCAGTATTTCTATTCCTGTTCCAGACATTGCTTAAATCCCAGTGTTGCTGGTCTCTGAGTTTCCACCTCTCTTCATTCTACATTCTCTACAAGTGCTTTTCTGTATTATTGTCAGACCCTGTTCCAGTTCTCATTTCTTGTTCTGGTCTTGTTCTTGGTGTATCTATTCCTCTTGTCCAGTCCCATTAATTCATCCTATCGGCGTCTGGTTTTCCCATTGATTTAAGGCCTACTTGAACAACTATGGACTCTGATAGTTTCTTACCCACTTCGAGTCTTCATTCTTTGATTAATTTAATGTGTGTACTGCCCACAGTCTGCCTAACAGCTCATAGCACTTAATGAATGACTGACTTAGAGGAAGAGAAGTACTCCGCCAAAAGAAGACCAAAGGGTATATATTAAGAACAAGGGCATATAATAAATTTTCTGGGGTTTCCTGGGTAAAGTGTATAAAAATGATAATCACCAAAATCCCCAGTCACTGAATACACTGGTAACTAAAACAATGCAAAATGACAGGTCTTCTTATTTAAGTTAAAAAGAATAGGGGAAGGAATAACTGCGTACTGCTTTATAGAGCTAACTGGAACAGAAAGAAAATCTAGATCAGGCCTAGTCTTGTGTTTTTTTTAAGTATCACAGCAATCATGAAAAAAAGGGTAAGATTATTTTGGACATTATTCATGTGAACACCCTGGAATATATATTCTTCCAATTCTTTTATAATGCTTAATTTATCAATCCATAAAAAGGTGTACAGAAAGAGCATTTCAGCAAGGGCATTTCTGTGCTTGCGTGGGTTTCCTCCAGGTACTCCAGTTTCCTCCCTCAGTCCAAAGACATGCGCAGTACACTAACTGGCTGTCTCAAACTGTCCGTGGATGTGAGTGAGAGTGTTTGTGTGTGTATTGGCCCCTGCAATGGATGGGCGAGCTGTTCAAGGTGGACCCCGTCTTCACCCATAATTGGCTGAGACAGGCTCCAGCCCCCCCACAACCCTAAAATGATCAATCTGCTTGGAAAATTAAATGAATGAATGGAAAAATGTTGATCCTTTTCTGATACTACCCCCAGTCCTTATTATACACTCGATGCTGTAATTTGTTCAGCTTATACTCTACAGTACCATAAAAACCATGCTGCATTCATAAAAGTCTTTTTTTTTGCCATGGATTGCAGTTAAAAATGATGGATGAGCTTCATGGGTTGGGGGCTGTATTGATCTGTAGGCCCTTTACAAGAATGCTGCAGGTACACTCTTAGTGTTCTGGGGCATACATGCCTGATTCTAAGCATGGTCGGATTAACAATTGTAGCCAACGAGGCTTAAGACAACCCTAACAAGTATCTGCGCGTATGTGTGTGGACAAGTTTTTTGTGCTCCTTATGGGCCACACAAGTTCCACAGTACTAGCTTGTGACAGTAGCAGCGAAGAGCTATGGGTTCACAACCTGCTCCGCCACTGCTGGAAGTAATTCATCATCTGCCATAAACAGAATTAAACCCTGGGTGTCAAGAGATGCTAAGAACACCTATAAAGGAAATACAACAACATAAATCAGGGGGACAGATTGAGGGCTTTCACATGCTTCTACTTTCTCAAACGGGGCTATCTTGTGCTGAAATACCTGCCAGTTTGCTAAATTAACCTTCTGCCCTAAATTCTGAATTATATGCAGCCTACTTTACCTTATACTGTAGATGCATGCTGTAGTTTATCTCAGCCTGACCATGGTGCGTTCCTCACTCGCTCATTTTCCAAACCATTTAATCCTACTACTAGGTTCACAGGTAGGCTGTAAATATCTCAGCCAACACTGGGTGAAGGAGGGACACACCCTGAACAGCTCGCCAGACCATCGCGGGGCAACACACACAGCCATTCATACTCAAATTTACACCTAGGGGCATTTGGAGCAGCCAATAAGCCTAATGTGCATGTCTTTGGACTATGGATGGAAACCGGAGTATCCAGAGGAAACTCACAAAAGCATGGGGAGAACATGCAAATTCTACACAGAAACGCCTGAACCTGGGACTCAAACCCAGGACCCTTTTGCTGTAAGGCAGACGTGCTAACCACTACTCCACCATGCCCATGGTGCATTTTTGTTGTGTGCATTAAGCCAAATATAAAGTTTTATATAAGATGTCAATATAGCATTAATAGGCTGGGGAAAGTTTTGATTAGGTGACCTTTCGTGAGAAAAGATCGTCCCAGTAAGGATGTCGTTGTGTACACAAGTAAGGCAGACAAACAAACACAAACAGCAGAGCGTCTTCTCACTAATGATTACATATCAGTAGGGGTAAAGTTGCATGTCCCTCATGACCAGCAATCAATATGTCACACTCACTTCCGCATTAAAATGGAAATCTGTTTCGAGAATGAATGCATGCTGATATAAGTACAACCGACACACCTATTCTTACATATTATATTTATGTACAAAGAAATGATGTAATAACAGTTGCATGCACTCTACCAGTTCAGTACCCACACTCTTCCCTCTTTTCTGGGTTCAGGGGCCTGGCACCATGCCATAATCTGCCTATAAAAAAAAATCAATGCTATCGTCAGGCATGCACCATGCTGCTTTTTTGGGAAGGTTATAAGTGGTGCACTTCAATCCCACCAGCTCATGCTGCTTGCTGTTAATGAGCAGGAGCAGAGGAATGAATGGCTGTCCAGAGGCTCTATTCTTAATGATGAGCACCCAGTGACCAGAGCGCTGCCAATGCAGTACCACGCAAGGCACTGCAGGAATGGCCTAGTGCTACAGTCATTCACAAAATGGCATCATATTACACATAAAAGATTATGGAAGTACCATTTAGTCTAGTTAGCTATGCTGACTTAATTGGAGGAGCTGAAATGAACAGAAATGTGCTATGTTAGCAAAGAGTTCTTTTATATAATATAGATTTTTGATTATCTTGTGGTTAAATACCTGAGTCATATTTCATGGGTAATGAGGCAGCGCAAATCTGGAGTAGGACGCAATGCTTTTTTCGGTCATGGCCAATATTATTGACGTAAACTCATTTGGAATAGTTACAGTCATTGAAATAATTCATGAGCAATCATCTCGCTTGCTCGTCCGGTCAGCTTATTTGATATGGAAATGTGAAACTACTCGACAACCTGACAAAAAGGAATCAATATAGAGTTAAAGTGGAGATGGCAATAAACAATAAATTAAGTTACTCTTCATAGAGCTCCTTCATTTATTCACTGACTCCTCTGCTAAGGTCCCTAGGGCCATGTTGAAGATACAGTAAGAAGACGTATCGACCACTCTCGCGCTGTGGCTCAGTCTTTCGACGTCAGCCTTTCTTCACACGCTCCTCGGAAAAGCCGCAGGTCCCAGGAGGCTGCGGTTAAAAGACGTGCATCTTTTCTCTGCATTCTCATTGATATCTAAGACTGAAACAGAATCTTCACAGCTTTCCTCAGGATGCATTCTAACAAAACACAGGGACAGGGCACATCTACCCAGACCGCAGTAAAGGGGATCACGGCATGAAAATGCGGTGTGATGTTCCTTAAAATTTAGTCCCAGAGAACAGCTGGGATTTACCACAATAACTGCGCTGCTCTCTGGGACAACACTGGAGAGAGAAGGCAGTGTATTAAATGAATCCAAAAGAAGAGTTAGAGAACACAACATGCCCTGCTCCTGTCATCTGCACTAACCTGCAAGTAGGCTCTCCTGAGGCCAGGCCTTCTCATCCTATTCCTCCTCCTCTTCCTCCTCCTCCACTACCTGCCCACAAGCTCTGGGGCCATGTGTGTACACTATGCACTTCATGGTGGGCTGGAGGTAGGCAGCAGGTTAACTAAGTGTTCTAGTGGGTGGCACAATAATCACTAATCTGACACAGCGCGCACATACATACGCACTTGTCCACACATTTATATCCAGGACTACAGTTCCTGAAATCACCAGCCCTTCTACCCTTATTCGTTTTTTTTGGGTCAGTAGAACTAGCCTTTAAAACCAATTTGCAATCAGCAGGGTTAGAAATGAAGGGTTCAGTGTGCAATGTTAGATTCAGATCATTGATTTTATATAACAGGGTCTGTTTCTTTACAAAACTGGTTTGAAGATGTTTGCAGGGATCATAACAGTTGTATTGGAGGTCAGTCGAGGCTGCTGATCCGTCGAACATATTTCTATATTGCGTCATGTTATTTATCTATAAATCCTTACTTATGCCCTGTGACCGTTAGCCGGATCCCTAAAACTCTGTTTTGAACAAATACCATGAGATGGCCAGCAGTACATTTTCTTTATCACAGCTTATACCAGGAGGGTCACAAAAAAAATCACAAAAAAAAAAAACGTTATTTATCCATCTGCCATTATGCAGAGTTAGCTAACGAACTTTACTTAACGAACAAAAAAAAAACAAGAAACAAACACAAGAATGCCATATTTATGATTTTATTTAAAATATTGGATATGTACAAATTAAAATAGTAAGCAATATCCTTGTCCAACTAAACTTGAAAAGCTTTGATACCACTTTCAGTCAAAATGAGGTCCCACCTCCTTGACAGTTCCTCTTGACATCATGCAGCAGCCAAGCATCCTGACCCGCCAGCCATGGAGAAGCTGAGCTTCCCTGGAAATTACGTTTTTCAAGCATTTGTCTGATACACTTCAAGCATTGCTGCAATGAAAAACAGAGCACATACTGAGCGCTATAGGACTCCAGTGGTGCTGTGCTTCTATGGGTTTTAATGGAACGCACAGCCATGGAAATATATGAGAATTAGTTTTTTAGTTAAACCAGCCATAAAGTTGACCACGATGCCGCACTCTCGCTGTAATAATAATGTAAACACAACAGCACATCTTTCATTACGTATTAGAGGCGGCAGAGCTTCCCTTTTGGTCATAGAGCAGCCACCTCTTGTGCAGACCTTCTGAAAATGAGATCTTACTTGAAAAATTTGGACTTGTCCAGGATTCTAAGCTACAGTAGGACAGAGACAGAGAGTAAACCCTGAATATGCTAGAAATAAGTGCTCTGTGGAACATGTAGCTCCATACTGTAAAACATATACCCTAAGTTTTTTCACTTGGAAAAAGTGCTACATTTACAGTACTTTAGGAGTTTTTTACATGTTTGGGTAAGGAATGGTTGTATGTATGAACTCACAGAGTACAGAGGTGGGAACATCGTGATATGTTGCTGCTTGTCCGTAAATAGGACCGGGGCATTATGAGTCAGCAAAGGAAACATGAATGGAGCAATGTACCAGGATACTTTTGAGAAGAATTGAGTTTCATCTTCCAAAAAGTCAATTGGGAAAGAAGACAACAATCCCAAACATAGCCTCACTAATCTCCTGACGTGAATACCACTGACTGTGTTGATTATTTTGAAATCTCTGGTCCATCAGAAGGACAGTGGCAGACTGAATGGAGCTTAAACCTCAACACAGTATTATAAGCATCTCTAAGCTGAAATTATGTCAGTAGTTGATGGTTTCGGGAAGTAAAGAGGGGAGCAGGACACAAGTGCAGGGGGCTGAGGCTTTAATACATACAAAGAATAGTGTCGAAGGAAAGTGGAACATAATATAAACTGAAGGGAAAGAATATTTCACTGAAATTTCAATTTTTCAAACAAAACTGGGAGACCACAAACACGAAATGAAATAATGTTAGTATAAATGGTAAAACAATAGGTCACAGGAAAAAGCGAAAAAAACCAAGCAGGTTGAACATTCATTCATTCAGTGGGGTACACCTTGAACAGCTCGTCAGCACAAACACAACATTTCGCACTTACACTCACATCTAGGGGCAAGTTAAAACAGCCAATTAGCCTCAGCATGTCTTTGGACTGAGCGAGGAAACCGGAGTACCCGGAGGAAACCCACGCACGCTTGGGGAAAATATACAAATGCCATGCAGGACTCAAACCTAGGACCTTCTTGCTTGTGAAGTGGACGTTAAAACAAATTCTAAACAGAAACTATCATGTTAACATATAACAGACTGACAGTCAGGGGTGCAGGGCAACATTAATGGCTCACAAGGAGGCAGAGTAACTGAGGCGCGTTAATAGTATTAGTAATTAGCCTTCATTATTAAGTGTTTTACTTTGATGAGCATTCACACGCCTGCACGCACGTCAGGAAATGCAGTCCTGGGGAAACAGGGGCGAATGTGACAATTTACCAACATAAGTTTGGTAACAAAATGCTCATATATATATATATATATA
>JAOUQZ010000047.1:26812007-26822007 GCA_028564935.1 Neosilurus hyrtlii | reverse complement strand
TTCAAATGTTTCAGTTTGCACAAAAATAATTAAAGTAGCTGGGATTAGAGAGATACCTAATGATGAAAGAGAGAGAGAGAGAGAGAGAGAGAGAGAGAGAGAGAGAGAGAGAAATACCTAAGCTACCATCTCATAGTGTCATTAAGTAAACAATGCTAAGTATCCTGCTGTCTATACACAGCAGAAATGCTATTCAGAAAATGTATGCAGTAAAGTGGAGAAGTTCACACTCAAGTGGAGACCTTCTGACTCCAGCACAAGGCTATGTATAATTTTACACATGCAGTCCAAGCAATTCATGTATAAGTTGGAGCCCACACTGTATTTATGAACGCTCATTACGTGAATCAACTGAATGAAACTAACAATTCAGTTGAATGTGCCGTTTAAGAGTATTGAATCAGCAAGAAATCATTTCCATATCAAGTGCTTATGTACTCTAATATAAGCATCTGTGTGAGAAGTGAAGACATTGGAAAAGCTGGGATAATGGTATCAGAATTCTGGGAATTAATGTGGAATCAGACATTCATTTGCACTGTTTAAATCCACTATTAGCATGTTTAAATTGTTCATATTGAAATAACCGTGCAACAGGCACATAGTGATTACAGGCCATTCTTTTTTATATTAGTGTACCCTTGTTACTGGTTTTCAGTTTTGCCTGATCAGTGTGTAACAGGTTTTGTATGAATTCACATCATTTTACATTTCCGCTAATGAGTTTAAATAGAATTTAAAGGCAATTTAATGCAATTTAAAGGCAAACTATAATCAGTAATGATTCATTCATTTATTCATCCATTCATTTTCAGTAGCTTGGTGTATATGTAGTATACCCTGAGGTTGCAAGGTAGGTGTATACCCTAGATAGGACACCAGTCTATTACAGAGCACCACACATATACACATGTTCACACACTCCTTCACACCTAGAGGCAATTAAATGTAGGCAGACCTCCTACAGGCATGTTTTTAGGAGATTGATGTCCGTGTAATGAGTTGGCCCTAAATTGATTTATCTGACTCCAGAAGTACTGCATGACTGCTCTTAGATAGATAGATAGATAGATGGATGGATAGATAGATAGATAGATAGATAGATAAATAGATAGATAGATAGATAGAGCAAGAGTAATTAAGGATTTTTTTTTAAAAATGTGTGTAAAGAAAAAAATTTACCTTTACACTGAGGTAAATCCGTTTTATGGAAATGGAGTCCTTCCAAAACCCCATCACACATTAGCCTACATGCTGTCTGCCACTGCCTCGCCAGCTCCTTTTTAACCAGCCTGAATAATCATGAATTACATCTGACTCATAATATATGCTATTGTTGCATGATCCCTGGGTGCACACTAACGAGAAAAAAAAAGCTCTGGAGTGCTGGAGGTTTTAAAAGAAGTGGGCAGCAGATTTAAGGAGACAATTTTCCTACTCAAAACAACAAAAGCTGAAAGATTGTCAAAAACTCTAAAGGATCGTTCTCCTTTTCTACCATATCTGTGATAAGCTAATCTCACCTTGATTGAAGTTTTGTGTTCAGCTATCATGAATAAGTCACGATGTGTATTGTAAAATGTGTATAATTTTGGTCTAGTCACTTTTCATTGGGACATTGGAGGTAGGCACGGCACCAGCCCACAATTACCCCAGCACGGCATGAAATAACAAAAGAACCTCTGCGTTATCTTCCAGGACAAGATGGATACAAATTCCTGAATAGTAAACAAATAAACATGTTCCTTAAACCAATAAATTTAAAGCACTACAATGCAAACAAAATATGCTGCCTTCATAAATGGGGGGGTATTTTTAAGCATAAACTGATGGGTCAGTTAGCTTGATGCTAAACATACACACATGCTTTTATGGATGGCCATTAGCCTGAGTGGAGCAGACAGCTGAGGAGCTGTGATAATAACATCTAGAATTGGATTCCGCATGCCTGTTAGCCTCGGTCCAAATTTGAAAGCTTCACAGAATCAAGACTTGGTCAGACACGACTGTGGTCTTAGCTGCCATAGTTTGTTTCCTTTAACGCTATAAAAACATCTGTTTAAAAATATCATTTTAAAAATATCATCGATTCTGAAGCAGGTATGTGCTCATACTGTCAACCCAGTGTGTGTTCTCTACAGTCTTCTAATAGCTCAGGATTATTCATAACAAATAGTGCTCTCTTTGGATTATCAGCATTTATTAAATTAAATCTCATCGCAACCACTACAAAGGATATCAGAAAAATAAAACATACAAATCATGCCAGAGAGAGACAGAGGGAGAGAGAGAGAGGGAGAGAGAGAGAGAGAGAGAGAGAGAGAGAGTTTGTCCTTCTGGTCAAACCTTTTTTTAATCTAGAGTCTTGTATTTTTCACTATCAGAAAGTGTTTTAAATAAAACTGCTGTAGAAAGCTAAGAATCCTTAATAAAGCGTGGAAGAAATGTTATTTTGTGTGAATTTGTTATTTTGGTCTGAAAAAAAAAAGAAAAAAATGCATAAAAGTTTCATCATTAAGTTTCAGCCACTGAGTCACTAGTTTTTTGGGTTTTTTTTTTTTTTTTTCTTACTTTTTTGTATGTATGTGTGCAGGGACTTTTTTACATTTGCCTGAGTTTGTGGTTTATTACTTTTACTTGATATTACTGGGTACATCTGGTGCACTTTTATTTTTATAGCTGTCAAATGCAGAGTCTACATTTAATAATAATAATAATAATTAAACTATGTATTTGTAATTAGTAAAAATTATTAACATCTGATAATCTGTTAACAGTTAAAAAAACTTTTGCAATACAGTTGTAAGCATTTGCAAACGGTTGTAACACGGGTCGCTAAAGTATTTTTGGTTTGCCAAGTAGTGAACACAATGACGGGGAGCGTTTGCTCACCTTTTTCATAGGGTTGGGTCCATCAATCATTTATTTCCTCTTTTGTCCATCTCTTCAGCTGCAGGATAGAAGATAGAGGAATTATTCCTCAAGGGCAGCAGCGCATTGAGCTTCTTTCTGACAGAAATCCATTTCCATATTCTGGAAGTCCATCTTCTATATTCAGGGAGGGTTTGCTCACCGTTTTTATAGAGTTGGGTGGTTCAATTCCAAAATTCGCCTGATATTCGCCTGGTATTTTACCAAGAGTTGGCAAAAGGTCTCAGACGTTTCCAAATAGTGGCAAACACTGGCTAAATGTCGCAAATACTGTCAGTAACAGTCACTAATGTTCACCAACTGTCTTTCGCAAACGCTTCCGCAAACATCTGAGCGAATATTGCTAATTGTCGCTAAATATAAATGCAAAATGACAAAGGCGAGCCCAGATCTTCGTCAACATTCGTCAGAAAAGTTGGCAGATCCAAAATTCTCTACGTTCGTCAGCATTTGCTGCTCCATGAAAATACAAGCTTTAATAATGTAAATGATATTTCAACCAGTGAACAGAAATCAGTCCTATTGCACCTCAGTCACAAAAAAACAGCTCTTTTGAATAGTTTGCTAAGTAGAAGAATAATACTCATGCTAAAATTTGTGTTGGAGTTAGCTTCCAAGAATCAGTGTATGTGTTCTCTGTATAGGAGTGAAGACGTGCTTCTTACATTTCTATAAAGCTTTAAGCAGAGCCTCCAAGCCTGGGTTTGCTTTTCAACACCCTTCCTTTTACTGCCTGATTTCTGCTTTTATTTGTATCGCACCTGTCTAGGTACTTTAAGTATGTGTTTAATGACTTCATACTATGGCCTCTTTCCTCATTGGTTGATGTGTGTTTTCTGTTTATGTGTTCGTTTAGACTGACACCTTCATGTCTCACCGCTGTCTGTTTTTAAGCCCCGTCTGATCCAAAGCTCAGCGTCTATTCACCCTCAAGCTTTCCTATCTTATTCTTTTTTCTCTTATTTTATGTTCTAGTCAATTAGCACGACTATGCCTGGATCCTGCATCCGAACCGGAGCTCCAAGCTTCAGATGTCAGCGTTTGCTCTATGAACACTGATCTACCTTTAAGTCTGCCTACGTGAGTTAGATTGTGTATTTGATATATTCTTAAATTGTAGCATTCACTTTAAATTCAGCAAACATTTGCTCATCACACAAGGTTTTAGTGAATCTTTTGTGAGAGCAGCAGAGAACACAAGGTTCACAGCCGCCGGCAACCAATTTCTCTCACTCAGCGCTAGTGTTTGATCAGCCAAGCCTTATCAGGCTCCATCGAGTTACACGGCTATTCTTAGAGCTTACCTCGACCAGGGCAGTGAACTGTGCAGAAACATGAACATGATGCTGGCTACTGACAGAGAGTGTAGCATGTGCACAAACTGCACACTCAGTGTTGGACGCATGGCTCTGCAAATAACAAAGTTGTTTTGCATGTTTTTTCCATTTGCTTGCTGTGCACTGATGTGTGTTTGTGTGTATGTGCGTGTAACAGCTGGCTGTGGATAAGGCCGCGACCTCCTCTTCCTCTGCAGCTCACTTTCAGTATCGGTGACGTCACCTGCCCTGCTGCTTGTCTGCTCTAGTTAAAGTGTGCCAATGAGCTGTGCAGCAGAGTCAACACCTCATCATCATCCCTCTTTGCTCTTTCATGCTCTCTCGTGCCCTACCCCTTCCAAATCACAGGACTAAGAAGTGTGGTTATTGTGCTTTACTCTTGTGCCTGTGTATTGTTTGTCGTGGTATAATCACTTGCTCTCTGTTAATTGTGCTCACACTTGAGTTTTCTCCCAAATCCTGTGTCAAAATCTGATTCACTCTCCTACATATAAGCTAACTTTTTACATCTTTCTACTGTATTCCTACAGAAATGCTTCAACGAACTCAAAGAGTCGTCAAGATGCCCAGGAAAAGTAACTAAATGGCTCATTCGTAGAAGACATGGGAACACTGTTATCATGCTGTTACATGGACATTACCATTTCTGTAATGAATTACAGACATGGTAATAGCTCAGTATACTTATTTGACCAGGACAGAGAAACTCAATCAACAAAGTCCAGTATAGGCTGGTTATGGTGTCATGGTTTGATGGTTAATCATGGGAAATGATATGACAGGTATTATTCCTGACTTTCCCCAAATTTTTGTCTGTTACTGTTTAAGTTTTATTTCCTAATCAACAGTTGCAGCAGCCTATATGTAGTACTGTGCAAAAACTATATATAGTACTGTGCAGGCACCCTGGACAGTACTATATATAGTACTATAAATATTATATGTTTATTAAATTTTTAGTTTAAACTTTGCTATAGATTTTTATTTTATAATTTGTATATTAGCAGGTTAGTACAAAAACACTTTACATTTCCAAACATTACTTTTCCAGAACATAATGAAAGTTACATTAAAAAAATATAATGAAGGCTGCTGTGATTTACACACAAATAAAGAATCAAGTGTAACAATCATCATTTTCAGGAGAATTGTGGCTGGTTCTGTAAGATACTCCGTAGATACTGTACTTGTTAAACTGCACAAACTCTACCTGATGCTATTCTATTTGTAGACAAAAAATCATCACACCTAATATTGAATTAGTTTTATTTATTACTCTTTACTGTGCTTTATAAAATGTTTATGTAGAGATCTTTAATTTAATGTCATTATTTATATATAAATATAAGGCATCTTTGTCCCACACCATTCCTTTGCATGCATCCTAAAATTTTTGCACAGTACTGTATATATCAGAAACAAACATGAAATAATTGCCAATTCTACTCACTCATTTGCTAAACCGCTTAATCCTGAAAAGGTTGGAGCCTATCTCAGCCAACTCTGGGCAAAGGCCCGGTACACAATAAACAGCTCGTTAGTCATTGCCAATACTGTCATGGCCATAAACAGTTTGCAAATTTTCTTTTTTATAGGTTGTACAAACCAGCTTGTGCATGCCATTACAGTTATAATTAAACACGGCTTAGTCTTGCATACACTATGACTTAGTGTATTAGCAAATAGATAAACAATAATATTTTATTACTTTCACCCCCTGGATATTGGCAAGCACACATTCTGATTGGCTCCTCTACTACTAGGATATTAACTGATGTGCTGTGAGAAAAGAAAAAGAAAAATGGCAGAAGGCATTGCTGAACCTACTTTACTTAAAAACAAAATTACTAAAAATATGTAAATACATAAATAAATAAATAAAAATGTTTAAAAATCTCCAAATTTTGGAATATCAGTATTTCAATTTAGGTAAATATATATTTTTTTAATTTCCAAGAATTAACATTTTTTTCAAGAATTAGAAATTGTTGCTATGTCGGTTGTTGCTATAAGTTTAACCCGAGTTTACACTGGGGCCGGCATTATCCACAATGTCCACAATTCAAAAAGTGTGGAGTTCCACGATTTATGAGCATACTTTGAGCACAATTGGCATGTAAAAAGGAAGCAGGTTGCATCCAAGAGATGAAATTTGAAGAAATCGTGTTTCCAAGTTCATCAAGATCCCTTACAATGGTGCATCAATGTCTGTCACGCTTTGTTAAGTTCTGGCAAGCCCTACTACGATATCCCGTTCTATTACGATTGTAGTCCAATCATTAACAGTGACAGTCAAAAAAGTAGTAATGATCATCACAATTCCACCAAGTTCCCTCATCAAAATCTGATCCCACGACCCCCTACGCTCATCTCGATTCACTAAAACCATGAAGATTGTGGACATCGTGGAACAAATGTAAACCCAGGTTTAATGGTTTGTTTGCATTTATTTTGTCCATGAGGCATGTAGCCTGCAAAGCAGATATGAAAATGTATATCTAAAATGCATAATTATGTAGAATTAAATGTTGAAAGAAGTTAGATATATGTATATAATTAAAAATTGCCAATAAATAATAAACCTGCGTTGGCTTGGTGAGCTGTCCAGGGTGTACTCTGCCCTAACCCAAAGTTGGCTGACAGGGGCACCAGCCTCCCACGACCCTAATTATGATTAAACGATTCAGAAAATCAATTAATGAATGACAACATAATAAAAATGCAACATTTCTCACAGAGCAGCAGGGTGGGGTAGTGGGTAGCACATCCACCACACAGTAAGAAGGTTTTGGGTCAGAGCCCAGGGCTCATTAAGTCATTTCTGTGTGGAAACTTCATATTTTCCCTGTGCTTGGGTGGGTTTTCTCTGGGTACTCTGGTTTCCTCCCACTGTCCAAAAACATGCACAGTAGGCTAATTGGCAGTTCAAAATTGCCCCTAGGTGTAAGTGTGTGAATGCTTTTGTGTGTGTCTGTGTTTGTTGGCTATGCAATGGCCTGACGAGCTGTCCAGGGTGTACCCTGCCCTTGCCCAGAGTCAACTTAGACGGGCTCCAGCCTCCCCAACCCACCCTAATTAGGAAAATGAATGAGTTTTAAAATTTCATCCCCTTGTTCTTGTTAAAACATGGTAATTGTGTCAGAGGAAGCAATATCTTCCCACAAATCCATATTTCTAACATATAAGAACCATTGGTCACACAGTTATGCCTTACACACACGCACAAACAATCCAAACACTTTCAGACTGCACTTTCACTATAAGCTCATAAACAGTGCTCCTGAAACAGCACTACATTTCTATAGCAGCTCCCCTAGCACTATACAACTTTATTGCTTTCTCTAAGACAAAAAAAAAAAAGCTTTACAAAAAATAATGGGCAAAACAAAACAACATTTACAGCAGGTTCTGTGAATGAACTGCTGTGTGAGGAAACAGTGATAATGGAATTGTTGGTTGGAGAAAATGTAAGTCACATTAATCATAAGATAGTTATTGTGTTGGAGGTACAATAGAATTTTGTGCTGGTAAGAAAACCAGTCAAATGTAGAGAATATATGAGAATGAAACAGTCTATCTAGTGCTGCACTCTGTGTTATGCTACAATAGAGACCCAGGTCTGAAAATGCAGGCCTCACTGAGTACAGTAATGAAGTAGTAAATCTATCAGGACTGCAGGGTTGGACAGAGCCTCAGTGTTAATCTATCTACTGTGAACAAAAGCACAATTTTGTCTACATGTGTATTGATGATATGAAACTAAAAAGGGAATCTCGAACCTTTCTGTTACTATATTTCAGTGCATTTCTATGCAAGTAAGTTTTAATGAATGCACACGGCTCCTTTAGGCCACCATACTTTGCTAAGTGGACGTGGTCATGCAATTGGTGCTAACTTGCAGGGTCATTTGCAAATAGAGAGGTGATGATGTGTGGTGAATAACACTGCTCCTCTAAACACTTTAAGCAATGATGCTTATACATTTATTATCAATACAATTTATAATAAGTACATTTTACTTGGAGCCCTGCAATCACCTGGTGATCTGTTTAGTGTGTACCCCGCCTCTCACCCAAAGTCAGGATTGGCTCCAGCTTCCTCCACAACCTTGATAAGTGGTATGGACAATGAATGGATAGGTGAACATGTTACTTGGACGCAATCCGGCATTCTAGTGGGGCAAGGGGCAAAACCTTCCAAAATTGGCCCCTCATGGACACACATCACAATAAACATAGTCCTTTTCATGGGTTTCCTCAGAGCCTTGGCATGGAGTAATATGTTACCATCCAAAACCACAGCCCCCCACCCCCCACATCCGCCTATCCCCCTCCATCCTGATGGCGGACCTGCTCATAGCAACAGTGTGGAGGAATGGAGCACTGCACCGTCTACATGAGTTTCCTGAATACTGTGGTTTCCTCACACAACCCAAAAAAACATTCCTGAGACGAAGGAAGCATATATACATGCACCTTTAAAAAAGGGGGGGGCGCCATAAGGATGGCTGCTTGTAGTTATTATACAAATTCCATCTTTTTTTTTTTTTTTTTTCAAATGTCTGCTTTTCAATACTGAGGTTAGGAGTTATGTGTTTTGATGTAGGAATATTATTAATTTTCTGAATTATTAATTATAACAATGGAAGGTTTTTACAAGGATGAAAAGGATAGAGGATGAAAACAAACCAAAAAACATGCCTTTTCCATGCCTTTTTCATATCCACATCAAGAAAAATCCTTGCTCATCCGCTCATGTTTCCTTCCATGTTAGACTGACAAATATCTCAGACAGCAGTGGATTTAAATAAAAAGCATTTATTAATTTATCCAATTTTCTATACCACTTATCCGCCTGGGTTACAATAGAATTTACAATAGAAGCTGGCCTTGGACAAGAGGCGGGTCACATCATGAACCTATTCACCAATCTATTTCAGGGCTATACAGATACAAACATGAACAAACTACTGACACTCACATCCACACTCATGGGCAATTTAGAGAAACCGATTGACCATGTGCATGTCTTTGGTCTGTGGGAGAAAACAGGAGTAACCAAAAGAAACCCATCCAAGCTCAGAAAAGAACATGCAAACTCCAAGATTCAAATCCCAAACCTTCTTACAGTGAGGCAACAGTGTTAACCACTGAGTCACCATGCCCCTCTAACAACAAGCAAGCTTTCGCTTTTCATGAATTTAACTGCAGATTCCTGATCCCCAACTGGTTACAAAAGCTGATGTGCCATGAAAGCTTCGACCAATGCAATGCAGAAAAGCTATAAATGATGTATAGCCATCCATGGCATTAAGACTATGACAACTAATTCGCCGAGCTATATAGCATACATTCCCATCCCTGTCACTCACAAGAGATACTATGGGCATCTGAGGGCTCGTGCAGAAAAGGGGGTGGATAGGACTGTCCTATAAATGTGTTACAACCTCCCTGAAAATGCATGTGCAGCAATTTGAAGAAATGTGGTTGGAAATGAGGAATTAATAAATAAACCTCTGCACTGACACATCAGCACCCAATCAGCAGTTCTCTAACTTCATCATCTAAGTCATGAATTCAGTTTAACAGTTCTCACTTTTTCACCTAAATAAGTTTGGGATTTGGTCAGCACGGTGGCGCAGTGGTTAGCATGTCTGCCTCACAGCAAGAAGGTCCTGGGTTCGATTCCCAGCTCGGGCGTGTCTGTGTGGAGTTTGCATGTTCTCCCTGTGC
>JAOUQZ010000047.1:26791555-26810463 GCA_028564935.1 Neosilurus hyrtlii | reverse complement strand
GATCAGGAACTTCTCTTTAAGACAGAGGTTGCATTTTTTACTTGAGCTGTTGTAGGGTGAGTTCGATGACAGGATGCACTTGGAAATAGAGTGTTTAATGTTGCTGGCTTTGAGGTTCCAGATGTGTTTGCTGAGTTCTGTGCTGTTTTTGTGTTTGGCGTGGCGGAATGAGGCGATGGGATTTCTATATCTCAATAACTCAATAAAAGTTCTAATATATACTTTATGGAAACACAAGTACAAACAAACTAAAACAATGTTTTTGTAGTTTCTTTTTTTAATTGTGATAGTGGTGACACAACCTGCACTAACTGTTTGTGGCAAACTGGGAGATGATTTGATTTAAGCGTTATCCACTCAGGATAATTTTTAGTGACTTATCAGACCTTGTTTTCTGATATTCTGATGGTTATTTTTTTTTCTGTGTAGTATACACTAATATGTTTCTATAGTAACAGCTCATTCATAGATATTTAGATTTTTGTTATTCACAATGATTATAAATGCATTATTATTTAACAAAGAAAACACACTGATTTACCATTTATGTAGTTTTTAAAGACAGGAAATACATTACGGGATACGAAAGTTTCTCATTTGGGGAAGAAATAATTTAAAGGCAAAGACACCACTTGTTAAAAGTGAAGCTCAATCTAAACTTATTAAAATCTGTCTGTGTGGAAAAATCATAGACAGATAGCTTCTATTTTAACAAGTTTTTGAGTGATTATGTTAAAAACTGAGTCGTAGAATGATGTCATCAAGGCCCAAGTTAACAGGATGAGTATGGCTTTACTATATTACTAGTTTCCCATTGCACAGGAAATGATTTTAATCTAAACCTTTTACACATCCAGCACAATTCTGTCAGTAATGTCACATGATAACTTGGGTCTCGATGATAACCTCATTGTGAGACTCAGTTTTCAAATAACTCCATAAAATCGTTTAAACAGAAGCTATCAGCCAAAAACCAGTTAACCATCCCTCTGTCTGTGTATAGGCATAAGAGAAGCTGATGCAGATGAGTGGAATCTGCTGTATGTGGCCGTAACACGAGCTAAGAGAGCACTATACATCACCAAGAGCGTCAGTAACATCCTCACACTGGCAGGGGTGAGTAGTTTTGCCCAGAATTTCATCGTGAAGACCAATGAGGGGCTTTAATTTCCATCCCGCTCTATAGAACAAGGTCCAGTACACTGGGTCAAAACCCATATTTGAGATGCGCAGAACTGTTTTTTATATAATTCGTATATTAAGATCATAGGAAAACATGGTCAGTGCCATAAAAAGTTGGCACCTTTTAAGATGTTTCCCGTTATTTATGTGGAATGTTTGAAGCATAGCATGTTTGTGTTCCATTTTTAAAATAGAGATTTTATTTATTAATGATTAAGTTAATATATAGTATCAAAATGTACTTTTATGTGTGTGTGGCTGCAGGAATACTTTCTGAGGTTTGAGCTGAGCAGTACGCTTTTAGATAAGGATCAGTACCGCCGATGCAGCATCAGGGAGTGTCCCAACTTAATCACTATGGAGTCACCGCTCAGCATGCACAAACTCCCCATCAGATATGTACGTCCCAAATATTTCACATGTCTTCTGGAGTCTACACTGGGCTCTGGGCCTCAATGTATATACACCGTTACCATGAAGTGTGTGTGTGTGTGTGTGTGTGTGTGTGTGTTGTCCAGATGGATAGTGCAGAGGATGGAGGTGTTTTCTGTGCTTCGTGTGTGGAACAGCGTGTGGGTCCTTTAGCTTTCCTACTGTCTCCACCAGAGACAATCAGGTCCATGTTTTACACTGAAGAACGACTTGAGCTGCCTATTAACATCGCCATGCTGCTGGCCCTGCTGTAACAGTGCGCCTAAACACACAGTTTTTGCACACTGTGCATATGTAAGTGGTCCAGAATTTGTGTGCGTATAAAAACTGTTTATGGTAGACTCTTTGCAGATAGTGTGTGTGTGTGTGTGTGTGTGTGTGTGTGTGTGTGTGTGTGTGTGTGTGTGTGTGGTGGTCTAAACACCAATCCAGTTCTAGGCAGCTGATATTTCTGTGGTATTTAACAGTTTTCTACAACCCCTGGCAAAAATTATGGAATCACTGCACTTTGAGGATGTTTATTTAGCTTTTTCACTTTGTAGCAAAAAAGAATAAAAAAAAAAATCACAGATTCGACAAAAACTATTTCAGTTTAATAGCAGAACATTGTTGTTTTTCAAAAATAAAACTCAAACTATTTAAATTATTTTTAATTAATGGCACTTTTTTCCCCCTTAAAGTCAATTAGAGAAAAATTACAGAACCAGTCAGTACTACTAGGGCCATGTTGCCTCAGTGGTTATGGCTCCGTCTTAGTGATCCGAAGGTTGGGGGGGGGGGTCAAGGCTCAGTACCATCAAGCTGCCACTGTTGGGCCCTTGAGCAAGACTCTTAAACCTCAATCTGCCAAATGCAAAAATGTACTACTATTAATGCAGTACTTATACACACTTTGTAACCTTCTCATTTTTTTTATACTTGCAGCAATTTTTTGAACGCAGTTGACTGGTAATGAACAGCCTCTTTTGCCACGCTCCATGTTGGAGTGCCTTCTTGACCAAGTTTTATAAAACTTGTGCCTGGATTTGTTTGAGAAAAAAAGGTGACTCCATAAGGTTTTTTGTTTTGTTTTTTGTTTTTTAATCTTGAATGATTCCTTTTTTTCCATCCCCTAATCTGGTGCAGTTGGATAATTCACTGATCGTGTTTGTTTTATTGTAAAATCTGATCCTTACCTCAGAGTCTTCAAGTATTCCTTGATTGAAGTACAGAAGCTGCACATTTATTTGCTAAGTGCTTCGACATCACAGTTGAGTGTCGAAATTTGGGTGCCAGATTTTTTTTTTTTATTTATACCAACATGATATTTAGTGATGTTAAATATGAAATGAATAAAAAAAACATTTAAAAAGTTTTTATGATACTTTTTTTGGAATTTCATATAAATATTTTAAGCATGTTTGTACACATTTAACAAATTTTTTAAAATAACTTCTCTTTTTTTTTTATATATTTTATATTACAAAAGAGTCAATAACTTCTGCACTTCACTGTATAATGAAGATATAAAGACATGGGTACTAAGTGCTACTGTTCGAGTCTGATAATTAAAAAATATATGGTATGTACTTTTAAATTTTTTATAATAAACTTGATCTTACTGCAGGAATGCTAATGGTGCCTGGAGCAGGACACTGCCAGTGCATTGCCTTCCCAACTCATGTTGTAATATTCAGCTTTCTGATTTTTTTAATTTTTTTGTTTTATTAGGACTTTTTTGGATATCAGTAATGTTAAATTGAAAGTTCTCCCTTTATGCCATTACTGTCATATCAGTGTTTTACAGCCTTTTGCACTATATGCGTTGTACAGTGTATATATAGATATTTTAACACTGTCCTATTTTTTATTCTGTTCATGTATGTGAAGATTAATGTCTTTCAAGTTCAAGTCAGTTCAAGTAAAATATGCTCTCTGAAAATATGTTGTCTTATTTCCTGATGACTCAGAAACACACACACACACACACACACCATATATTTTGCTCTACTTTGATGTACTCAGCAATGTTCTACGGAAAATCGACTCAGGATTTTATACACATGTATATACACACACTGCCTTTGCCCAAAAGTTGGCTGAGATAGGTTTCAGCCTCACTATGATCTTGAGTAGTAGGATTAAGCAGTTCAGCAGATGAAGGAATGAATACGGATGAATAAATCACTCAAAGAATGAAAACCTTGGTTTGGATATTATCTATGAAGGCAAGTACACTGATTGCATGAAAATACCTCCAACATTACTGCTGTTGTTCTCTACAGGTGAACCATCAAGTTTAAAATATTGATCAAAATATTGCCCCATTATTCTTTCTAAGGCTTATATAACCTTAACTTTGTAATTTTATTGGCAAGGTTTTATAAAGGAGGCTAAAAGTTAAGAGTGGATTCTGATATCTAGACTATTACACAGTTTCCTAACAACATTTGTAACTCATGATTTATTGGCTACATTAACTGTAGCTACATGTCTTAAAACGTTCAACCACATTTTGTCTGGCTTGAACAAGACAGGACACATCTGTAGGGGGAAAATCATGAACAGCTGGAATCAGTTTGACCACGCGCTTTGTGAAATGCTGCACAACTGACTGTAGAAGTGATTACAGGGCAGAAGTGGGCTGACACGTCTCCTGGGGTAAGTATGAGAAATAGCAGTGTAATGCGTATAAGCTGTAGGTACTTAAAAAAAATCTGGAGGTTATTAACGCTAATAACGCAGAAGGCTTAATGATGCACCGCTTAGTTCATGAAGCCTATTAACAGCTCTGTAGAGAATTTAGTCAACTTTTAATAAAATGAGCAGGAACGGCATGAAAAAGTTTCCGAAAACCTCCATAGTACATAAATTAACTTAACTATCATGTGAACCAGGACTCGGTTGTACATTTTGGGAATTCCGTGAACATCCAGGAATTAAATGAAGAGTTAAAAAAAGTCAGATTTGCATCCTTTTTGTTCAATTTGTTCATCGGAAACATCAGTGAGTCCTACTTGCCTGCCTGATAGTAAGACAGTAGCATAGATCAGTGTCCAGCTGACATAGTATGAGTCCTGACATGCAGTAGAGAAAACTTTTTAGTCTACTAAGTGCATAAGTTTAAGTTTTGGGAAATCTAAGGGGGAGGGGGACCTTTAGCCTAGAAGTTGGTGTGAAACAAGATAAAGTGTCATCAAAGTTTATTACTCAGCTTTACCAAACATTTAGATTCTCACTGCTTCACCCCCCCTTTACTCACTTACTCATAATCCAAACTGCCTAATCCCACCAGGGTCTCAGGGAGGCTGGAGCCTGCTATCTCAGCCAACACTGGACAAACCTGGGCACACCCTAAACAGCTCACCAGACCATTGCAGGGGCAACACAACATTCGCACTCACACCTAGGATCGATTTGGAACAGGCACTTAGCTTAATATGCATGTCTTTGGACTGTAGAAGGAAACCAGAGTACCCAGAGGAAACCCAAACAAGCGCGGGGAGAACATGCAAACTCCACACAGAAACATGCTGATGGCAGCTCAATGGCCCTCTCTTTACGAACGTCAGTGATGGTTCTTTTAAATGTCTCTCACCACAGACAGTGTGGGACAGAGGTCCCGTCAGAGGATTTAGATCATGCCTGTCTGCTATCTGTTCTCTTCTCCTGTGTGGGTCCAGTAAAGGGATCAGGTTTGTGGGGATCAAGGAGCGCCCGGGTAAGCCAAGACACATTCGCACCATTTACCCCCTGCTCACTTACCACGTGACTCTGTTAATTAAGGGTAAAGCTCTTCCCATGCAGGCTTTTATCGACTCAGGGGCCGATAAGAACCTAATGGACCACACCATGGCCAGAAGATTGGGTATCAGGGAGGTACCACTCACTCAGCCAGTCTCCACCCGAGCTTTGAACAATAAGCTGTTGAGCTGGGTCACCCACAGGATGGAGAACCTTCTCATGACCATTGGTGAAGACCACACCAAGCCCATCTCTTTCCACCTCCTAAGCTGCACACATCATCCCCTGGTACTGGGGTTTCCATGGCTCAGGGCAATCAACTCTAATATAATTTGGGAGATGGGGGGTGATTAGGAGCTGGGGCCCCGCCTGTAAATCATCCTGTCGCCCCTCCCCTCCTTCGAATCACAGTTCCCCGGAGGGGAGGGCTAGCCCGGCACGGGAACAGGGCCATAGCGATTTCCCCGACCTGTCAAGGGTACCTTCATGTTACCATGAACTGAGGGAGGTATTCAGCAAGTCTGGACCCTTGTCTCTCCCACCCCATTGGCCATGGGACTGCGCGATAGACCTCCTGCCCGGAGCACCCATTCCCAAGGCGCGTCTGTACCCCCTCTCGGGCCCCGAGAGGAAGGCCATGGACAAATACAATACCTCACTGTGTGCCGGCATCATCCGTCTGTCCTCATCACCGACAGGAGCCGGGTTCTTTTTTGTGGAGAAGAAGGATGGCTCGCTTCGGCCATACGTTGACTATCGCGCATTAAATGACATCACAGTGAAGAACCGGTACCCACTTCCTCTCATTTCTTCTGCCTTTGAGCTGCTCCAACAGGCCCAAGTGTTCACTAAGCTGGACCTGCGGAATGCATACCACCTGGTCAGGATCCGCGAGGGAGACGAATGGAAGATCAGGTTCAACACTCCCACGGGCCACTATGAATACCTCATCATGCCCTTCGGGTTAACCAACGCCCCAGCCATCTTCCAGGGGTTCATCAATGAGGTGTTGCGTGAGTATCTTAATGACTTTGTCTTCGTTTACCTAAACGACATACTCATTTTCTCCCCCGATCCAGCCACCTACCAGCGTCACGTCCACCAGGTCTTGAGTCGCTTGTGGGAGAACAAACTGTTCGTAAAGGCAGAGAAATGTGAGTTCCACGCCACCTCAGTCTCGTTATTGGGATTCATTGTGTCCCCCAACCATGTCCGGATGGACCCGAAGAAGGTTAGTGCTGTTACTAACTGGCCCCACCTCACATCACGAAAGAAGGTACAGGAGTTCCTGGAGTTCGCCATATTTTACTGGAGGTTTGTCCAAAATTTCAATTTTGTGGCAACGCCACTACATGCACTAACCTCGCCTAAGGTCACCTTTCAGTGGAATCCAGAGGCTGAAGAGACATTTCAGAGATTAAAGAGACTGTTCACCACAGCCCCAGTCCTGAAGATTTCTGACCCCAGTCTGCAGTTTATCGTGGAAGTGGATGCCTCCAACGCGGGGGTGGGGGCAGTCCTGTCCCAGCGGTCCCGTAAGGGCGACCAGATTAATCCATGTGCCTTCCTGTCCCGCAAGTTGTCACCGGCAGAGAGCAACTATGACGTGGGGAACCAGGAGCTGCTGGCCATCAAGGTCACACTGGAGGAGTGGAGGCATTGGCTGGAATGGGCGGAGCAGCCTCTCCTGGTGTGGACTGATCACAAGAACCTGGAGTACCTCCAGTTGGCCAGGAGACTGAACTCGCGGCAAGCCAGGTGGGCCCTCTTCTTTAGTCGCTTCCGTTTCACCCTCTCCTATAGGTCGGGCTCTCAGAACGCCATGCCTGACACTGTGTCCCACCTATATGACTCCGGAGGGGCTGCCAAGGAACCTGAACCCATCCTACCTCCCGACCGTGTGGTAGGAGCGGTTACCTGGCAGATAGAAGATGTGGTGCGGCAAGCTAGTCTGGGGGTACCTACTTCAGCAGGCTGTCCTCGCAACCAGTTGTTTGTACCGGAGGCAGTGCACTCTCAGGTGATACATTGAGCCCACACAGTCTTGCTATCCTGTTACCCGGGGGCCAAGCAAACCATGTTTTTGTGGTAAGCCAACGGTTTTGGTGGCCCTCCCTCGCCAAGGACGTTGCAGAGTATGTCGCAGCTTGCTCCGTCTGTGCCAGAAACAAGACTTCGAGACAGGCCCGGATGGGTCTCCTTCAGCCGCTACCTGTGCCGCACAGACCATGGTCACACATCTCTCTGGATTTCGTGACAGGCCTGCCCCTTTCCAAGGGCAACACGGTGGTGCTGACAGTGGTCGACCGCTTCTCCAAAATGACCCACTTCATCCCTCTGCCCAAGTTGCCTTCAGCCAAGAGACCGCCCGCATCCTGATCTCCCAGGTCTTCAGGATCCATGGCCTTCCCAAAGACGTTGTCTCCGACTGGGGTCCACAGTTCACTTCCAATTTCTGGACGGAGTTTTGTCAATGCCTAGGCACCACTGTCAGCCTATCGTCTGGTTACCACCCTGAATCCAACTGTCAAACAGAACAGCTAAACCAGGAACTAGAGACCTGTCTTAGATGTCTGGTGGCACAGAACCAGGCCACCTGGAATGATCACCTCACATAGGAAGAGTATGTCCATAATTCACTCCCCACGGTGGCCACCGGGCTCTCCCCCTTCCAGGTCTTCCAGGGGTATCAACCACCACTCTTCCTGGCCAACGAGGTAGAGGTGACAGTTCCTTCAGCTCATGCCCTGGTCAGGAGATGCAGAAAGATCTGGGCAGCGGCCAGGCAAATGCTCCTTAGGGGGCAGTCCCATATGAAAACAGCCGCGGACCATCATCGCTGGCTGTCCCCTATCTACTCTCCCGGCCAGAAGGTTTGGCTCTCCACCAGGGACCTGCCCCTACACGTCCACACCAGGAAATTAGCCCCCAGGTTTGTTGGTCCGTTTCCGGTGTCTAAGGTGAATAACCCTGTCTCTGTCCAGCTTAAACTCCCCAAGTCCTTACGGATTCACCTGACCTTCCATGTCAGCATGCTGAAACCTGTGCGTGAGAGCCGCCTAGTGCCACCTACCAAGCCCCCGCCACTGTCCAAAATGGTGGAGGGTGGCCCAGTATACGCAGTCAAGAGTCTTCTGGCCGTTCGCAACAGGGGTCGGGGAAGACAGTTTTTGGTGGACTGGGAGGGCTACGGCCCTGAGGAGCACTCCTGGATACCCGCAAGCTTCATCGTTGACCAAACTTTAATCGACGACTTTTAGAAAACAACATCCTGAGACACCTGGTCCGTCAGGAGCCTGCCCTAAAGGGGGGGTACTGTGAGGTCCCGTCAGAGGATTTAGATCTTGCCTGTCTGCTATCTGTTCTCTCCTCCTGTGTGTGTTTGATTACAGGCTCCGCCCTGACGATTCCACCTGTTCTCTATTTCCTTCCGTGGATAAAAGGCCTGCAGTGTTTTGATCCCGTGCCAGATCGTCTTGTTCCATCTTTGAGAAAGCAGCTCTGTTTCACAGTTCACTCCACGATCTAGCCGACCGTTCTTAGCGGCTTATGCTCCATGTTCTCGGATTATTTTAATAAACATTCCTGGTTACTCCTACCACGTCGTGTCTGTCCTGCTTTTGGGTCTATCTGTCATTGGTCCTGTGTAACACAGTGAGAGATATTTGCTATTGCAAATGAATTAATAAATAAAATGTTATTGAATGTAATTACTCATTCATTTTCTGAAACACTTAATCCTAATTAGGGTCACGGGGAGGCTGGCGCCCATCTCTGCCGACTTTGGGCGAGGGCAGGGTACATCCAGGACAGCTCTCCAGGCTATCGCAGGGCCAACACTCACACAACCATTCACACTCACACTCACTCCTAGGAGTGATTTGGAACAGCCAATCAGCCTACTGTGCATGTTTTTGGACTGTGGGAGGAAACCGGAGTACCCGGAGGAAACATGCACACTCCACACATAAACGCCCGAGCTGGGAATCAAATCCAGGGCTTCTTGCTGTGAGGCGTACGTGCTAACCTCTACGCCACCATGCCGTGTGATCCAATTAGTAAGACTTTTTTTTTGCACAAGTATGTCATTGAGTCCCTCTTTAAGGGTTAACCTCCCAAAAAGAGGCCCTTAGTGGTTCTGTCTCACAATTCCAAGGTCATCGGGTTCAATCCTGAGCTTAGGTTAGTCTCAAAGTGGAATTTTCATTTTGTTCCCCATGCTGGCAGGTGGTTTGGCAATGCTAAATTGCCCCTAGGCGTGAATAAATGTGTGAACATGTTTGTGCATGAAGCTTATAATGGGCTTTGTGTGTACTGGTGTATAATCTAGGAATTATTCCCGCCTCCTGTGCAGTGTTTCTAGATTCACTGTGACCCAGACTGGGATAAAACGATTATGGAGATGAATAAGTGAACTGATCATTTATTACTCTGGTAAATTTATAAACTTTTCTTATTAGGGGCTACAGGTCAACAGGATCATGGTTCGGTTTGTATGGTGGTTTATGGGTCACTATTTTGGTTCAGCTAGTTTAGCACATCAGGGAGAAGAAAAAACATTACCATTTCTAACATTCTCTCTTAATTTCCTCTAATAGAGTAACAGTTTACATTCACACATTTAATAATATATAATACCAACGTTCTATATAATAGATGCTCTAATATGTGACCCAGTCTGGCAAAATGAGTCACAGTGACCAAAAATTCAAAATTGAGTTACCATAGCCATAGCTAGTTAGCCATACCAACAAAGCTTAGAGTCTCCTCTTTTAAATGGTATGGCTAACTCAATTTTGAATTTTTGGTCACTGTGACTCATTTTGCCAGAATAGGTCACATATGTCGACAAATTACTGCTAGCATTCCTGACATGTGTCAACCAATGCTTATACTACAGATGCTCTCTTTTGTTATTGATGATTACCTTAGTTTCATTGGCACTGTAGTCAACACTAAATCCCAATTGTTTTGGCTGACTTAAAAGGCCATGGTTCATCCTCAGACATTCACCTTTTACCTCCATCTGTACACATCCTCTTGCTTAAAAGCTTCCGTGTCCAGTATGTACCTCATTTACATTTATGGCATTTGGCAGACACCCTTATCCTGAGCAACTTAAAATGTTATTTCATTTATACAACTGAGCAGTTGAGGACCTTGTTTAAGGGCAGCTCAGTGGTAGCTTGGTGGTAACGGGGTTTGAACCCGTCTGATCAATAACCCAGAGACTGAAACACTTAGTCACCCCTCCCGTTTGTCATTGATATGCTGACAGTTTATTGGACAGGTTCTTTCTGGAGAAGGAAATAGGGGGAAAAGGAAGCGACAAAACGTGTTAGATGGTGTGCAAAACAGTTTTCTAGTGGAACTGAAAAAGCTGCAGCTTATATACACATGATTTGGGGCAGCCGTAGCCTAATGGTTAGAAATGCGGGTTTGGGACCAAAGGATCCGTGGTTTGATTCCCTAACCAGCAGAAAAAATGTATGGTGGTGGTGAGGGAGTGAGCTGCACCTTCCCTCCCTCCACCTTCATGGCTGAAGTGCCCTTGAGCAAGACACCTAACCCCTGCTCTACGGCTCCCCAATGTGTGTGGCATCCCACTGCTCCGAGTGTGAGTGTGTGTGTGCTCACTTTGGATGGGTTAAATGCAGAAATGGGGTTAATAAAGTGTATATATATTTATATCAAATTAAAAGATTTGTGATTCGAACATTCTTTATTTAAATTTTTTTGTGGGTTTGGATTTGTATCCCTAATCCTTCCATTTAAAAAGGTTCCTAGAATCATATTCTACTCTCTAAACAAGAACCTTACAAACCTTACCTAACAAAGTTTCACACCTACCAGAGGAAAACACTTCCAGAAAAAAAACTGCTTGAGGATGTTATGTTGTTTAGATATTTTCTGTTGAAATGATTCAATTTAACAGATATAGAACCATACAGTAGAACCGGGATGGCACGATGACGTAGTGGTTAGCACTGCTGCTTTCCTGCAAGAAGATTTTGGGTTTGAGTCCTGGCCTTGGGTGTTTCTTTGTAAAGTTTGCATGCTCTCCCCGTGCTTGCGTGGGTTTCCTCCAGGTACTCCAGTTTCCTCCCGCAGTCCAAAACCAAAACTGGCTGTTCCAAATCGCCCTTAGGTGTGAGTGTGAGTGTGAATGGTTGTGTGTGTGTGTTGGCCCTGCGATGGCCTGACGAGCTGTCCAGGATGTATGCTGCCCTCGCCCAGAGTCGGCTGACACAGGCGCCAGCCTCCCCATGAATTTAATTAGGATTAAGTGGCTTATAAAATGAATGAATGAATGAATGACTCCGGCTGGGTGTGAATGTAATGGTGAAGGTTTGTCTCAGTGATGGTCTGGCGAGCTGTTCAGGGTGTACCCCACCTTTGCCCAGTGTTGACTGAGATAGGCTACAGCCTTCCTGCAACTCTAGTAGGGTTAGGCGGCTTGGCGAGTGAGTGAGGGAGCGATGAGCAATAAAACCACATTCCTCTTTTTCCCTACAAAGATTTGACTTTGTATTCATCAATTGCTGAACTGTTTGTCTGTTGAAAACAATACAAGTTTACTCTTGAATCTGACCATGCAATTGACCATGAACCATTGGCCATGAATCTGACCATGCAACAATATTAAACAAGAGCACTTGGGGAGCACAAACCTCTGCCAAGCCCAGCAATCCGCTATATGGACCAAAATATCATAAATTGTCTCACAATGTTAAAGAAGTTAAGGTTAAGGAAAAAATTCCGGGATCTAGAATTTGATCCGGATCATCTTTACAGAATCTTGCTTGTCCAAAGCGCCAGCTCTAGTAGACATTTCATAAAAATCTACACAAAACATTTTGTGGAATCCTGCTAACAAACCGACCAACAAATATGTAAACCTTATAAATATATAAATGTTGGTGTTGGTGGGGTTGCTGGACTCATTTGGATATTAAAAAAATTGTGCGTGTGTGGTTTGAACTCTGTCCTTCTTCATAAGATAAACTGTGGATCGATGGCTGTAAATGTGCATAGTATGTTTCGCTTTTTCAGTCTTTTTGGTTGGGAAAAGTTAAAAAGCAGTCGTCTGTTTCTCCAGCTCGGAGACGTCAAGCTGCCTGCCCAGGGAGAATGAGTGAGAGTGGGAGTGGAGCTGGAACGGCTCTTCGTGAACCAGAGATACATGTGCACTAAAAAATGCTGTCAGGAAGGAAGAAGCATGAGACCCATTTAAACCAGTTCCATATGTGTGCATGGAATCGGGAAGGGGGGGTGGCATCAGGGTCTGCTTAAGATGGACCCTGGACATGTCTCTAGTGGAGCTTTTCTAATCGCTCTTCTGACATCACGTGCAATTTCATACAATAAATTACTGTGAGCTCGCTGAGTTATAATTGGATTGGGAAAGGCTTGACGTCCTTTTTTGATGTTTGTGTTCTCTCTGTGCAGATACGTAAGAAAAAAAGGATGGCTCTTCTGAGAAAAAGTAAGTACCAGCTTTTATCTGTCAGCATTCCCATTTCATGTACTGTATGTAATGTTCTGTACTTATTCTTATGCAGGAAGCTCTCAAGTGTTTATAGAAGAATAATTCAATTTGATTTTATCTGTGTAGCACTTTTAGGCTTTTAGGCACACTTGTGGATATTATCACAAAGCAGCATGATAGAGATATAAAACTCACTGTCTCTCTCACTCACTCACTTATTTGCCCCGCCAGTTAATCCTAGCAGGGTCATGGGGATCGCCTCCGACACTGGGCGAAGGCGGGTACACCTTGAACAGCTAGACCTTCGCAGAGCCAACACACACAGCCAGTCACACACATCACATATTCACACCTAGGGGCAGTCTTGAACAGCCTAATGTGCATGTCTTTGGAAACCAGAGTACCTGGAGGAAACCCATGCAAGCACTGGGAGAACATGCAAACTCCACACAGAAATGCTCAAGTCCAGGACTCGAACTTAGGACCTGCCTGCTGTGAGGCGGACGTGCTAACCACTGTGCCACTGTGCCACTGTGATATTTGAGATATCAAACTTTTGCATATAACTTTGAATGTATATGTATACCCTTAATGAACAAGCCAGAGGCGATGGTGGCAAGGGAAACTTTTTTGAGATACAATGAGAAAGAATAACCTAGAGGAACCGGACTCAGAAGGGAACGATCCTCATTTGGGTGTATCGATTAGTGCAATTAATAATTATGCACCGAAGGCGAGGTGGATGTCGCTGAATAGTCTATTCAGTTTGGCGACATCCACCAAGTCTGAGGCAGATAATTGTTTTAGTATGTACTACATGGAAACAAAAAGCAAAGTAAATAAAGGTTTTTTTATAGTATATTTTGTCATATTTAACCACATGCAGAGCATAATCACTGTATAGTTAAATGCATATTTGAAAGTCATTTAGTATATTCTACATATAAACAGAGCGGCATGGTGGCTTAGGAGGTGATCATACCAGAGGTGCGATGGAAAAGTAACTGATGAGAATTGATTTTTATGTGAATTTTTAAATTCGCATCAAAATGTTTTGTGAGTCCGCATTCAAGCGAGTATTTTGCAGCTTAAATATGTATATCAGATGAAAGTCATGAGAAGGTCGTGCATCAGTTTTTGCAGCTGATTTGCAAGCAATTTGCGATTGGTTTTTGGATGTCTGGTGAAAAAAAGCGATTCTCCTGTCGTATATCAGTTGCATTCTTTCGCTTTTTGTCCTCAAACCATTAGCTTTTTATTCACACGTTATTAGCATGAACAAAATGTGAATAAAATATGAATAATGGCAAAGTATACAGAATACACATTGAAGTCTCCAACTTGTCACTTTTCCTTACAAACAAAAAAACTAATCATTTGTGAGCAAAACGTCAACTATGCGACCTTCTTGTGGCATGTGCGGACTGTTTGAGAAGAGTTTGAGACTATTTCATGCCTGAGCCTTTTGCAACATCCATGGAAATTTCAAACGTATTAGAAATTTTTTGCTATGAGTTCATGAACCAGGCGACCAGAATGTGATGCAGCGAATGTTTTGCGACGAATTTGACAAAGAAACGCAAAAACTGCGACCTTTAGTGTGATTACTCCCTTAGTGATAAACACATTCACCTCACAGAAAGATCGTCCAGGGTTCGAAACCTGGGCTTGGGCATTTCTACATAGAGTTTGCATGCTCTCTCTGTGTTTGCATGGGTTTCCTCTGGGTACTCCGGTTTCCTCCTACAGTCCCAAGACATGCACATTAGGCTAGTTGGCTGTTCCAAGCTGCCTCTATAGGTGTTAGTGTGAATGTGAATGGTTGTGTGATGTGATGGTCTGGCGAGCTGTTCAGGGTGTACCCTGCATTTGCCCAGTGTCGGCTGAGATAGGCTACAGCCTTCCTGCGACCTTAGTAGGATTAAGCTGCTTGGCAAATAAGTGAATTAGAGTGAGTGTTCTTTAGACCTTCCTGTTCTTCAGTTATTCTTCAAATAATTAATAAATTTTGTAAATAAATAAACCATGCAAACTGCATCAACAGTCTTCAGACCAATCTGATTTGAGGATGTATCAGTGCTGTGGTCTGCCAAGATTTAGAGAAAAGGAGAAAAGGAGAAAAGCCCTTCAGTTTTTCATTAAGTTTTTGAAGAAACTTCAGGTAAAGAAAAAGATGCAAAATTGCTCAACATGTGGAATATCAGACATGACTGAGATGAAGAAACACAGCTGAAAAGAGAGCCAGGGATCGTTCTGTGCCCTGACGTGATATTTATACGACACTCCAGAGCTGACATTGTGTATCTAGAGTGTGTGTGTGTGTGTGTCCGTCTTGGCTGTTGCCCTGTGAATGAGGTAACCACCAGAAAGAAGGTCTATTGTGTGTGAGTCCTACTCCGCCAGCAACTAAAGTGAAAATGGGTGTGTTGTACACTACAATGTTTAGGAATGTACTTGTAGTTTGGTAAATTAAGTAATGTAACAGTGCTGAATATTAAGAACTTGATTATATGCCATATCGTACAACGACTGTTTAGTGTGGTTAGTGCAGCGTTACCTCAGGAGTTCATGTTCTGTGCCAGAACCCAGACACTAGTGCCAGAGAGCCTGTACTGGAATCGACTGCTCAGCTGTGTGCTGTGGTTGTATCCCAAATTGACTGTAAACTGCTTCAAATAAAAACTGCTAAATGAATATACAATATGTAACATAAATGTAGTTTTTTTGGAGTATCATGGAGGGTCAGAAACTTCCCGTCCTCCACCTTCATGGCTGAAGTGCCCTAACCCCCAACTGCACACATCTTTCCCCCACTTTAAATCCGCACTTAAAACCAACCTATTTCAACTGGCTTACTCCATTTGATTTAAAATAACCTGACCGATTTGATTCTGGATTTTATTTTATTACACACACACACACACACACTTGTGCTACCACACACACTTGTGCAAGAGCTTCTAATCAATAACACTACATTATGATGACTCTCTCCCCTCCCTCCCTCCCTCTCTCCTAATCCCACACCCATGATGCATTGGGTCACTCTTGTGGTTTTTATTGCAATGCATATTTTAACCTGTTCTCTGCACAAAATTAGCCTAATATGCATGTCTTTGGACTGCAGGAGGAAACAGGAGTACCCAGAGGGAACATGCAAACGCCACACAGAAAAACTCTCGTCAATGGAAAGGCTCGAACCCAGGACTTTCTTGCTGTGAGGCAAGATGACACTTTGACCTTAATGATGACACAGTAGCATTTAAACAGTGATGTAAGTATCAAATTTAATATAGAGTATTGTTAATGGCCAAAGTATTTGACTGGATTTAACGTTACTGATTTGGAGATGTTGGTTTTTCAGTGTTTAAATTAATTAATTATAATTAAACAGCTGTAAGAGACTCTGTACCTGTAATCCATTCAACAAAATAACTACAAAACTTTTTTTTAAACAGGTGTTGGTGTACATCTGTCAGTTGTCTGGGTCTGAATGTTTTTTTTTTGTGTGTGTGTGTGTGTGTGTGTGTGTGTGTGTGTGTGTGTGTGTGTGTGTGTGTGTGTGTGTCATTGAGTACACTGCTAAACCTCAAATTAGTTTAAATCAGCACATTACTTCCTGTTTAATGGTAGTACCATTAAAAACAATAACATCATTTACAGGTTGAAAAATGACCTAAGGGAGTGCTTCATATTAATTCAGTAGTGTTTATTGGACACAACTACATGAAATAAGTATATTAAATGCTAGATAAATGAGCTTATTAAAATATTGCATCCTGCTCTAAGGAGCTACATGCAAGTGTAAAGATGTTCCTGAATGACGCATCATTATAGTTTTTCACCTGCTATTGATGTTTGTAACAAAGCGAAGGTTGTTTGGTCACATGAGGCACATGTGTGATCGATGTTTATAATATTCTTTGCAAGATTTTTTTCATACAGTGCCTGAAATGGACATTACTAACGTTACTGAGTGCGCTCAATCTTTCTTCATTATATGCACAAATGACAACCTGCAGACATGAAGGAGAATAAAAAAAATATTAAAATCAGTGAGAATAAAAATTATACTACATATAATTCCCCATGGATCTACTTTTAGCCCTGAAACGATCCGGAAGTCAGCTGTGCCTCTCCACATTTTATCAGGGCTATTTATTTATTTATTTATTTATTCATAGCCATTACTATTAATATATGACCTCCCCGCAACCCTAATTAGAATTCAGAAAATGAATGGATGAATGAATAAACACACACACACACACACACACACACACACACACACACACACACACATATATATATATATATATATATATATATATATACAGAGTGAAAGGAATTCTCTCTTCATCAGTCATCATGAGTCATGAAGATTCTCGCATTTTTTTTCTTGGTTTAGTTTTCTGATTCAGTGTTTACTGGTGTAACACTAGAAACATAGCCCTATTGTCAATGCTCATTCTATTACAATGCCTCTGATCCGTAATATCCACACATCACCCCAACATTGATCTAGTGTGTCAGGCACTCCAAGCTCCAGCAATTTCTTGCACTTCTTTCCTCCTCAGAGCTCAAAAGCAAGGTGATTTGGCTGTCTGAGTATAAAATGCACTCTTCCTGCTCACAATCTTTTTGTCAGCGTCATCTGATTATTTGGTTTCTTATAGATAAGGAAGTGTCTTTTTTCCTCGATTTTCTGCCTGATCCACATTGCTGAAGGGCAGCATGAGGTCGACTGAAGAGATCTACAATGGTTTGGCACACAAATGAACCCCTCTGCACTCCCTGAAGGGATCAGGTTCTCCTGACTGCTGTTTTTCTGAACGGTCCAGTGTTGCCCGCACAGGGAAAATAAATACCAGGCTGATCGATTTAAAAGGAAGCAAACAGATTTCCCTAAACCCTTATGACAGCAGAGATTTCCTGTGTAAACAAACTGCAATCTGACACGTATACATTTCATCACAAACTCTCCATTGTGCTTTTAGTGTAAAAAAAAAAAAAGGGGGGGGGGGTAGCATAGTAAAGTTAACATTAATAAAGTGTCCACTTATGTGCATTTAAGCATCTCATATTCTCTTCCTTTTGATTGTATTCAGCACAACTCAAAAGCAACAAAGACTTTGTTACTAGTTAGATACTAGTTAATGATTGGCTGGCAGGTGTGCATTGATTCATATTACAACACCTGTAAAGCAGATTCTGTGACTATGTAAGTATGTTGGATTGTAACCAGCTCATTAGAACGTGCTAACCACTGCGCCGCCGTGACGCCATGCCAAAAAAAAAAAAAAAAAAGAATGGCCTTAGCATGGAATAATTCTGAAGTAAAATCTCTCTCCATGTGGAAGAGTCTTATCAGACGTATTTATGTATATATTAATATTTGCCGGTGTTGACTTCCTGAATGCTGCATTACTAACCTCCGCTACCTCTAAGTGAATTGTCGTTTCCTTAGTTGAATAATGCGTGTTAGTGAATTTGCAGTCTTCACCAACAGTCACACTGGACATTCACTAACAGTCACATGGGGACCCAGTGGCCCTCTCTGTATAAATCAAATCACCAGATTACATTAATAATGATCGATTACCTATAGAGCTAATTTATTAGTCTCTGTCATTTCCCAAATGGATGCTGTCTCACTTCCATTTCATCACTGCTCAGTGTGGGTTGTGTAAGAGATAGGATTATATTAATCTATTAAATCTTTTTTTTTCCTTTCCACGGCCACATCACTGGCACTTCCAGCCAGACACACTAAAACTGTTACTGCTCTAAGCTGTGAGAAGAGATTTGTGACGTAATCATTCGACTTTACAGGTTTAACAAAGCTTTGCGTCTTGGGTTACTTTAGTATGATATTCCATTTAGCAGTGTGTTGCTCACTTTCAACACCCTTTTCCTTTTACACACATCTCTCTTTAGTGTAAAACTCTTGCCCTCCCTGTGTGTCTTTTAGTGCTATTTATAGCATTCAACACTTAGAGATACAGAATGGAGGTGTGTGTGTGTGTGTGTGTGTGTGTGTGTGTGTGTGTGTGTGTGTGTGTGTGTGTGTGTGTGTGTGTGT
>JAOUQZ010000047.1:26759965-26773847 GCA_028564935.1 Neosilurus hyrtlii | reverse complement strand
GTGTGTGTGTGTGTGTGTATATATATATATATATATATATATATATATATATATATATATATATATATATATATATGGGACTGGATGGGAAAATATCTCCAATAATATCTCCAATCACTAATTTGCTCAGCCTCAGAGTTGCAGGGAGGCTGGAGCCTATCTCAGCCGACACTCTGCAAAGGTGGGTTACATCCTGTACACCTCGTCAGAGCGTCGCAGCGCAGCGCATGCACAACCATTCCCACTCATGTCCACAGAGGCAATCTGTAATCTTTGGACTGTATGAGGAAACCCAGGACTGGAACCCAGGACCTTCTTTCTGTGAGGCGGATGTGCTAACCACTACACCACTGTGCTACACCGAACTACATTAGACTATATTTAAATAAACATATACTATCTACACTTTTCAACTGATTTATTAGCTCTAGACCTGCAGTAAGTTGGTGTGCTACCTGCAGAGCTCATCTGCTGCTTCAGTGCTTAAAAAATGTAAAAATAAATACAATAGTGTGCTTTTTCTGCTGAGTTGAATAGAGCTTTTGACATTCTGTTCCCACCTTGCCTTTGGTAAATAATTGGTAATTGTCCATCCTGCAAACTGTCATGCAATCTAACAGTTATTCGCCTGAGTTCTTATTCTTCAACGTTCCAACTCAGGGATGATTCAACGATATCCAGCCCGCCTGTACTTAAATCTGTTAATTATATTTATAACTGATGCGACTGGAAAAAATGTCTAAAAATAGTGAAAGGCTGAAATTGTTTTACGAGGATAAAAAAGAACATTTTTCATGTTTACTAGAATTGGACGAGGTTTTTAAATACACTTTGCTTTCCTCTGCAAAAATCAAATAATTAAAAACAGGAGTCAAAGAATTCTCTCAAATATGTACCACATGTTTGTAACATTTCTCACCACCTTACCGCCCAATACTTTTATTAGAAGATGGCGAGATTATTTTATTTCATATCTTCTAGTCACAGTATAACCAGAGTATTCAAAAATATGGGAAGTGGTGATCCACACAGCCATCCATTTTCTGACGCTTATCCAGTTTGCAGACCTCAATCTCCTAGTCATCTCCACCAGCGCTTCCAGGGACACAGTGGGGCGTTCAGAAATGTTAAAAAAAAAAGTCTTATTCATGATATTACCTAGTCTTCTGCTTGATATTTTAAAAGTAATTAGACAAATTAAAGCACTGTTAGGTAATTATGTTACAAGGAAATTGAAAAGCATCGAGTGTACCATTCTGAATGACATTACCACGGAGGAAGACTTTCTGACCTATCCAAAGCAACTTATCCAAACACCTTCTCTAAAATGTTAAAGACTAATCATCTTCCAGAAAACTTTAATTATTCATTCATTTGCTAAACTGCTTAAGGTTAGGGGACGACTGGCGCCTACTCTGGGCAAAGAAGGGGTACAAGGACGACACACAACCATTCACACTCACACCTAGGGGCAATTTGGAACAGCCAAATAGCCTAATGTGGATGTTGTTGGATTGTAGGATGAAACCTGGAGTACCCGTAGGAAACCAATATAAGCACAGGGAGAACATGCAAACTCCACACAGAAACACCATTACTGAGCCTGGGACTTGAACCCAGGACCTTGTTGCTGTGAGGCAGACATGCTGACCACTACACCACTGTGCTGCCCAAATTGTAAATGTACCGTGTTAATGTCACTTTTTTTTTAATCCATTTATTATTGGTCTTGGATTATGCTGAGCATCCACCATACAAGGCTCTGTGAATTAGCTGTTACTACAGAAACGGGTACATAAAAAAAACCTGTGATCTGAATTAAAGCTGACACTATTTACAAAACTGCTGTTACAGAAAATAAATCAACATCTTTTGACCAATAAGATTAAAAAATTTAACAGCACTGTGGTATATTATACGTAACCGCATGATATGCCTTTTAAAGTCTTTACAGATATCAGTGTGTGGAATGATGGGAACTAAGACTTACCGAATTCATATAAAATTTATTAGGAGTAATAACAGCTGGAACTTTCAGGAGTGTTGCACCTTTGTCCTCATTAAACTCTTTTATTACATCAGTGCAAGTTATACCCTTTTCTGTCTTTGCAAAACAGAAACAGCTCTTAGAAAAAACTGTGTCACAATAAAAGCGCCCTGCATTATGAGGTGACCTTCCAGATGACAGTCATGGAAAGAGTATTCTCAGCAGGGTGTGCTGGTAGTGCTTTAGTGTAGCTTTCACAGCTCTGAGTCCACTACCAAGAGCTGGATTCATTTTACTAACTTTGCATTTCCAAAAAATGACAAACTACAAGATCCCTCAGTCTGACTTTACTATTTTAATCAATTGACTTACTGAAAAATCATATAATCAAGACATATGTGAAAACCCTGACCCTGGTAAGTGCTTTACTATATCATGGTTTAGGATGCTATATGTTTCTGGCCAATGCCACTCGCTCCCACTAAATGTCTGACCAATTGAGGCTCCGTGTACAATTATATCTGTAACCAATTAGTCCTATTTTTCAGAGACTTGACCAAGTGATTTAAACCACCATGATCATGGACAGAGTATGAATGGGTCACACAGCACCAGTAAAGCAATGCACTCCCATGTTAATAAATTTGGATTTTTTTTTTCACCTGCATATGATTCTATAAGTCAAAGTCTACATATATATATATATATATATATATATATATATATATATATATATATATACACACTAGGCTGGGGTGTAAAAGCCCAACTTACTTACCTACAAGAGAACATAAGAAAAACAAACTTAAACATTTTTGTAGTTTATGTTTACATTGGTTTAGCATGTCAGTGTCAGATGAGCTCCACACTCATGCACATCTGTTAGAATTCCAGCAGTGCAAGCAAAGCAAAGCAACTTCCTGCAGTTCTAGAGCTAAAAACCTTAATATGAATAAGACTCAGGATTTGCTCATTCAGAAACTCATTCAGAATTTTTGTATGTAGTGCACAGAAACACAAGCAAACTACAACAAGATTTGTAGAGAGATTTGGGTTATTTTTCTGTTTATTAAGAACGAAGATCCTTCTTCAGATGATCATCTGCCTTTATAATTTAAGCATTATCCACACAGGATAATGTCAACTAATTGCCATGTATTATATATTAACACAGATTATCTAATTACAGTGGCATCTGTCATGGGGTGGGGTATATTAGGCAGCAAGGGAACAGTCAGTTCCCCACGCTGACATGCTGGAAGCATACAAAATAGGAAAGCATGAGAACCTGAGCACAGCTGAAGCTACAAAAAACAATATAATATTGTATCTAATAATTTTTGTAATATTCATCTATAATCAAATCATATAATAAAAATCAATACATGTAAAATGCCACATTTTTGCTACACTGGTAATCCAGAATATAATCTTACTATAATGCTTAACCACTCTGCTCTCTCTTTAAGTCATACATTACTTTTATCTGTCAAATTTGTTTTATTTATTTATTTATTTATTCATGTTGCTTTCTGAGATAAAGTGGGGCCAGTGGTGTAGTGCTTAAAGTGCTGGGCTCATGATTGAGAGGTCGTGGATTTGAATCATCATTATACCCCCACTGTGCTAAGACCACTGGGCAAGGTCTTAACCACAAATGTGCCTCTGTAAACCCAGCAGTGTAAATGGGTACCAGTAAAGATATTGTGACATACTAGCAAGGAGCTGAACTCCTACTTGCTACAGAAGCTGGACTGGGCTCTGGCTGTGATGAGCCACTAGGTTCAGGTGTAAAAAGCCTGGACTTGCCTTACTCTGCCATAATCAAATGATGCAATGACACTACAGTATTATGATCATAAACCATTCATTCAATTTCCATTAATTCCAGTACCATATTCACTCATAAATGTACCGTACATGATAACAGATTAATTTGCTTGTTCACATTAGTATTACAGTAAAAACCCAAATTGTAATTTAAACTGGTTTGAACTTATCTTACACTCAGCTACTCACTCAAATATTTTCAAAAGTGGTCTACTGAATCAATCCCCCTCATTATTGTTACCAATCATTAATAACATCAGTATGATTCATATAAGTACATAGACCACAACTAATTCTTGTATTTTGCAAAGGCTCATGAACTGTTTCTAAAGTTTTGTCTGAGTGCTCACTTATTTCTGTAATAACCGCCGCCCAGGAGATTATGTTTTCATTGTGGTTTGTTTGCCCGTCTGTCGGTTTGTCTGTTTATATGTAGGATTGAACAAAACCTACCGACTTGATTTCTGTCAAACTTAGTGGAAAAGTATAGAGTGGGCTGAGAAAGAGTCAGAGTAACAGAGCCGATCTACAAATTTAGAATTATTTTGATAATCTTGACCATGTCGGAAATCTGCCATACACTTAGAAGTGTCTATTGCATAAAAAAACACATAGCCAGTGTAGAAATACAAAGACTCTGTATGACAATCCACAATCCCACGTAGAAAGGAATTACTGGTTTCCATGAATGTGGATTGTGATATGAGGCATCAGCTAGACACAGCCATATTTTGTCATAATTCTAATAGTTTTGGGTAAATATCCAGACATAAAATTGGATGTGGTTGCAGATTTAAGTTGTTTTCATTTTTTATTTTTTAAGTTTTTACTCTCATGCAGGCAGAAGCAGATGTAAAGCTAATGGCCCAAAGAATGGCCAGCCTGATTAACACAAGAGCATACTGGACCCAGTGCACGGCTAACATGGGATGTTTCAGTCACTTATTCAATCATTTTTCATAATGTTTCACACAATGATCTAAGCAGAAGGGCATAAGCGAATGATATTATAGGTTTCTCCCTTTTGGTTACCAGTTCAAACTGCTCTTCAAGGTCCATGCTGAGTTTGGCACACAGTACCTACTTTTTGAATGAATGGCATTAGACTACAATAACTCTCCATGTAGCTGAATTACACAAGGCATAATTTGCAAAGTACAGGCTTTGAGACACATTAGTCTGACAGCAGCCCTGACACTTGTTTAAAAGTGGAAACTATAAAATCAAATCAAATAAAACAAAGAAAATAATATAAAATAAAATAAATCTACTACATTAGCACTATTCAGTTAATAAAATGGACAGGTTTCTAATTTCACCAATAATGAAAACGTAAAATTAAAAAAAACATTTCTCCTTCAGAGTCAATATAATGCACTTTATTCGGATTAGGAAGGATTTGATAATCAGCTGAGGAGCTAAACAGACGTCTGAATCTATGTGCCATTGTCCTAAAACAAAAGTCAAAAAAACAAGGTTGACTTGGTCATGAAAATTACTTAAACTAGGAAACTAAATCCTCAGTAATGCTGATGTGAGGCGATAAGCATCCAAATGCCAGTTGGGACAGTAAGCAGATGTGATTATGGCACGGCTGGCACATTTTCTGAATTGCAGCTCTGCATTTATATTCCATGCTGTGTTGATATTACAGTGAAAACTATTTATATTCATCTTCTTTTAAAGTAAAACACCAAACAATATATCAAATCATTAAAGCTAAACTAATATTTATTGTTTGCAGAGTATAGAGTACAATGCCACGTTACAACAATGGTGAAAATATTTTTGAGTTTAAAAACAATGTTATAAACACTATAAAATCCATTGGATACAGTAAATACATAAAATGATTCTAATATGATTTAACATCAAATATACACCTCATAGCAACTGTAAGAAGCTGAAAAACCTTATTGCTATTGTTTGCTCTAAAGTATCTGTGAACGCTACATAAAGCTAGTGCTGTGTGATAAATCAATTTTATTGAATAATTAAAAGTTTTGTATGAAATTTTTGTGTAAAATGAAAATATTGATTTACTTTAACGCTTAAAATATTTTTATATGCACCACTGCGCCATCTAGGATTTTTTCCTGCCTCACACTCATTCTGTGAAACATTCTGGTACCTGTCACCCAAAAAAAGCCTGTCCTTACCCATCAAACACGCACCAAATATTATTTTTTAATAAAAGTAGATCTGCCCCATTGATGCAGTACTACACACGAAACATGCCAAGGAAGATTTAGCAATGTCAGTACCAGAATACACAGTAATCTAAATGGGTGGTGAAGTGATGAAAAACAACATGACCAGTAGAAATTTTCAGTTTTTCCTTTCATCTGAGCCACATGGTTAATTTAATGTCCATCAGCGTTTTAAAATAAGATATCTGGAGGTCATTTAAAAAAAAAAAGATTTACAAAAGATGCAAAATTATTAAATGTGGTCTTTATGACCTGCATCAACATCATTGGTTGTTGGTTTATTAGTGATACAGTAACAACTTCTGTAATAGTATATAAGTGCTAATTTAAACCTGAAGTGGTAGAACTGAAAAGGTCAACCACAAAAATATTATACCAAAGTTAAATGCAAAAAAATTATTTTGTTTTCATGTAAAATAAAAAATTACTGAAATAAATAAATAAATAAATACAATTTACTAATGTAATGTATATAGTAGTAAAATATAATGTTAATTTTTTGCTATAGAGCAAGATGAACGAATATTTGCAAATTATCATTTATTGGGCCCAAAATAAGCCAATAATATATAAGGTATATTCACAAAAAAAAAACTTTTTTAAACCAGAGAAATCTTTCTCAATTCATTGAGAGTTTTTCATAGATTCTTAAATTATTTGTACAAGTTAAAGCCTAAAGGTAAAAACTGATATGAAATGGAATGAGAGTATTACAGTATAACAGTGAAATAACTCTACCAATAATAGTGAAATATTGTTGATGTGTTTAAATAATTTAAATAAAAAATACCTTCCTTTTTTCTGTTGTCTCCTTACACACAAAACTGTAGAATGTGTCTAGGATTATAAAAAAAACATTAAAGGATCGAAGTACCTAAACAAAGGATGTTAGATATTTTTGTTATAGCGACTGTCCAAGAATGTTAAATACTTAAGTGAGAAAAAAGTTATTACCAACCACAAATTTACACTATTTATGGAGAACGACCCTTCTTCTAAAATTGGAAGCAAAATATTTAAAAGTGAGGTCTGAAGTATGCTAAATAACCAAATACATACTTCTTTAAAAGGAAAGATGATTGGCTATACCACATGACTGACTCGTCATTAGATCTGCACGATAAATCTGGGACGTTTGGGCCACAAATATTTCTGTATATCAAAAAAAAATTAAATTGCCTTTCCCCAAAGCCCAATGGCCCCCATGGCCCAAACATCATAGGGTGTTAGCCCATGGCCCAAAAACATCTGTGGCCCAAATGTCCGCAGTCCATACATCTGTGCACACTGCACCATATGGATAAAATGATAGACTGTTATTTTTGTGTGTTACAATTTCTATATGCTTCATAATACAATAAAAATTAATTATTGGTATAACTGGATACTGCGCATGGTTATTAAAGTTGTTACAGCATATAAACGGCATAATTCATCAGAATTCTATCACCAGAAAAAAAATCACTCCAATAGAGCATCAAGATTAATTGAGATCTTCATAGAATACAGTAAAGAATTTCACATACAATGAAGAAGAGAATCGGTCTCTGGAGATGCTGAGGTATTTCCACAGTCCCCTACATGATATGAGCTAATGTTATTTTAGGGATTTTTCATTTTTCCGAAACTGCTGTTCCTGGACCCCCAGATGGTCCAACATTTTATCCTTTTGATTGTTTTAGATATGCTGAAGGCTAAATAAATCATCATTATTTAGCCAACCGAAAACAAGTGGTCCCTTTACAACTTGCACATAATTAATTTTTATAAACAATCATTAAAAAACAGATTAAGGAAGGATTTTAAACCACAAGAAACTGATATATGACATCCAAAAGTCAAATAATATTTCCATATCTATCTGCACAATGGCATTTTCCTTTGGGTATAATGTGAACAACAGTAGTTCAAATGGGTCTGAAACAGCTCCATCTTTCAAGGCTGACTTGAGTTATGTCTTACACTCCGCCAGCAGGAGATCGCTGAGTGTTCTGGTGGAGCGTACTCACACATGGTCCCTTACCACACTGACCCTCGTGAATTTTTATGTCTAGTAGTTTTAGATGAGATCAGACTAATGCTTACTCTAGGGATCAAATACTATATGGCAAATCAATCAGTCAATCAATCCATCAATTTTATTAACTCTATCGACCCCTCACAGGTATGAGAGTACATAGCACATAAACTATTTTTAAAAATTTAATATAATAACTGTAAAAACGGAATCCTATCTCAGCAAAGATAGGCAAAGGCGAGGTTCATCCTGAATAGCTCACGAGTCCATCGCAGGGCAACACACACACAAGTATTCACACTCATACCCACACCTAGGGGCAATTTGGGTCAGCCAGTTAACCTCAAGTGCATGTGTTTGGACTGTTGGAGGGGCGCGAGTACTCAGAGGAAACCCACATAAGAACAGGAGGAACATGTAAACTCTACACAGAAACGGCCCCACTGAGCCTGGGACTTGAACCCATGACTTCTTGCTGAAAGATGGATGTTCTAACCACTACACCACTGTACATGTAAACATGTAAATGTTACTAGCTGAAACATAATATATAAATTTTAGGCACTGCCTACAAGCAGAGCTCCAGATAAGTGTTTCTACTGATAGCTGCCCGAGGCGGATGTTAGAAGAGTAGTGCGGCTGCTTCAGCCCTGGAGGAAATAAATAAATAATTCTCCCCTGTGTTTCCCAAATACAGTTTGTAGCAAAAGCATGAAAGTTTAACACTAGGTTTTCTTTTCATCACCTGATTTCACATTCATTTGTATCAGCTGTATTGTTGGTTTTATTTTGTGTGAGTCTGAGCAGTGGTGTATGAGTCTCTATCTGTTCCATTCATTTTGCGTGCTTATGCGGCGCCACTCACTGCAGTACCTATCCAATCAAAGACTCTAGCCTCATTGCTCATTTAAATGCATGTGGCAACTTTTTTTTTGGCATTGCAGTGTAAAATACAGTGCCCAAATAGTGATCAGAATAAAATACTTAAGTAAAATATTGAGGTTTTGATATTAACTGATTATCAGCTGTTCTGTACACATCTAAACGTCTGGTCACTGGTATACTCATGCTGGTCCATTTTCTCAGATAGATTAGGTGGGAGGGGCTCCATGATTTCCATAGCAACAAACCGGTTACAGTCTATCATTGTATACCTACAGCAAGATCCTGTATAGGAAGTGGATCTGATAAACCAGCCTATATGAGATAAAGGGTATGCTGCAACTTAGCATATCTTACTACATAATAACTGAAGATTTTCTTCCTTAATTCCAAACGTTATTCTAACCACAAAATGAAAGTTACTAATGCTGTGAATTGCAGGATATGTGTGAAGCCTGAGCCTGCTTTGATGCAATATTAAAGATGAGGCACATGAACTATTTATTTAGTGTACTGGGGCTTATGGGCAGCTAAAACACATAGCCCTTGCTCACTTACACGGAAACATGTGCATTTAAACCCAAGTGCTGGTCTTGGAAGAGAGTGTAAAATAACAAATCCGCACACAGCACACAATCACAATGGCATGGAGATGAAAATGGTTCCAGAAAATCTCGTTTTTTTTTAACATCTACTCAAAATCATCGGTTTTATTGCGAGTCGTGTTTCATGATGGAAGAAAAGACAAAAGCTATGAATGCTCACTGAAAAGAAAGTCAGCTCTCCAATAAAATTGTATTAACCCCGCTGTTCTACGAAATGAGTCTGTGGATCTCCGATGAGTCATAATCATGTGGTAGAGATCCAGATAATAGACGATAAGTGTATGGCGCATAGCGTGTGGAGCCAAGGGTCACTCTGAAGGATTGTCAGTTAATGTCAGCTCATTTAGTGATATGCCACAGAGACATAACTGTCTGTGAAATAAATCCTCTGCAAAGCTGACTCTTTTCACAACACTGTTCAGGTACTCCTGGAAGAGCATGAGACTTGTAGGAACTTGCAGAATGAAAGTTGGGCTACTTGACTTACTATTGCTGTATTTACTGCTGTATGCGGATGGTATCATCAGGCACTTTTCAGTCTTTACTAGAAATAAAATCTGCAAAGCGTTTAGGATTGTCAGTACAGATAGCTAGATTTACTCCACAGCAAAAGCATAAATTACTGATAATACAATGGCTGGAGAACCTATTCAAACTGCTTAATCAGCCTATAAGTGAATTCATTATCTGCTGATTTAGACTTAACTAAAGCTTCACTTGAATATATAGTACTTCTTGACCAGAAAGGTAATAGCACTGTAAATCTCACTGCTGTGTGCTGATCACGGAGGAGCTGCCTGTGCACGAAACATGTGTAGTGAAGCCTCATACTAACGAGACTATAATAATACATCAATCTGATTTCTTTATGGCTCATGCAATCTTATATCTGTCAGAAATAACATCCGTCTGTACATATATATCCATGCATGTTTCACCACAGGCACTCGTACTGTGGGTCTGCATGTCACTCCTGGACACCCCGCACACCAGAAAAATGACCGTGGTTAAGGATCTGGGTTAATGATCATGATCCAAGGGCTGGCGGTTCAATCCCCAGTACCATCAAGCCCCCTCTGTTGGGTCCTTGATAAAGGTCCTTAACCCCTGAATTGCTCAGTATTAATCTCAAATTCTAATCTTCAACTGCTCCTCAATCAGCCGTCTTATTTCAACCAAACATTTCACAGAATTATACTTACATCGTACTATGCACCTCCACTATTATTTATTCATTTTCTGAAAGACTCAATTCTAATTAGGGTGGCGGGGAGGCTGGCGCCCGTCTCAGTCGACCCTGGGAGAGGACAGAGTACACCCCAGACAGCTCGCCAGGCCATCACAGCTCCTATTTTATTTTTGTATTCAATCAATTAAAATATAGAAATAGGAAATAAGTAGAGCAGGTGATGCAAGTACTCCCTGGAAGACTCACATTTCCATGCATTATTCTTTTAGCTTAAATCCTTATTTCTTCCAAAATCAAAGACTGAGGAAACACATGCTTATCTCCTCTCACAGAGCTAAAAATACTGATCACAGATTTCTTATATCAGTAGCATAAAGTATTTTAGCAATCAAAAGGAGATTTCCCATGCTTCTACAAATGTTTTGAAGACCATGGCTTAAACTAGTTAAAACATCAACATAATCATTTTCCGTGGAAATGAAATGGAACCCACAAATATCTTATGGAGTGTCCTGTTTTGCCTACGTAAACAGATATATATGAGAGGAAGTACTGTATAAACCAAAAAAGTACAAGAAGATCATGGGGCAGCAGTGACTCAGTGGTAAAGGTTCCGGGTTCCTGAGCTAAGGGTTGGAGGTTTAAGCCCCAGACCCACCAGTGTGCCAGTGTTGGGCTATTGAGCAAGAGGCTCAGTACACATTTGCATTTACAAAATGACTGGTTATGGGTGGCACGGTGGCGTCATGGTTAGCATGTCTGCCTCACACCAAGAAAGCTCTGGGTTCAATTCCCGGGCAAGGGCGTTTCTGTGTGGAGTTTGCCTAATCTCACATGTTCGTGTGGGTTTCATCCAGGTACTCCAGTTTCCTCTAACAATCAAAGACATGAACATTGTCCCAAGGTGTGAGTGTAAGTGTGAATGGTTGTGTGTGTGTTGGCCATGTGATGGTCTGGTGAGCCGTAAAGAGTGCATCCCGGTTTCGTCCAATGTCGGCTGAGATAAGCGCCAGCCTCTCCGCCATCCCAGTAGGATTAAGCAGTTTGGCAAATGTGTGAGAGTGAGTGAGATAATGACTAGTCAAGCAGTGAGAGTTTTGTAAACTCTTCGGTAAATATACATTCAACACAATATAAAAATTACACTTCAATATAAAATAACACACACACACACACACACAATGCAGCAAGAATGGACGGGATTAAGACTTAACAAATATGTGATTATGAGAAAACCACTTGTTAGTATCTTAGTTGTGAGTATGTGTGTGAATGGTTGTGTCAGCCGAGACAGGCTCCAGTCTCCCCACAACCCTAATAGGTAATGACAAATGAGTGAGTGAGTGAGTATAAAATGAATATGATAAAAATCCATCATGGCAGAACGTTGTCCCCACACAACAAAAGTTTCCCAATGGAGCAGATCAATCACATAATGCTAAGGTCCATGGAAAGAGGTTCCATGGAAACCAAAAACAAAACCTGTGTTTACCCATGTCTATCGCATCAGCAAACACGCTCCTTCACGTGGTGGCACTTTTGGTACTGTCAAGTGCAAGATTTTTATCCCTGGCAGGCAAACATTTTCCATCACAGGGGCTATCTGAAAGTGCCATCTGCTGGAGCAGAAGGCATTCATAGAAAGTGTACTTTTAAAACTTGTCAAAATGCACTGTCCATAAAGGACGACAAGAAAGCTTCGAGCTGAGAAACATTATGCAACACTGAAGTCTACAGAGAGCCAGCTCTCTCTCTCTCTCTCTCTTTCTCTCCTTTCCAGGTTCATACTGCTCCATGTTACAGTTCAAAAAAAGTACAAAAGTACAAACTGGGCAGCAAGACTAGATCCAGCAAGACAGCCCAACTCTCTTGTCAGGTCATTATCACCAAACTGCTAAGGTCTGTAATTGCCATGGCAAATTAATCACAAGCTCATACCACCTAAAAGCACTGCCAGGACAAGCCATGATGCTTTTATTTAACTTTGAATTCATCCCTTTGGACGTGACCACAAATCAAATCCTATTCCTATAATCATACTTTGTGACTTGTATCTTATTTGATCTTATTTTGCTATTACACTACAAATATTACTTCTTCTAATTATAACCAAAAGAGAGAGAGAGAGAGAGAGAGAGAGAGAGAAATTAAAAATATCTATTGTCCAAATACAGTAGTACAATGAGTCTTTGTTTCATATGAATCTGGTGATGAATCACACATTTCACTTAAACGAAGTGTTAGGAAGAAAAAATACAATTTGGATTCTATTCTGTGTGAAATAATGAAACAACCAGCAGTCCAAAATCTCTGATGCAACATGTACATTAGTGTTACTCTGAAGCATAAAGCTAGTACCTGAAATAAACAGTGTGAAATCTTATTCCTCTCATATAAAAAAAGTCTTTGGCTCCTTTTTTTTTAACCTGATGATGCACTGCAGCTCATTTTATCACGAGGCCCAACAAATATTGCAGCTGATGAGTTTGGCACCAAACATCTTTTACCTCAAATACCTGCGTGGCGGAGTAGGGGTAAATTTAGGCCAATGTTTCCTAGTCCATATCCTCAAGTCCCCCTGTGCTGCACATCTCAGTGCTTCCACTATTCTCATATACCAGTCACAACTCATCAGCTCCTTAACAAGGCCTTCCTGGGCTTAGCAAGAGTGTGTTCAATTGTGTTCAACTGGAAAACTAAATGTGCAGTGCGGGCTTTCCTAAAGAACCAGAACTGTGGGGTGGGGGTTGGGGTGGGGTTTAAACAGGTGCATTCATGATAAAAGGACAGACAAAAAAGACGGACAAAATAAGCATCCTGCGGTGTCAGCACAGAGGAAAATCGCTGTGATCCACTACACTGCAGCATGTGTGAGTGAGGGAGAAAAAATCCATCAGCCACATCAACTTCTGCCTCTTGTCGCATCTTCTGAGATGAATTATACCTGTGTGGTGTTCTGTACTGTACTGTAGGTGCCTGTTGAAATGCACTGTGGGTTTAATCTGTGCATAGTTCTAGCCATTGTGCAGTAGAGATAAAGGAACTGCAGCTTGGTTCCACGCAGGACAAAAGTAAACTGTAGGTCAAAATAAATAATTAAATAGATAGATAGATAGATAGATAGATAGATAGATAGATAGATAGATAGATAGATAGATAGAT
>JAOUQZ010000047.1:26729813-26759865 GCA_028564935.1 Neosilurus hyrtlii | reverse complement strand
ATAGATAGATAGATAGATAGATAGATAGATAGATAGATAGATAGATAGATAGATAGATAGATAGATAGATAGATAAGTTTGCAAATGAGCTCACGATCAGAGTGGCACCTTTGCAGCTCAATGCGATACAAATGGATTGGAGGGTGTACCAGAAACATATCACATGCATTGTTGCAACTCACTGCATCCAAGGAAACATTAAGGCCAGTGAGCAGCCTGGTTAATGGACAAGTGATGCAGGGGCTGCTGCAGCAACGCTGGAATGGCACCAGATGTTTTGGAGAAACACACGCAGTGTCAAAGAGAAAACACCGATGCTCGAGCATCATTTACAACAGCCCAGAACGATCATATATACCTGTGAGATCCACTTCAAAAGTTGGACCCCATGCAGCACGTTGCTCTGGCGCTTTTACACTAAACTTAATGCCCCCCGACTTCTGCGTTGACTTGCTGCACAGAATATGCGTGATTGCGGATCTGCACCGTGTGTGCGTGTGTGTATGCGTGCGTATGCATGTGTGTGCGTGTGTAAGCATGCACGCCGGCAGAGGTGCCGACTGCAGCCCTCTTACCACTTGGGTTCTTGTTCTTCTTGAGACTCTTGCCACAAAGACACTGCAGCATATGCGTTCCTTTGCTGAAAATGTTCCAAAGAAACCACATTGATTTGGGCGATGAGCGATCCAGCAGCTTAGAGACACCCTGATGAAGGAGAGCTCCTTATTTCGTTTGCATAAGAAGAAGAAGAAGGAGGAGGAGGAGGAGAAGGAGAAGGAAGGGGAGAATAAGAGGGACAGTAATAAGACGACGCGATCAGTTCTCCAGGACGGAGGGTAGAAAAATAGGTATCCACCACCGAGGCTCCGGCGTCTTCATTCACGTGGTAAACCAGCCGCCGTAGGGCTCGTGCGACGCGGCAGTCTTCTCCTCGGTACTATCAAAGGGCGCCGCCACGCACAGTCCGTGTGAAAAATCGCCTCTGGAAATCGCATGTGTTGCGCGAGGGGGGAAGACGCGACGCGAGGACGGCGAGACGCGGCGGAGCTGCTGCGCGCTGCAAAGCTCGCGATCGCCTGGCGTTACTTCACCGCGCGGCGCAGGAACAACAAGGGTGGATCTGCACAGCATCCAAAAAGCCAAGAGGAGACCGAGTGGTTCCTCAGAAGCGCAGATATCTCCGACACATCTGCACAGGGGGGTGGTGGGGGTTGTGGGGGGGGTATGGGGGGGAAAGAGTCCTGAATCCAGCTGTTAGTTTCCTCGAGCTCCGTCTCGCGTCTTTTCAGCACCGCTTCCTCCGAAACCGCACGCGCGCGCGCGAGTCTGCGTGCGTCCTGATGCCGAGGCGGCTCTCTCTTTTTTGTTTGTTTGTTTGTTTTTGGTTTGTTTGGTTTGAGTGATTTGAGTGCTTGTTCTCTTCGTTTTACTTCGCCTGGAGTCTTTCAGTGTGCGTGCATGTGTGTGAGTGTGAGAGAGAGAGAGACAGAGAGAGAGAGATGACGATGATGATGATGATGGTGGTGGTGATGAGGAGGAGGAGGAGGAGGAGGAGGGGTTGAAGCGTAAGCCTTTTGCCACGTAAACACGTGGCTGGTGCACTGTTCTATCTGAGAAATGCTCCCAGGCTCCAGACAGGAGGTGGGAATCAGGTGCGTCCCAGGCCGCATCCCAACACACTAAATCATGTGCCATAGCAGGCCACTGTACCTTCACCACTACTAAGTTGGCAGGACATTGTGGTGCAATTTTGGATGGCACTCAGTTGGTGCATGAGAAGGTATTCGTTTCTCTCCACGTGTGGTGATATGCCGTTTCGCAGCAGATGCCTACCATCTGGGTATGTTACACTGACTGCAGCTGACGACTGCAGTAGCAGTCCTGTTGTTCCCGGGAAAATGGAAAAGAACAGTCTCTCAAAGTATCCTTCAGTTAGTCATTCTTCAGTAAGCATTATATCCTGATCAGTGTGGTGGTGGAGCCAGAGCCTACCGAGAGAACAATGGGACAATCTATTAATCAATACACCTACTGACAGCTTTGGAAAAGCTTGGAGGAAACCAGAGGACATAAAAAAAACCCCTAAAGAGAGAACATTTAAATTACTAAACAGATAGTAACCCAAGTTAAGAATCAAACCAGCTGAATCTGGAACTGTGAGGCAGCAACGCTGCACCATCATGTCGTCCTAGAATTTACATTTAAGGCATTTAACAGACACACTTAACCAAGGTAGCTTACATTTCTATCTCATTTGTCCAACTGAGCACTAAACTAAATTAAAGGCCTTACATAAAGGCCCAACAGTGGCAATTTGATGGTAGTTGTGCTTAAACTGCAACATTCTCATCAGTAACCCAGAGTCTTAACCACTGAGCCACAATCTTATATATAGCTTATGAATTACTGCCACTACAACACATGGACAAATTAACTTACTTATGAATACAACTTTCATTAATTTAATTGCCAAATTGTTTAATCCTGCTAGGGGAGTTGGATGAAGGATCCCAGCCGATTCCGGGCGAAGGCAGTGTACACCCTGAACAGCGCTCCAATCCATCATAGCGACAACACACACACAAGTATCCAGTCGCATTCACACCTATAGGCAATTTGAAACAGCCAATTAGCCTAATGGGCATTTTTTTGAACTGTTGGAGGAAACCAGAATACCCAGAGGAAACCCACCCAAGCACAAGGAGAACATGCAAACCCCACACAGAAACACCCTCACTGAGGCCAGGACTCAAACCCAGGACCTTCTTGCTGTCAGGCAGATGTTTTAACCACTACAGTGCCATGCTGCCTCAAAAACTTAATTCATGCTTACTCATAACATTAATTAATTAATTAATTAATTCGTTCATTCATTTTCTAAGCCACTTACCTAATTAGGGTTGCGGGGAGGCTGGCGCCCATCTAGTTGACTCTGTTGAACCGCTCACCAGTCCATTGCAGGGCCAACACACATGCAACCATTCATACTACCTTTCACCCCAGGGGCATTTTGGAACAGCCAATCAGCCTACTGTGCACGTTTTTGGACTGCGGGACCCACACAAGCATGAGGAGAACATGCAAACTCCACACAGAAATGCCCCGAGCTCGGGAATCGAACCCAGGACCTTCTTGCTGTGAGGCAAACCTGCCAACCACTGCGCCACCGTGCCACCCAGAGACAAACTTAGTATAGAAAACTAAAACACAGAACTTTTCTTTGTCATATTGCAGGGCACATTCAAATAATTTGGAAATGAATAATAGCACCAGTCTGGCTGTTAACAAACACAGCAGGTGGTCTGCTTATTAAAGAATTTTTAGCAGGTCTAGACACAACACTGCAAAAAAGCTTTAATTGAATTCAGCCTTTCTGCAGCACATATTAAGAAGAATTACTGGTGTTTAGGATTTTACTGTACAACTGGGTTACTGTAATTGTACATCAATCTAGTAATCATAATAAATGATTAGATGTGATGAAAGGTAAAACGCTGATTTTGTGACCCCTTTCACCAAAACATATCTTGCTTTCTGCAAAACAAAATAAAAACATTGAAGGAAAATGAAATAATTCTCCACTGAAACACAATTCGCTTTAAATTGATTGTCTGAATAATTGTGATTGCGGAACAACTAATTTTCAGCCCCTGGCAGTATGGGTTCATATGTTAAACTGGTACATCACAAGCAACCATGCCACAGTCAAAGTCACTGAGATTGCCATGTTTGATGTGAACATTAACTGAAGCTCTGTATGTTTTTATGTGTTGTATTGTACTGCTGACTGGATTACTGGATGAATGCAAAGGTTTGCAGCTGCTGCTAATAAAGTGGCCGGTGACTGGGAACTGCTGTTGGTGCTATTAAGTGGCAGACATCTCAGTGATTATTATAGATACATATATATATAGTCGGCATGGTGGTGTAGTGGTTAGCACGTTTGTCTCACAGCAAGAAGGCATGGGTTCGATTTGTGGGCTCGGGAGTTTCGGTGTGGAGCTTGCATGTTCCCCCCGTGCTTGCGTGGGTTTCCTCCAGGTACCCCGATTTCCTGTGTATTTTGGTCCTGCAATGGCCCGGCGAGCTGTCCAGGGTATATTCCACCCTCGCCCAGAGTCAGCTGAGGTGGATGCCAGCCTCCTCTCGACCCTAATTAGGCAGCTTAGAAAATGAATGAATTAATATATGGAGGCAGCCGTGAGCAGCACCTTCCCTTCCTCCACCTTCATGGTTGAAGTGAATGGTTGAACAAGGCACCTAACCCCCAATTGCACTCTGGGCACCCCAATGTGTGGCACCCCACTGCTCTGAGTGTGTGCTCACTGTTTATGCTATGTTTACCCCACTGCTCCGAGTATGTGCTCATTCTGGGTGGGTTAATGCAGAAGTCAAAATTTTCCTGGCGGAATGAATACAATGCAAATAAAAAGTTATATTTCATGCAAAATATAAGATAAGATAAGAGATCTTTATTGTCAACTGTTGCATGAACAAGGAAAATCGGTTTAGCAGCTCTCTGTTTAGCAGCAATTTTAGAAAAGTACACAAAAGACAACGGAGGTAACTATACTAAGCTATATAAGTGCATGTACCCACATACACATATATACACATATCTATATGTTCTCATATAGACACATATACATACATATATCCTGTATATGCAAACACATATATTTATAACAGATACATATGTTTACACATGTGCAGACCTATACATTTATCCACAAATTCACACATTTAGAGACATACACAGAAGGGTGCATGATTTGTCAAAGGTGCAAGGTATACACAGGGTAGAGAGGTGGTGCATGATGCTAAAATGTTATATGATGTTCTAGACCTGCTCTAAATATGAGTACTGCACTTAAACATAAGTATTGCACTTAAACAGTAATATTGCGCTGTCCAGGAAGATGGTCTGATTAATGGTTATTTAGTCAGTGTATGTGACGGTGGTGGTGGTGGCGGTGGTGGGGGGTTGTACATTTAACAGCTTTTGGGTAAAAGCTGATCTTGAGTCTGTTAGTTTTTGATTTTAGTGTCCTGTTCCTTTTTCCGGAGAAGAGAGGGAAGAAAAGAGGGTGTCCAGGGCGTGTGGGGTCCCTGATTGTGGTTCTTCTCCCCCAGTCCCCCAGTGTAAATGCCACTGGGGGGGGTAGTGTAGTTCCAATTACCCGCTCTGCCGTCCTCACAACCCACTGCAGCTGTTGACCTACACTACACACTTGGCGTAGTGGTAAAAGTTTGTCAGTAGGGGTCAGGGTAGGCGGGCTTGTCGGAGCTTTCAGAGATGTGGACTCCAAGAAACTTGAAGCACTCCACCCACTCTACCTCCTCTCCATTAATATAGAGTGCAGAGTGCTCAGTTTGTTTACATCTCCTGAAGACCACTATCATCTCCTTTGTCTTGGATGTGTTAAGGTCCAGGTTATTGTTGTCACACCATCGCTGCAGATGTAGGACCTCCTTACTGTAAGCTGACTCGTTGTTATTTGTTATCAGACCTATGACGGTGGTGTTGCCATTGACGGTGGAATGGGGGCTGAGGACACACTCCTGTGGTGTTCGGGTGTTCAGGATGAGAGTGGAGGAGAGTGGAGGAGATGGGCTCTCCTATCCTGATGGAGGGTGGCTCTGATCTGGTGCTGCTGCAGCTGGATGGGGTCGTTGCCCCTCTCTGGAAAAGCAGAGCAGGTGCGCGCCTCTCTGTTGTGTTGGTCGTAGCGACAAAGAACTGGTTCAGGCTGTCTGGTAGGGTGCTGTCCGAGGAGTCCGCAGATGTGTGCGTGTCCATGTAGCCAGTGAGTGTCTTGATTCCCCTCCACATATTCCTGGTGTTGTTATCGTCAAAGTGCTCCTCAATGAGTTGTTTATATTTGTGCTTGGTTTTTTGGTGACTCTTCGCAGGGCCCGGTGTACCTCTTTGTAAGCTTGCTGGTCTCTTCACTCCAGGCCTCATCTCATGCTCTAAGCAGGGTGAGCACCTCAATGTTGAACCATGGTTTCTGGTTTGGGAACACTTTAACAGTCCTTATTGTGGTCACATTCTCAGTGCAGCAGTTTATATAGGAGAGTACAGCCGATGTGTGACACTCAAGGTCTGTCTACTCTGCGAAAATTTTTGTGGAATCTAGGCAAGACAGACTTCAGGTTTGCATGAATGAAGTCTCCTGCCACAATTTATAACACAGTCCGGCTGCGCCACTGGCTGTTTGTTAATGGAGTGTTGTAGCAGCTCCATGGCTAGCTTAGCATAATCTTGGGGCGGCACATAAACTGCGGTTATAACTACAGACATAAGCTCTCTCAGCAGGTAGAAAGGTCTACACTGTACCATCAGATACTCTATGTCCGGACAGCAGAGAATATCTTTGATTATGGTGTTGGAGCACCAGCTGTAAATTTTCTTGCCGGACATGCTGGTTCTATACGTTCTGAAGGTAGCATGGCCCGCAATTGCATCGTCCAGGTGAAAGTGTCCAACCAAGTCTCAAAAATTACTGTTACACAATAATCCATGCGGCCTGAATTAAAGCGCAGTCGTAACTCATCCTTCTTGTTGTTGAGTAACCGGGAGTTGGTGAAAAATAGCCTCGGAATGGCTGGTTTGTAGGGGTTAGCCCTTAGCCCCACTCTCTTCCCCCGCTTTTGCTTCCTGTGTCGCCGCCGTCTGCGCCACTTCAGCGGGGGGATGGAGAGAGAGGTCCGCAGGCTTACGCATCTCTGGCGGGATGAAGTCCCAGATGCTATTATTATTGTCACATGTGGAGCAGTAATTGTCCAAAACAATGAGTGGCTCGGCCCTCATACTGCATACTGGTATACTGCAGATGTGCAGCTGCCAGGGACTGAGCACTGAAAAGAAAATAAGAGTATGCAACATAAAGAAAAGATGTAGCTGCTAAAACACGAAGAGCGCCAGATTGCTTTGTGTACCTGCACCGCCATCTTGTCTTTAATGCAAAATTTAAAAGTTCCATAATTTACACTGAATAGTGGGGGAAAAAACATTTAGTGAGTGGCAGTCCTGCAGGCAGAATTACCTTGTTGTTGAAGAGAGAGGTCAGGGGAGGAATACCGATATATCATGTATGAGTCTTTTTTTGAGATTTTGTTTAAATTTTGCAAATTACCCAAGTGTTTTCTTTAAAAAAAATTTTATAAAATAAAAAAACATTTTATATCTTTACATTGAGCCTAATTTTATTTTTTTAGTGTTAGAATAGCGAACACAGTTCCATACAAATTTAAAAAATGACAAAAGGGCTTAATAATACAGGGTGACACAAAAAAACAACCACATTTCAAAGCTAAATTGAAAATTTTAATAAAATTATTATTTGCACACATGAAACATCATTTAATACCATTTTTACTCATCATTATTTGCACACACTTCACACTTAGTAAGAAAGGAAAGGTGGTGCTAAGGTCTGTTGGTAGCCCAACCCCAATTTGAACACCTTGAGCTTGAATAACCCCATGTGTAGTTTCAGCAAGATGGGGCTATGGCACACACAGCTCAAAGATCATTAGAAATGCTGAGGGAATTGTTTCCGGACTGGGTGATCTCACGGTGTGGCAATGCTGGGTGGTCAGCTGGTTACCCTGACCTCACCCCTTGTGATTTTTTTTCTGTGGGTATACCTAAATCATGAGTGCATACTCATCGATCCCAAACTTTTGAAGCCCTTAGAGTACCCGTATTGATCATCCTTACAGTATAATTTGTTCATGATGTAATACATTTAAGCAATACAGAGCGTATTATAACATAAATGACCTTAAAAAGCTCTGTACTGGGCATTTTTATCCCGTGGATTACTAGCGGAGGAAAACCAATGCAGAACAAGCATTTCTTCTTGGAAGTGACTTGAACTTGTTGGGCCGGGTTGTCCAGCGCAAGTAAACAAGCAGCGAGTGACATTTTATGTGAAAAACTCCTCAGTTCCAGAGATAAAGTTGTTGCTGGTAGATAGAAAGCTGGTGAACTGCATTTGTCTTCCTATTTGTAAAAATGCACCGAATTCCAGTGATGATTTGTAGTTAAATATCTAAACCTCCATCACCTCGCTTTCCATTGTTGACCCAGTGACAGGTGGCTGTCTAAACATGTAGTGTAGCGTGGGAAACGCAGTCTCAACAGAGCCCAAAATGCCAGTGGATTTCATTGAGGGAAGTGCTCCACTCTTCAAATTACATCATTAATCCACTTTAATGGCCTATTTTTGTTAAGTCCAGGTCTTGCTGGATGCCTCTCAGTACTGAGCCTATTGGGAATTGGGCTACTTTGAAACAAATGGTTACTTTTCATGTAAAAATTTCAAGAGTGGCACAGCCAAATCACTGAGTCTGGCAATAACCCAACACATTTTGTTCTAGGTATGTAGACAGGAAGCAAACAGTGTAGTTTAGAACAAGTCACACAATGTTTTCAACAACCCTGTTGTTGACTGATCTAAGGGAAGGTGGGGAGGTCATCGCATCGGTAAACACATTTAAATTTGGAGTGGTGGAGATGTGTATTTGTTTGTCTCTCACTCACTCACTCATTTTCTGAAACATTTTATCCTTTATTAGGGTTGCGGGTAGGCTGAAGCCTATCTCAGCTGACACTGGGCAAAGGCAGGGTACACCTTGCCAGACCACCACAGGGCAACACACACACAACTACTTACACTCACATTCACACCAAGTTGGCAATTTGGAAGAGCTGGTTAGCCTAATGTGCATGTCTTTGGACTGTGAAAGGAAACTGGAGTACCCAGAGGAAACCCACACAAGCACAGGGAGTACATGAAACCTCTACACAGAAACGCCCAAGCCTGGGACTTGAACCCTGGACCCTCTTGCTGTGAGGTCACTACTAATCACTACGCCAACCATGCTGTCCTGTATTTGTATGCTGTTAGGATAGATATCAATGATTTCTCCCTTAAAGAGCTGCTCGTCATTTCTGAGGTTGCTTAAAGCACATGAAGCATGTTTCACTAGGCAATGACTATGCAAAAATGCCACTGCAAAACCTGTTGTTGACAGCATGAGTAAGCTGTTTGGTAATAAATCTAAATGCACAATGGGACTGAGGTGTTGTGATAGTTCTCAAGGACCAATTTTTGTAGTGATATTCATTTGCTTTGGCACATCTGGCTAATTTTCAGTTAAAAAATAATTATAAGTGGTCCCTGGAGGTATATTGGCAGGCAAGTGCATTATGGATATTGTTGCCTTTCAGCTTTGGAGTATTTTGGGGGCTGTTGAGACTTTACGTTCCTCATGCCTGTGGCAAAAACCTGTCTGCACATGGAACGAGCCTGAAAAAGACAGAGAGATGGAAGTGATATCAGAGCGGAGCTGAAGCACTAATAGAATTCCGACATGTGCCGGGTTAAGTTGTGAAGATTGAGCATTTGCTGGTATATGGAGAGTGTGACCAAACTGTACTGTACATTTTGCTGTAGGAGACCCGGTACCAGAGCTGCGTTTTTGATGGCTTTAAAAAGATCTTTAAAAAACAGTCTCTTTGAGTGAGATGGGCATCAGCATCTTTCCAACTAGTTGAAGGTCTACTCATCAAAGCATGTGCATTCTGCTCAAAGTACAGCACTTTCAGGTGCCTGGTAATGCCATGAGATCTGGCCAAAAAGATATCAGACATTATATGGATAGAATGTATTGCTTTGTCCCTCCAGATCTGCAGGTGCTAAAATATGATACTGGCCTATTATCTTGGGAACTTGTTAAAGCTAAAATGTAAAAACTCCCATACTGTCACACTCACAGTACAAAAATAAATTAATAAAACCCACACATGCATGACTCATCCCTTATTAACCAAACACTTGTTTAATTTCGATTGTCTGTTCTGAGAACTGTGCAGGACACCCTTGTTGGAGGGTGGTTGCATTTGTATTCTTTGGGGTATTTTCCCTGCACCAACACGCCCACTTTCATGTGATAAATATCATAGTGGGAGTCTCCATCTGGACTGACATTGGCCATCTCTAAATAAAACATGGTTATATAATAAAATAAGTCAACAGCACACTGGTAGAAGTCGTAGTATGGCGAGGGCATCAAAAAATTCAGTGCATGCACAAAATACAACGTATGCTAGTGTATGGCTCATACGTTACACATAAGCTGGCCGTAAGTTGTATGTAAGCTGCCATAAGTTGTAGGTAAGTGTGCCATCGTTCACACACGTTTTTTGTAAGTCATTCATAAGTTGAACATAATATCTAGCGTACTTTGCACCTACGTATAACTTATACCAACGAATGCCTAGCGTGTTAGCAGCATTCGCAGTTTATGACCAACGATGGTTAACGATGGAGTCTTGAGGAGAACTGATCGGTTTCTCGTTTGAGCCCCATTTTGTATACCAACCCCCCTAAACACTAGCAATACGCCCAAAATACTCTAGCTGTAAGTTAGAAAGACATTCAGTAAAAGTTGTATGGTTGTCCGGAACACAACAGATATGTCTACATACGTCAATATACATTGGAGATAAGTTTAATATAAGTTAGCTATAAGTTTCTCATAGGTTCTGGATAAGTTACTAATAAGTTTTGTTTACGTTCAAAACTGGAATAACATCCATAGTTCAGTGTATGCCAGCGTTTTATTGAAATTTGTCATAATTTGTCATATGCATAAGTTCTGCAAATCGTTAATATGTGACAGGGGCATAAGCAATTTTCTATATAACATAAGCTTAAAAAGAACAATTAATGGAGATTTTATGATTTTTTTTGAAGATTTTTTTATGGGGACAGTAGTGCTGTGCAGTTCACGGGTTTTGTACAAGCTTTGCAGAACTTCACAGGTCACAGGCCGAATTTCTCCAGACTTGCTTAATGCTTAATGCTTTATCGGCTTTGTGTATTTATGGACTGCCTATGACTAAAAAAAAACTTGTTTTCTCCGCAGAAAGCAAAATGGTGCGCTGATGTTAAGAGATTTTCTTCACTGTAGTAAACTCTGCTCTGGCTTTTCACACAAACGTACCAGAATATCAAATGTATTTGTTTAGTTGTTTACTTGTATGTATTTCTGTTCAAAATTCAGCATTCTGTGCAAACCCCTTCAAAGTAAACAACAAAATGAATCATTTAAGTTTTGACAGAAATGTACTTCGGTTACAACTTGTAAAAGCTTGTTGACATTGTCATCTTTAGAAATCCATTCAGTTTGAGAATTTTTTTTTACCTTTAAAAATGCAAAGGTCATATTGTGTATTTTGTGGGATGTAAAGTTGTGTGCAGTGAAGATAATACTTTTGTCTGAAAGGGCTCCTAATAAAAAGAAGTAAAAAAATTACTTCTTTATAATTTCTTGGTGAAAATGTATTGAACAATGCTATTGTAGGCAAAGAGAACCAAAAAAATCATTCCAAGTATACTTAGGAAAAAGTATGGCTAATAAATAAAAACACCTAAAATTGTAAAAAAAAAAAAATTTTTTTTTTACTTTTGCATAGCAGGAATGAACTTCAAACCATATGGAATGGTTTAGTGAGTGAAGAAATTAAAAATATGTGAACACTACACCTGAAAGGTTAAATGCTGTAATCAAAGTAAAGGGTGGCCACAATAAATATTTACTTTTTTCTTAAAAAAGAGACTGTTATTTTTATTACTATTTCTTTTTGTTTATTTACTTATTCTCATCAATATGATCCAATTACATGAAATAAATACTTGAAAAGAACTTTGTTTCTGATTTATCTTCATTTTCTTAAGTGTATGATCATCACTGCATCACTGTATTTTTTCATTTCTTCACTCACTAAACCATTCCATATGGTTTGAAGTTCATTCATGCTATTCAAAAGAAAAAAAATTACATTTGCGACACCTTGCAATTTTTCTGAAACATTTATATTTTCAGTGTTTCGGTTTATTAGCCATACTTTTACCTTAATATACTTGTCAGAATTTTTTTTTTGCTTCTCATTGCCTACAATAACATTGTTCAATACATTTTCAACAAAAAATTATAGAGAAGTCATTTTTTACTTCTTTTTATTCAGAGCCCTTTTAGACAAAAGTGGTGGTGTATAATTATCACTGCACACTACTGTAATTTAAAGGATTTCAGAATCAGTATCCAAGCCAAAAAATGACTATTTGTCCATCTATTTCGATTTAAGCATTATCTACTCAGGATAATGTCTATTATCATCCCCAGATAATGAACCATATTATTTCCATATAGTATTTATTAATTGTAAATGATTCACTCAAGTGTGGGAGCTGGAGTGGTGGACCACCCACTCATGACTAAAGGATGACAAAATTATATTTTTAATTACAATTTTTACAATGTAGAGATAAACTAAATGGTCTGAATCAGCACAGGCCTTGCAAGGTTCAGGATCCTTTTAATCCAATTGATGGTTTTTTGAGTCTTTTTTAAGCCATAAAATATAGATTTTTATAAAAATCTCATTTCTTTTTTTCAATTCACACCAGCACTAATTGTGTTTCATTACAGGACAGTCACTTCATTTAATCTACAGATCAATAAGAACAGTATTCAGCCTCAGCAGAAATCCCAGCAAACCCAAATAAGGTCCAAAATGTAAACATTCTCTGAATGTAAAAGAATCATTTAAAACATTCATGGATCCAGAATTTTATCCAGACAACAAGTATCATGCTCCCTCACCTATAGGTGTGGTGGTTCAACACTGTTTTTGTACACTGATTGAATTGACCTCCATATATCAGTTTACGCACCTGTAAATGTCTAAAACTTGAGCAAAACAATGACAGTTATCAGATTTGTTCCTCAGTGGCACAGTGGATAGCACGTCCGCCTCACAACAATAAGGTCCTGGGTTCAAGGCTCGGCAAGGGCGATTTTGTGTGGAGTTTACATGTTCTTCCCATGCTTGTATGGGTTTCCTCAGGGTACTCCGGTTTCCTCCCACAGTCCAAAGACATGCACATTAGGCTAATTGGCTGGTCCAAATTGCCCCTAGGTGTAAGTGTAAATGGTTGTGTGCGTGTCAGCTGAGATAGATGCCAGCCTCCTGCGACCCTAGTAGGATTAAGCGGTTTGGCAAATAAGTGAGAGTTGTGCTTGCTGCCTTCGTACTTAGTGTCTTATGGACATGGTTTCATCTTCCATTGTTTACAAAGTGACCAGTTCCCACCCACAGTGCCACATATACTTTAACAAAGGGAAACAGTCTCATTTATTTACATTAAGTACTACACATTCTATCAGCCCCCAGTGCAGCTAACTGGGTTATCAAATGCCGGCCATGTCTCTCATTGTCTGTGGTGGGAGGCATGTAAAAAAAAACATTGCTGATTGTCGTTAAGAGTAGGCTGCATAGCCGTCAGCGTGTTTCTGCCCTGCGATGGGCTGGCGAGCTGTCCAGGGTGTACTCTGCCCTCGCCAAGAGTCGGCTGAGATGGGCGCCAGCCTTCCCGCGACCCTAACTAGGATTAAGCGGTTCAGAAAATGACATGACATGACATGACATGACATTCTATCAGTTAAGAAGAACCATAGTGGTCCCTGTGTAATGCTGTACAGAACTCATTTACATCGTGGGGTGTTGGTTAGACAGGACAGCATCAACTGTATCTTCCATCCACTAGTAATGTGCCACATTGTAAGATGCGAGGTAATCTCTTGTCTGTCTCTTGGGTGATGGATGCCATCACCTTAGCCCATGGACACATCATTCTATGTGGCACATCTTCACCTCATGGACACCTTCTCCTTTTCATAAGGTGAGCATGACCCTTCTCAGTGGTAGGAGTGTAGCAGGCATCACTAAACATTGTCCAGGGCAAGCCCTCTTCCTCAGCACATTGCTGACAGATGTTATCCAGGTGTTCTACACTGCCCTTAACAGTTAGAAAGAGTGACACTGTAGTTTTGTTTTGTTTTGTTTTTTTGTAAATCCTGCATGTCTTGATGTACACTTCCCTGTACACTTGTCTAAATTAATCTATTAAAAGCATACGTTATGTTAATGTCGTATATACTACATGGCAAAGATGCAATAATTCAGTTATCCCATGGCAATGATGCAATACAAAAAAATATTTGACTGCTTTTTACCAATCAGAAACAAGAAAACTTCTTGAATGAATAATAATTATCAATTGTGCACCCTGCAAATGCACTGATAATGCTTGAACTAATTAAACAAAAACCCATAAAAATCAAATTTTAGATTGTTTTTGTTTTTTTTTTATCTTCCTATACGCTATACAATGTTCCTAAAAACATTAGAATATATATTAAATTTTTCTACACTGAAACAATTATTTACCACAGGCAAGGTGGATATGGCTGAATAGCAACCAAAACAGAATGTAAAGAGGTCTATTGAGCGATTTCCACCGAACATGAGGTGAATTTAATTTTTATGTCATTTTAGTTTCCAAACCACTTTATACTTCATTATGGTCACAAGGATGCTGGAACCCATCCTGTCGGCAGGCAAAAGTGGGATACATCTTGAATAGCTTGCCAGACCATCACAGGGCCAACACTCATACACAGCCTTTCCCATTCACATTCACAGGGGCAATTTGGAACAGCCAATTAAGCTAATGTGCATGTCTTTGGACACACAAGCACAGGTAGAAAAACTCCTCACAAAAATGCCCTTGCCAGGTACCAGGCTTGTACCCAGGACCTCTTGCTGTGAAGCGGAATGCTTACCACTACACCACCACGCCACCCCTAAGGTGAAATAGAGCACTGTTCATTTCCAACCATCTATACCACTTTTCCATCAGGTTAAATCCCACACCAATCCCAGCTAACTTTAGGTGAGAGGCAGGGTACATCCTGAACAGGTCAGTCTATTGTAGGGCTAACACAGACAAAAGAACCCTTCACAGTCATATTCACACCTAGGAGCATGCCTAATGTGCATGTCTTTGAACTGGTGGAGGAAACTGCAGTATCTGGAGGAAAGAGGCCCTTGGCTGAGATTCAAACCTGGAACCTTCTTGCTGTGAGGTGACAGTGTTTACCACTGTGTCGCCTCACCTAATTTGCATATCACAAAAATCCAATTCCATCAAAGGAATTTTGCTTCTTTGCTTGTTTTGTGAGAACACACTCGGTAGACAGCCATTCAGATAACGTTGGTTAAAAATATTGATGGAATTTTTGTCTTGAATATTGAGTGCCTGTAGGTTCATGGGTCCCAATATTCCAACAGCGTCAGTCATCTAAAATGATTTATATCTCTGAGTTTAGTGGTATTTTACTGGATCTTAATATTTATTACCTTATTTGAACAATTGTCTGCTTTGCTTATATTAAAATCTTTATATTAAGAGCTTTCTCACACTAATAGCTGACAAATATCTATATTAGCAAAAGCAACAATAGAGAATTTGGCGAGTAATTGAAAATATAGAATAAATGTAAAAGTGACAATTTGTTTGGTTTGTATTTTTATGGGTGCCAATAATGTTGTCCCACATGTATTGAAGAACTGAGTTTGATTTTTTTTTAAATCCATGACAATAAATATTTACATCTGCTCAATTAACTATATCTTTTAGTCAACTGTCACATGATTCCTATGAGCGCATAAATACTAAGGCTATTTCTCAAGGACCCAGTGCTTGCAGCCTGGAAGTGCTGGGATTTGAACCCACAACCTTCCAATCATCCACCTTAATCCTTAACCACTACTCCACCAATTTCCTTGTTGTTGCTTCACACCTCAGTGTCCCCAGACTCATTCTAAACTTGGATGAGAGTTTGTGCACATGTTCCCATTGTGCCTGTGGGGGTCCTACAGGATGTTTGATTTCCTCCCACCTCCCCAAAATGTGCTTGTAGTTGGAATGGCTAAGATAAACCACATCCAGATTGTATTCCCAGTGTTCTCAGGATAGTTTCCGGATACACTGTTACCCTGACTAGTATAAACAACAAATATAAAAAGCAAATTAATATTGATGGGGATTTGAGATACAAGTAGATGTGGCTTTTCTTAATGTGCTTCTAAGGCTAATGCATGTAACTCTTACACTCTAGGGCACTCTTACCGTTATAGCCCCAATTTAGCCTCAGTGAAGCAGCAGCCAGGTAAATTGTCAGACATTTTAATGCATCTCATTTGCCTGTCTGTAGTCTGGGTCGAGTCTGGTATAAGGGTCACTGTGGATGCTCATGATTTGTGATTATCATCTTAAAGGTTTGTTTTGAGCACCTCAAACAGAACTAATGCTCTTAACCAATGGTTCATTGCATTCTGTCATGTTCCACTGGCTGAGCTAAATGATACAAGGGCACTGGTCGCTTTCTATTATCTTTTAAAATATTTTAAAATACATTGTATTTTATTATTTAGTATTTTCATATTGAAAAATTTGCTGAAGAATGTAGAATGTGTGTGACTGATATATAAAGCATATTTTTTATTATCAAATCGATTGTTTCGAATTACTGACTTCGTGAGTTTGAGATGCTGGTGTGGAAACATTAAATGAACTTACCCTTGTACACTGCAGCATCTTGTGACTCTGCTCTCCTGCAGTTAACACACTCTGAGCAGAGCTACAGGAAAAAAAATGCAGAAAAAACAACTGTTTAAATGATTTTAGTTGCTCCTACTAAAGACTACAGAAGATCCTGAACAGCATAGGTAAATCTGTGTTCCATTTCACAAATATAATATCACTGCAATTTGCATATTAACTTATTGTTTTAATTACTTAGTGTAGCTAAAGTAATCAACTTTAAATAACAATAAATTTTTAATAATTTTTGAACAATCGCTTTATGTTTTTGTAACATAAAATGATGACTGGTGGAATAAACACACGCGATCACTGACCTTCTCTGGCCAATGGTGGCTCGGTGGTAGGGTGCTGGCTTACTGATCAGGGGTTCAAGTCCCCCCAGTGCAACAAACTGGATTATCAAAGGCCAACCATGTCTCTCACCATCTATAGTGAGAGGCATGCAAAAGAACCAGTTCATAAAGAGTAGGCCATTGGGTTGCCATTAGCATATTTCTGACCTACCTCCCTTCGACCCTAATTCCAGGGTGTGCTCTGCCTTTGCCCAGAGTTGGCTGAGGTGGGCGCCAGCCTCCCCACCTCAAGAACCGCTTAATTAGGATTAAGCAGTTCTGAAAATGAATGAATAAATATTACTTTACTTTAGTACAATTTCCATAAGCCCTCAAATGTCTAGTAATAATAAAATTAATAATATGCAGCTCATGCAAAAGGAAATAATTTACTCGGACTGAGTGGGCACTCGTGGACTGCAGACAGACAAACCTACACACAATTCCCGAACAAAAATCGGCACATCACAGTACCTTCAGCCTTTCGAATGGGAAAGGTAAAAGATCATAAAGCAATGATTATTATTTTAAGCCTAGTTTTCCGTCTATAAATATACCGTATATGTAGTAATCCGTATATAAATAAAACACAATTTAATACTCTCTGTCCAGGTACATTACCATTAGTGTTTAAAAAGTGAAAACAATGTGAAAACTGTTGGCATCTTTGGACTATGGGGTGAAAAAAATCAAAGAATATGCAAAAAACTTCACATTAAGTAATTAGATGCCTGCCTGATGTCTGCAAATTTTTAAGTTGTTTATTCTAATTGTTAGATTTTACTGCATATTTTCACAAGCTCCAAGGTAACTGGAAATAACTTAAAACAGAAAACAAATATACCAAATACTGTAAAAAATACTATAATATTGCTTATCAGCTAACTAAAAAATGAAAAAAAATGCAAAGATTTATTTATTATATTAATGAAGATAATAATCATCTATAAAATAAATCTATTTAATGATCTAACATATGAAGACTCAAAAGACTTTTACATTTTATCATGTAAGTAATACAAGAGAGAGAGAGAGAGAGAGAGAGAGAGAGAGAGAGAGACAGACAGACAGACGAAGCTTCAAAAACATCAGGCTGAATGTCATTAAAGACAGGTACAAACTACAGCACTTTCAGCATAATTCTACTCCTAATTTAGCATTTCTGACTTTTTATTGAATATGAATGTGCATGTCAGGAGTTGGTGTGAGAGGACAAACAAGTAAATTTAAAATAGTGTAATATATGAAACAGACAAAGACAGGAAACACACCTGTCAGACATGTTTGATGTGAGAAAATGCAGATATGGATGACATTTACTTTTTTCCAGTTACTTTTTCATACAGTTTTCCAACATACTTCTTATCTTTTAGTTTTGCTTTTTGTTCCCCATTTAAATTCTATTTTACAATTTTTTTTTCTCGCATGGTTCATGGCCAGCATTAGACTGTAGGAAACAAAGCTCACACATCTTCCTGTTCACTGCAGACATATCCTGCTGAAGCCTTGAGCTTGGCCAGAACCCCCCATGAGGTCTGTTGCCTTGGCCACTTTCCATCACAGCATGAGAAAAACATCTTACAGCCTCCTTGCGGGAACTCAGCTGGCTCTTCCCTTCAGTGGAGACCAATTCTTTCAAGCAAAACAAGTGGGAAATGTGTGTATTTGTCAAAGATTGCAAATATGTAGCACAGGCAATATGGCAGAGGCAGGTTAATAAGAGGTTCATGTGCATGTATATATTTGCTATCATTTAATGTATCCTGTCTATATCTTTTTGACAAAATTTATGAATTAGCTATGAATGAGCAGGCTATAAAAAACACTGTTAGCTACACAGTGTTTACCTCTGCTCAGAGCCTGCAGAGCTCACCTAACCTGTCTCTGGAATGTTTAAAATATCCATCCATCCATCCATATGCAGAACCACTTAACCCTACTAGGGTCGCAGGGAGGATGGGGGCCTATCTCAGTCGACTCTGGGCTAAGGTCCATTGCAGAGCCTACATGCAAGCACAACCATTAACACACAGGCAATTTGGAACAGCCAATTATTCCACTGTGCATGTCTTTGGACTGTGGGTGGAAACTGGAGTACCCGGACGAAACCCACACAAACACAAGAACATGCAGGGACCCGAACCCAGAACCCTCTTAGTGTGAACCACTACACCACCATGCTGCCCCTGGTTAAAGTATGAACACAAACTACAAAAAACTCACTTCAGTATGCTAAGTTCCCCCTGTGCTTGCATGGGTTTTCTTTGGGTACTCCAGTGTCCTCCCACAGTCCAAAGACATGCATACTAGGCTAACAGGCTGTTCCAAATTGCCCTTAGGTGTGAGTGTGAGTAGGAATAATATGTGTGTTGGTCTGGTGAGCTGTTCTGGGTGTACCCCGCCTTTGCCCAGTGTCAGCTGAGATAGCCGCCAGCCTCACAGCAACCCTAAAAAGATTAAGCGTATTGGCAATTGAGTGAGTGATGAGTAATTTACATGGATTCACATGGTATCATGTGGATACTTGACAAGAATGGATTCAGAAAGATATGAAGAAGGTCCTCCCTGTACAGTACTGTAAAATGTCTTATAGTCATATAATATGACATATTAGTTCTTATGCCATGGGTCTTATGCCATGGGTCTTCATGTATAGAATCATATAAATGGAGTGATTAAATGCCAGTGCAGTGTATTAATGTCTAAATCAGAAACCATTAAGCAGTACATGTCTGTGCTACTGTTTGTCTGCTACTGTACAGGAAGTTCAGCAAAAGCCCAGAATAGATTAGACACGACTGCTTGTTCATTAGACACCAATGGGTCAAATTGTGCAATCGGGATCTTAAGCACATGGCTACACCTTTGGGGAGAAAGGCTTAGCAAACAAGGTCTGTGTTAATGATGCCCGCTCCTGACTGCTTTCTTCTGAGACTCTCCCTTGATGTAATTCTCTGGAGCACTCCAAACCATGGAGACCTTTTCAGCCTTAGCTTTAACTCCCTGTCCACATATTAGACACAAGACTCGGCTGGTGAAAAGAAGTCACCGGAAGCACAGCTGATTCAGAGGAGACATGACAGCAGGTTGCAGTGGTGTTAAAAGCAGGTCTATCCGGTGACAGTGTGACGTCTTTGAAGTATTTTTTAGTGTGAAATTAAAGCTGAAGAAAATATATGGCCATTTTACAGCTATTTCAGTAGGACACTGTCTTATCTTCTTCACCCCTCAGCAGGGATCTTTATGTCTCGTGACCAAGCAAAAACAGACAGACTTAAATCATTATTGAAGACCTGGAGTGTCTCCACAGCCAGCAGCATAATCTAAATAAAGAGAGCGTCGGAGTGAGAAGGATAGTTGAGACCCTGCTTTGTGACACTGTGAAGCACCAACAGCTTTAAGAGCTCTTTACCAGTTATGCTACCATCTCATCTACAAATTAACCTCACTACCCTTCAACTAAGAAATGTCACAAATCAGCCTTTTGGTCACAGAGAGAAAATATATTAATGACTTTTAAAGCAAGTAAATGAATAAAAGTTGCCTTGGACTTCAGGTTGAGCTACATGTGGGCTATAAATGATACCTACTATCACAAATGCAGGCTATATGCAACAGGGCAAATCTCATTCATAAGAGTAGTTACACACCTGGCGTGAATTCATATCACTGTCATTCTTACTGTAATACTAAAAGAACAGGTTAGGTTTTCCAATACAGCACAGTAAATATACAAGATTTGAATCATCTCAGGCAGTGTGGTGGCGTACTGGTTAGGCCATAAGCCTCACAGTGAGAAGGCCCTGTGTTCGAGTCCTGGGCTCAGGGATTTCTATATGGACCATTTCATGTTCATCCAGTTTCCCCCACAGTTCGAAGGCATGCACATTAAGCTCACTGACTGTTCCAAATTGCCCCTAGCTGTGGATATAAGTGTGAGTGTGAATGGTTATTTGTGTTTTGGCCCTGTGATGGTCAAACTGTTACCGTTGTACCCCGACTTCGCCCAGTGTTGGCTGATATAAGCTCCAGCCTCCCTGTGACACTAATAGGATTAAACAGATTGGCAAATGAATGAGTGAGTGAGTAAGTGAATCATCGCCGTATACTATTTGATCAAGGTCAAAAGGGATGGCAGCCTTAATATGAGACAAGACGAGTCTCTCAAAATATTTGGTGATGATGGAGGTTAGGGCAACTGGGCGATAGTCATTCAGGCAGCTCACTGTGCTCTTCTTAGGCACCGGAACAATGGTGGTTGTCTTGAGCCAGGTGGGACCCATACACTGCAGTAGTGGGAGGTTGAAGATGGTGGTAAAAAAAAAAAAAACCTTAGCTAGCTGATCTGCGCGTGCATTAAGTACCCTTCCTATTACTCCGTCTGGACCAGTAGCTTTCCTCGCACTGTGCCTCTTTGTAAACCTGCTGGTCTCCTGACTTCATCCCGTGCTCTAAGCAGGGTACACACCTCACTGTTGAACCACGGCCTCGGTTTGGGAACACTGTACCTGACTTTGTTGTGGTCACACTCTCAGAGCAGTAGTTAATGTATGAGAGTTGAGCTGATGTGTGACCCTCCAGGTCTGTCCCCTCTGCGAATATCCCCCAGTCTGTAGTGTCAAAACATTCCTGTAGGGCTGTGGTGGCTTCCTCAGTCCACACCTGAACTGTTTTAACTGCTGTCCCTGGTTCCTGCTTATAAACTAAAATCTGTGAACCTATACATTGTGTTTTATAGACTGCCATCTGGTAAAAACAGGCTAGTGTTCAATGTAACAGCTACAGATCACACCAGAAGATAAAAAGACACCGTTCTTGTGAACAGTAGGCACTCACTCTCTCCTGATAAAACCAAACGTAAAATAAAATACAGAGAAATACATCCCATTAGCTCATCAACTTCTCAACTGGGAACAAAATGACTAACAGCCATTTAAAATGTTGAACAAAATGCACAAGAACAGTATAAACATTCAGCAAAAGAAAAGCTAAAATCTATCAGTCAGTTTTGCCTCTAATAGTATAATATCAAACTCTTTCACCTTCTCATTCCTGTTTGCTTTCTTTAGACTCTTACACTCTCTACCTGCTGATTGGATGTGGCTCCTGCCAATCAATGTGTGTTCAGTCTTCTATCAAACTGGTTTTACAAAGTTTTAAGGCCCTTCCAAATTTCAACCAGACACCCCAGAGAAGTGAACTGTGAAAGCTGTTTAACTTATGTACATTATCTGTGATTCCATATGAACCATTGCTGTAAAAACATGGCTTTTTTCTCAATTTAAACCTTAAAATGTTTCATCCTGTACTGTGATGGTTGTGTTTGTGTTGCGATGGACTGGTGAGCTGTTCAAGGTGTACCCTGCCTTCACCCAGTGTGGGCTGAGATAGGCTCCAGCCTCCTTGCAGCCCTAGTAGGATTAAGTGTTTTGGGAAAAGATTGAATAATAATAATAATATATCTTTTCGACAAATATTTTTTGTTTGTGTTTTCACAAACGAATAAATGAACAGTATAAAACAATGTGTCCATATGTTTAAGTTGCTTCAATTAACTAAATGTAATTACTACATACTACATGGGAATAGTGAGTACATCCACCAAGCCTGAGGTGTATAAGTGTTTTATTATATACTACACAGGAACATAAAAGAAAAAAGGAAAGAAAAAAAGCAAATCATGTTTCTCTAGTTTAAATTTAAATAGTTTAACTATGGCACTGAGGCAGGTCAGGTGAGTGCCACTTTTCAAGATGAGCTTCCACAATGTCTGTTCTGGTCTGTTCAGCCTGCTCGAAAGTAAAATAATGAAATGAAAGTAAACTGTGCTCCATAAAGGTGTTTTAGGATATACTACAGGGAAACACAAAGAAAAACAAACTAAAATAATATTTTTAATGGCTTATGATCGCTTGCTCCAAGTGACTGTGAACAGCTGTGAGCGTCCAGTGTTTTGATTCAGGCATTATCCACTCAGAATAATGAAAGCTATTCCAGAGACAGTGGACAAATCAGATCCCGTGTAGCATATGCTAACTTCTCATATGTAACCAGGGGAGTTATTCCAAACCAAAACCAAAATATTAATATAGTCTGTGAATAATAGAAAAGTAACAAACAAAGTAACAAAGTAAAAAAAAACTACATATTGTCTGAGGAAAAAAATTGCTGGTGAGCTGAATGAGCTGTGTGCCCTGAGAGTCCTCCAACAGCCCTGTTACTTTTGTGTGTATCCCATCTCAGCCAACTTTCGGTGAGGGCAAGGTACACCCTGGACAGCTCATCAGACCATCGCAGGGCTCTATTCATGAAATAATTTGTTCATTAAGCAACTACTTTCCATACAGTGATATGTTATACTTTCAGGATGAGAAAAAATATACATGAACTAATAATATGTTGATCATAACTAAGTGATTTAACACAATGCATTTGATACAGGCTTTGTTTGCATTTGTGATTGGTATAGTAGAGTCACAGTAATCAGAACAGTGCCTAGGAAACAATCTCCATAGATCATAATCCTAACTAGCAATACACACACATATACATCTTAGATTAAAGTTTATGTGCATCATATGAGAGTTTAGGAGACTCTGCACTTGTTATTCATTACTTATAAATTAATATCTTCAATGTAGCCATGATGATGATTAAGATAATGGTGGTGGTTGCTGTTGTTGTTGTTGATAATGATGAGGAGGAGGAGGAGGTGAAGGACATTTATTTAGTAACAATGTCCAAACACAGACCATCATTGTACAGACAAGACAAACCTTAGTATTAATTCACTCATCTGTAAATCTGCCACTGTAGAAAAGATGGAATGATCAACGCTGGAATTCCAGATCTCTCAGGAACTAGTCCTAAATTACAGTATCTTTGCACTGATCCTATCAATTAATTAAAGCTATATCCTATCAAGCAAAGCTTTAAGGTGACCGTACTTGAACTAAAGTAAACTAATGAAGTGGAGTGTTTCTCGAGACTAATGATGAACAGTAAAATGTGACTCACCATCAGCTACATCTTACTCCAATTCTGTCTGTCTGGGTGTATCAGATGCTTCGATGCAGTTGCAGTGAGAGCAAGTCACCACTCTCTCTGTCCTTGGAAAGAATGGGTATGAGAAATAATGCTTGTGCCTAAAAACAGAACTAACCCAAAAAAAAAAAAAAAAAAGTTAGGCTTATGTGCCAAACCACTATATGCGACATATCAGGGCCAGGTACTTGTGTTCCATTTTGTCCACATTTACTTTGACTGCTTACTTGTCCTGCCTTCTAGGGTACTCTGGTCTAATGCACTTTCAGGACACTGAAAATTCAGATTGGACAACTAGGGCAAGCTTCATATGGATGAGAGAGCAATTTCTGAGCAGTTCTGGAAACCTTCAGCTGTTGTATCAGAGCTTTAATCTGTACACATCACGTGGCATCTAATAATCTGTAAATGTACGTCAGATGAATAAGCTCATTGTGTCAAAGACAGCGTGTAGCTGATTTCTGCTTCTCTCTGACTGTCATGACAGCATCCATCTGACAGAATTTAATCAGACTGCACTGAGGTCTGTGTTCAGTTTGAGCTGTTTCTCTTTCCTCTGCTAGAGGCTTGAGTAACACAAACACCATGCAGCATAAAGACCAACAACCACCCATGCCCTTTGCCAGTAAATGCCTGCAGTACAAGTTGGATAAGAGCTACGACATACACAAGAAAAAGGTCAGGCGAGAAAGGAAAGAGGATAGAGGTTTATTGCCTTTTTAGTTTGGCAGTGAAGAAGTCGTATAAGATTTGAGTTTAGAAAACCAAACAATGAGTGCAAGCATCACCACTGCTTATAAAGACTACTTAGGTTACTGTACTCTGTTACTCTTCAAGGTTAAGTCAGCAAAGGCTGTTACCAGAAGTCCACCTAAGCTCTATGATCACATTCTTCCAAAAAGGAAGAAGAAAATGGTAGGACGAAGGATTCTTCATTGAGTTTGGGATCACTGAATGGGAACATTATTAGTTGTCTTCATCTTCATCTTCTTCCACTTCATTCAGGGTCAGGTAACAGAGGCAGCAGCCTATGCAATGAGGTCCAGACGTCCCTCTCCCCAGCCACTTCCTCCAGCTTTTTCAGGGAGACACAGAGGCATTCCCAAACCAGCTGAGAAATATAGTCGGCTCTGGTTGGACATGACCACAGCATGAAGGCATTCAGGAGGCATTCTAATCAGATGCCCAAGCTCCTCCTGGATGACTGAACTTCTCACACTGTCTCATAAGGGAGAGCCCTTCCGCCCTGTAAATGAAGCTCATTTCAACTGCTTGTATTGACGATCTTGTTCTTTTGGTCACTTCCCAAAGCTTGTCACCATAGCTGAGGGTACGAACGTAAATCGACTGGTAAATTGAGAGCTTTATCTTCCGGTTCAGCTCCCTCTTCACCACGACGGACCGGAACAAGCTACGCTTTACATAAGAGGCTGTACCAATCCACCTGTCGATCTCCCACTCCATCCTTCCCTCACTCATGAACAAGACTCCAAGATACTTGAACTCCTCCACTTGGGGCAGGACCTCATTCCAGATCCAACGGGTGCATTCCACCTTTTTCGGCTGAGAAGGTGATGTGAGGTGATGTGATCTGAGGTGCTGATTCTCATTCCGGCTGCTTCACACTCAGCTGTGAATCGCTCCAGCAAGAGCTGAAGGTCCCGGCTTGAAAGGACAACGAAGAAAAGCAGAGACGTGACCTCTCTTCACTCGAGTGTCCAGAACATGCAACCGCAAGTCCGATGACACGACTACAAAGTTGATCATTGAACTGCGGTCTAGGGTATCCTGGTGCCAAGTGCACTTATGGACACACTTATGTTTGAACATGGTGTTCGTTATGGACAAACCGTGATGAGCACAGAAGTCGAAACACCATTCGGGTTCGAAACACCCTTCGGGCATTTGGTGCATAATTACAAATGACAGTCAGGACCCATCCCCCACCTGAAGGCAGAGGGAGGCTACCCTTTTGTCAACCGGGTAGAACCCCAACATGTGGGCACCAAAACTGGGGGCAACAAGAATGCTCACACTGGCCCGCCTCTCCTTAATGAAACAAGGTCCAGCCCCTCTTGAGATGGGTGGTTCCAAAGCCCAAGTTATGTGTCAAGGTGAGGCAGACAATATCTAGTCAGTATCTCTCAACTTCACGCACCAGTGCAGACTCTTTCCCCGCCAGAAAAAGTAGCCGAGGATCGGTCCGGCAGAACCCATGCCTTTGGCTGCCACTTGGCTCGCACTGCCAGGTGTTTAAGTATACAAAAAGTACACTATAAAAAAATGTTAAAAATGAATAAGTTTAAAAGTAAACGGGAGATGCTTCCATTGGAATTATGCTTTTAGGACCACAGCAGGGAATGTTTTGGGTCTAGCGATATGGCTACACTAGCATTTCCGGTGACTTAACAGCATCAACATAAATATGAATATGAATACATAAATTGTAATAGCTTTGGAATGAGAGATCATATCTCCTGTATTTAAAGACATTTGTAATCCTGAAATAGAGAACTGTCCAATAAGGTCATCTCTAATGAATATTTATTTAAACTGTCAGCCTCAGCACCCCAGTCCGATATCCAGTTATTTTTAGATCAGTGACATACACACACACACCCATACACACACTATTGTAATAATTTGATTTGTTAATTCATGGTGTGCTTATTGGTTTCCCCGTTGCCTATAAATATTAAGCAACAGGGTTTAATTAAGAAAGGTTTTCTGAAACACTAGTGTTTACAGTTTAAAGTGCAATAGCGCATATTTGAGAAGTTGATGTGGACTGATGATTCATAAGTATATCATTGTGTACATGCAGATGGACAATATAGAGAAAAAAGTTTCTGTAGTCTTGTCAGATGGACATTGATCATATAGCACAATAGTGAAAATAAATAATAGGTCATCTGATGGAAGTGTTAAATAAATGTGTTAAATAAATCATTGTTTACGGACGAGGAAATGAACGCAAGTCACGTCTCTGTCTCATTTGTTGCTTCCTGCTTTTTCAAAGATGAGATAAATATTTAACTGTATACATGGCCGTAATCCTGGGACCTGTTACACTAACATATACACAAACAAGCATTCACACTATGTGCAATTTAGTGCAGTCAGTTGACCTAATGTGCATGTCTTTGGACAGGGGGAGGAAACGGGATTACTTGGAAGAAACCCACACAAGCATGGGAGAACACAAAAACACCCTCGCCAAGACTGTGACTCGAACCCAGGACCTTTTTGCTGTGAGGAAGATGTGCTAAGAACTGGACCTTATGGCTGACCGGTTTACAACTGTATAATTAAATCTTTGCAGTGTCAGTGCAGAGTAATACTGTTTTATAAATATTTTTATAAGTTGAGTTATGCACAGTTCCCTGTTGGCTTTGCTAACCTTTAAAAAATGCCCACTCACTGGCAACATTTTTGTTGGAATCAGTATGGACCCAGATGTTTGTCAGCAAAAATTTGCAATAAAAAAAAAGAAACATAAATTTTCATGGAAGTCTGTTAATAGCCTGGTGACCTGTTATGGGAGTATCACGCCACTCAGCCTGCAGTCTGCAGGGATTGATTCTGACAGATAAGCAGTATAGATAATAGATGGTGGTATGGATTAATTTCAGTGGAACTTTCTGCTTGAACTTGGCTGAAATTTTGCTGTCTAATAGTATGTACACTGACTTTTGATATACTGCAGAATATTTCAGAAATGTGTAAGCATTATATAGTTAAACTGTGTTACATAACTTTATATTTTGTGTGTGTGTGTGTGTGTGTGTGTGTGTGTGAGTGTGTTCTATTTTTTATAGTTTTTTTCAGAATGGAACCTTAGGTAGAATCTAAAATCAAAAATTTAAATAAAAAAAGGTCAAACAAACGGTAGCGAAGGTGGAGTACATCCTGAACAGCTTGCCAGATCATTGCAGGACAAACACACACATACACAACCATTCACACTCACAGCAAGGGGCACAGCCAATTAGCCTAATGTGTATGTCTTTGGACTGTAGTAGGAACCCGGAGTACCCGGAGGAGAATATGCAAAAACTCCACACAGAAACGTGCCCAGGACTCAGACCCAGGACATTCTTGCTGTGAGACAGATGTGCCACTACGCCACCATGCCACCCTTTGAATAAAAACAAAAAATACAGTATATATACTAAGAGATGTTCCATAATAACAACAGCATAATTATTAATCTGCACCAGACTAGATCCTGCTCTGATGCAGTGAGATCAGAGCATACGGAGTCATTTATGAGGTTGTCTGCATATTCCTAATGAATAACAACCACTAGAGGTCAGTATGAAAGTGAACACATTCTGCTGCCCCTAACTGCAGTTGAATACATGTTTGTACACATCAATTTTAAATGTAGCTATTTGAACGAATTGTTAATATAGAAAAATAGAAAACTAAAACACTAGGCATTTTGGTCTGGTGGTTTCTGTTTGTTCTGGTAACTGAACAAATGTAAAAAAATGCTTAAACAATAGCCAAAATCTATTGAATTAAATGATGAATTCATCACCACTTGGTTGAGGAAACACAATCACTATTAATAATATCTACCCTAGATACTGAAGTGGAGGAAATCAGGGCACCTTGGGGGGCGCTGTGTGTTTTGGATCCATGAACATTGTTTAAGGTGTAAGTAACAATGTCACATATTAAATTATAATATATAATATTTATTGATCATTACCAGCATCAGCATAAATATGAATATGAATACATAAATTGTAATAGCTTTGGAATGAGAGATCATATTTCCTGTATTTAAAGACATTTGTAATCCTGAAATAGAGAACTGTCCAATAAGGTCATCTCTAATGAATATTTATTTAAACTGTTAATGATTATACCTATAGAAGGGCAGTTGTGTGATTTAGCGCACTATTTCATTATTGGATGATTTATGTGACTATTGTATGAGTAGTTTATTCACTGTTGTGAGTGTAAGATTATTGCATCATTTTATTTTTGGGCCATTCCACTCTGTATGAGTATTGCTCGGCTGGCCTTGAACACGGAACATTGGAACAAAGTGTCACACCTTGAAAAGAAACAAAATGGATAATAAGTTTAAATCCAGGTTGATGCCACAGCCATCTGTGACTGGGAGTTCATGTGAGCTAATTGGCTGAGCTCTCACAGGAGGGAGGGATGGCATACGCTCTCTTCCCTATCACTCACAGTGATCACCAGCCAATCATGGGTGTCTGTGAGCTCATTCGTACGAGGGGGCGGATAGCGCTTTCCCTTTGAGTGTGTTAGGCCGCCCCCAAATACACATGCCCTAGCAGTTTGAAAAGAGGCGGGCGGTAGCATCGCATGTCACAGAGGGGACGTGTGCTTCCTTAAGCCCCTCCCTGGTCGGTGGTGGTCGTGTGATAGAGAAGGCAAAAGTTGATGGGTGGGAATTGGAAACAACTAAATTAGGGAGAAAATAGGGGGGGGCCAACCTAAGGGTTTTTCTCTTGGAACAATTTATTCTGGGTAATTGATTGTATGCTTTTCTTTTTCGAAAGGCTAAATAAACACCTGAAAAGGGATTTGAATCTCCTGCATCATTGACTGGACACTTTTCACCATGATAATACATACAGCCAGCAATAAAACAGCAAAAACACAGACATATTATATAATAATTTACACCTATTAGTGTATTATATCTAAGAGAGAAATATTAAATATTGAGAGGACAACAATATCTGAGGATGTAGCTAATGAACTGGAGTGAACATAGCCGAGAATGTGAAGGTGCATCATAATTTGTTCAACATACCATACCTTTACTCAAAACCTAAAACCTTGCTTTCTGTTCTGTATCCTATTACCTTGCATGTACCACGCATTTATTTTAAAACTGAAACAACAACCCTTGGTCACTATTACTGTAACTGTAACCCAATAATTCTAGTCAGCTGCGATAGCCTAGTGAGCTGTCCAGGGTGTACCTTGCCCAAAGTTGGCTGAGATGTTCACCAGCCTCTCCGTGACCCTAAATAGGATAATGCAGCTTGAAAAATGAATGAATGAATTCTAATCAATGAGCTTTATATATATATATATATATATGTGTGTGTGTGTGTGTGTGTGTGTGTGTGTGTGTGTGTGTGTGTGTGTGTGTGT
>JAOUQZ010000047.1:26716147-26729713 GCA_028564935.1 Neosilurus hyrtlii | reverse complement strand
TGTATGTATGTATGTATGTATGTATGTATAATATGTATGTATGTAGCAAGATTATAATTTTTTCCCTTACATTTTATCCTGAGCACTGCAGCTTACTCAGCAGTCTCACCTTATATCAATATCTCTATATATCTGTGTGTGTGTGTGTGTGTGTGTGTGTGTGTGAGTGTGTGTGTGAGTGTGAGTGTGTGTGTAAAGGATGTAGTGTGTACATGAAAAGTGAAAAGTTTGCTCAGATAGATGAGTAATGTCTTGTCCCGTGATCAAAACAATGATCGAGCACTCTGTGATCGACTACTACTGTCCCCTCGGTTGAGATTCTCTTCTCTCTCTAGCTAGCTGGCTAACATAACGCAACTGATCATGTGAAAAAGTGACTCAAAAATGTTGGATCGTGCCACGCTGGGAGGTTAATTTTAGCACGGATGAGATAGTTAAGCTGTAGAAAACAACAAACAAACAGGTAAGCGTGGCTTGTTTTGTCACAGTAGGTTATAAATATATTTAGCGATGAACCGATGCGAGCAAACTAGCAGGCAGGTTACAGGTTAACATACCGGGGTGTTTTTTGTACCTGAAAGCTGGTTAACAGCCTGAGGAGTGGAATGTTTTGGAGGAAATGTTGTTGAATCATACTTATCCTAACTTTCCGGGTAACCCTTGTTGATAGGATGATGTTAGCTAAAGAGAGTAGAATGGGAATTAGCTTTGTTTTTACTCCTAGCATTAGCTATCTTGTGTTCTAACAATCAGTGTTTATGTTTATAATCAAAGGTGTGTGTGTTATCACTGTCCCGATTGCTGTTTTATCCATATTTTACACTCTACTTTATAACTTAAGTATGTAGAGATGTAATAGTGAATAAAATCCAGGTAACTACAGTGTAAACACTGGTTTGAGCCATATCCGGTGTGAGGGCTGTAACTGAAGTCACGTGTAATAATCCTAACACTGATGTGATGTATGAAGCAGATCTGTGACGCCTGTAGTGAGCTCTGTTGGTGCCCAGGCCTGTTATCACATGACCTGGTGAGTGAGCAGATAGAGGAAACCAGTGTGCTGTACGCTGTGCTGATCTGGAGCTGAAGTCACACCATGATGGGGTTCATACTTCTTCTCAGGGTTTTTTTTCTCTCTTTTAAATGATCTGTCACTATGACCTGTTCACTGCAGCATGGCTCAGTGGCCTTTACTAAGCGGTAAGAGTTGAGTTGCTTTTGCAGTCGCTGTACAGTTGTTTAGATATTTTTGTGTTGTAGTTTGGCACTCGAGAAACAGGGAAGCGATCTGTTTAATCATCTGATGGATAATTGATTTGAACCAACAACCTGTTATCCGAGCTCCAGGTTTAAAACTAGGCGAGTACAAATGTTTGCACACTATCAAAATCATGTATATCTGCGTGTAATTATGCACACCGGCAGTGGAAATAGGCTGAAAGATGGAGTACTTATTTAAAACAGTCCTGAAGAAAATATCCACGTTTTAGTGTGTTTGCGCACTTTGAAAGCGCAAGCCGTGGATTATTTTTTTTAAATTGGCGAAGCATTTTAAACTTAAAAATACTGAAACCAATTTTAATGCACCTTTAATAATTTGAATAAAGATACAAGTGAATACACTTTACTCAAATCTTGTCATAGACATTTACCAAAAACATTACAGATAACTCCAAAATCGAATCGAACCCAGAAGGGCCTGGGTTTGATTCCCAGGCACGGGTCGTTTCTGTGTGGAGTTTGCATGTCTTTTCCGTGCTTACGTGGGCTTCATCTGGGTACTCCAGTTTCCTCCCACAGTCCAAAAACATGCACAGAAGGCAGATTGGCGGTTTCAAATTGTCCCTTGGTGCGAGAGTGGGTGTGAATAATTGTATTTGCGTTGTCCCTGCAATGGCGTGGCAAGATATACTGGGTGTGCCCTGCCTTCGCCCAGAGTGGGCTGAGATGGTCACCAACCTCCTAATTATGATTAAGCGGCTTAGACAATGAATCAGTGAATGAAGTTCTGATACCTTTTCAAGAAAGTCCGCTGTTCGAGTCCTCGGCTCGGTGAGGGTGTTTTTTAGTGGAGTTTCTATGTCCTACATGTGCTTAGTGGGTTTCCTTTGAGTACTCCGGTTTCCTCCCACAATCCAAATACATGCACATTAGGCTAATTGGCTGTTCCAAATTGTACAAGGTTTGAATATGAGTGTAAATGATTGCATTTGTTTTCTTGCGATGGTCTGGCGAGCTGTTCAGGGTGTACACTGCCTTCCCCCAGTGTCAACTGAGAGAGGCTCCAGCCTCCCCGTAACCCATGCAGGATTAAGTGGTTTGGCAAATGAGTGAGTGGGAGAAATAATAATGCCTTTATTTATAAATTTATAAATTAGACATTTTATATTGGTGTCTCTAACTTAAACAATCAGGTGTAGAACATGACTTGGATGGTTGTCACGTGTTCATGCCAGAGAAATCCCAGTAAGGTTGCTGCATCACCAGTACAAGAAAATTATTGTTTATATTTCATTATTTACTTATTATACTTAATATTTTTATTATTTATATTTATTATAATAACATAACTGAAAGCCAAAAAACAGAGGCTCATACACCACTCAGACTTGCACAGAATAAAAAAAACGCACAAACAGGGAACAGGAAACAAACTCGTTAAACGGATAAACTGTGCAAAAGAACGCAGGAATTAAAAGGGAGTAGGGGTGGGGGGAATGTCACTGTTAGCTTTTCCTGATTTTGCTGCAGACCATAGTCAGAAAATTCAGGGGAAATTTATTTCTTTTTCTTTTTCTTTTTTCTATTTAAGTTGATTCAGCCCATAAAGGAACCCACATTACTCTTGTAACACCAGCCTCAGACACACTAGAGATGCCTATTGACAGGAAGCTCTGCTTTTAGGCAGAACCATTTAGTTTGTCAGTTTATTAAGGACAATAAAGCTTTTTCCATGGAAATCCAATGACACTTATTTTTTTGTTAGTGTTCATAGTACCTGTGTCCTCTGTTTTCTGTTCACAATGGTACGAGATATTTCCTCTTTTAAAATCTGTCTCTCTCCCTAAAACTGAAAACTAATCAATAGCCTCCTATGAACCTCCACATCCCTAAATTTTACTTAAAATAGTAGGGTCTGTAATTCAAGTCTACATGTTAACAAATAACCCACATGCAGCTGCTTTGAATTCTGTGAGTTGCAACAAGCTGTAATGCCTCCAAAATTATGATGGTGCAAATTTTACCCATGATGCTTGGATTATGGTGATAAAGTTACTTATGTGCAGGAATCACAGTCACCTTAATTAGACTTTGTTTGTTTTACTGAAATTTCTGGTTGCCCAATGTTGCATCTATGTGTTTATCATGTTACTTAAAGCTGCGTCCACACAGGAAGCGACACGCAAAATGCTTTGCAGCTCAACCGCACGTAAATTCGCCTTTCCGGTTTGGTTTGGCAGCATCTGTCAATCAACAGTATCTTTATGCTCTGATTGGTAATCACTTGAACTGTGTCTAGTGAAAGTTCATTCGCCCAGTTGAACTTTGCTGAAGAAAATTCTCCCTCTCGCTCATTTTGCTGGCGTTGATTGACTTTAGACCGTTATGTGTCACTTGTCCCTTCCTGTGTGGATGCAGCTTTAAGTACAATGTTAAACATATGGATGCAACTTTGGGCTTTTTTCTCTGGAAAGTCTTTTTAGTTTTCCATGAATTTTCACACAAAGACAATAGGTGTACTAGTTTTGCTCTTTTTTTCTTTCGTTCTTTTCTTTCTTTCTTTTTATAGCGTGCACATTTGTTCTGATTTAAAAAAAAAAACACGAATACATACATAATACATATTTAGAAAATTGGTGTTGTCTATAAAGTGACAAAAAACAAATGCCTTCCACACTGTCTGGTTCTAAGGTGATTCACTACCTGTTTATTGATGTGTAGTACTTGCTGATATTTACTCTCACTGAGTGCTTGCTGGGTGGTTTTCTTCTTTTCTTCTTAAAGATATTAGGCAACATTCTTCAGCTGGGTTTAAGGTGGGGAGGTTTTGTTCCTTTTTCGGGTAAATGATCAGCTTACATGGTAACAGTAGCATATTTGATCACAGAGTGCTGCATGTTAATGTTCAGGGTAAAGTATCTGAGTCTGGTGCAGGGGATACGTGCTGTACATCAGGTTAGTTTGATGTGCTGTACATCAAGTTACCAGAAATAAATATGAGGGGAATGAGAAGTTTTAATGAGACAGAGGAGTAAACAGTAGACACCCTGTTCCTTGTAAAGAGAACCTGTGGTATGATATAAAATCATAATCATAAAACAGGCGTCACATGAAGCAGCTTAATACCCAGCAGAAGTGACAGGCTTTTATGTTATTATGCCTTACAGAGGCAGTGATATGGCTGCAGACGAAAAGCCGACATCATCCTCATCCATGCTGGACTGGAACTCCGAGGCGCTCCTTTCTCCCACAAGCCCCTCCCGCCTGACTCACTTCAAACCGCTCACCCCGGATCAGGAAGAGCCCCCACTACGTTCGGCCTACAGCTCCTTAGTCAGCCTCTTCCGCTTCAACAAAGGTGACAGATAGTGGTTTCACAAACCTTCCTGGGAACCTTTGGCCTTCAGATACTAACTTTGCTCTTTATTAGGCTGCACTGTGTCAAGAGTCAAAAATCATATTCATGTACGATCATGTATTATAAGCAATGAGGTGTGGTGGTGTTGATTTGCGATCTTAATTTCATGAGTGTAGCCAAGACCTGACAGTTTGATAAATACACTAGCACTACTAAGAGTTTAGAGTCATGTGATGTAGGTGGACAAGTGCCATGCACACAAGTCATGTGGTTCTCCAGCCTCACTTGAGCCAGCTTTCCTTCTTCCTTTTAGCGAGTAGTATTAGAACACAGCGCGACTGGGGCCTGTCTAGTCAGAACAATGTGCCATGAATTTCTTAGAAAGTGTCTATGGAACACTTGCAGAAAGGAGCTAATATATATTAACATATATATTTATAATTGTATAATAATCTTATTAGCTGTGATTTAATTGGATATAATTTATAAATAACTTTATTTTAGATTATTAAAACATCATTTGCTGACTTAATATTTTAATATCATTTAATATTAAAAATAAACTTAAACCAGAAGGAAATGTAATTACGCGGTGATTAAATATCTAATTTTTGCCTTTTATTCTTTTTAGAAAAGTCAGGTGCAAACATTGCACCAGCAAAAAAGCTTGGTAAGTCTGGCCCTTGTTATACCAAAAAAAAATATAAACACAGCAAAGAATAAAGAAAATCACTATTCAGGGAAAAGCTGGTTGGCAGCGGTGGGTGCGATTCCACTGAAACAGCAAACCACCCCATCATTAATGCTGTGTTGCTGTGGCTAGAGCTGAACCTCAGTCTTCTTGCTTTCCCGCTGCTGTGCACACAGAGGAAGGTCGGCCTCCTTCAACGGCTGAGAAGCCTGATTCTGCTGCACCATCACCGCAGGTGGAGCGCCGGAGCTGGGCCAGTGCCTCACTATCTGTACACGGTTCTGGGACTCACAGGAAGCACTCAGACCTGCTCAGGAGAACGTCTACTGCCTCAGGTAAAACACATGCTTCAGTGTATTGCTAAGCCACTTCGAATTAGTCATCATGGTACTTTGTCATTATTCAGTCACATGACTAACTTGACCTACAGTGTTAATATTGTTATTTTAGCGCTTTAGGGTTTTCAGTAGGGAAGCAAAATGGTATTTTAACTGGTATAGCAGGTGTAATAACGAAACTGGCCTTGACCAATTTTTTTATTTTTGAATTTTTCTGACAAAAAAATCCTCATTCGCTTTGTTTATGTAACCATCTTCAATCCCATTGGTGAATTTACTGGAACCTTTATATCAGGTGGGCCAAAAACATTAGGTAGGGCTATATACAGGTATTGTAATTTTGAAGTCAATTTTGATTTTGCTAAAAGATATTTAATTAATTTTATAAGATTATGGCCAAGGGTTTCAGAATTCCCTTTATTTATTTGTTTGTTTGTTTGTTTATTTATTTTGTCGACCCAATATATCTGTGGGTGTTTTTTGGGGTTTTTTTGTTTGTTTGCTTGTTTGTTTGTTTGTTTGTTTTTCACGCTCCAAAAAATCTTAGGAGCTTTGGCACAGCAATGAAAGCACATAAATCTGATTCTGTAACATGCTCTGTATAAAAAAAACATTCTGATGTCAAAGACTCTAAGACATTATTAAGAAAAAAACTAACTCTAAATCAGTCATGGTGACTGCCTGTACCCATAGTTTAGTTAAATGGGTTAATGATATTTTCTTTAAAAAAAATATTTATATAAATATTATATTATTTAATATATATAAATATTTATAATATAAATATTTATATAATTATAAAATAATTATAATAAATAAATATCACAGCATTTCATGTCATTTTACAAACCACATAATTCTTTATTAGAGTTACAGGGAGGCTGGAGCCTATCTCAGCCAACTTCAGGCTAAGGCAGACCACGCCCTGAACAGCTTGCCAGACCATTGTAGGGCCAACACACAGACACAACCATTCACACTCCCATTCACAGACACTGGGGGCAAAAGGGGGAATATCCAATTGGCCTAATGTGCATGTGTTTGAACTGTGGAAGGAAACTGGAGCGCCTGGAGGAATCCCACACAAGCACAGGGAGAACATGCCAACACCACACAGAAACAGAACTTGAACCCAGGACCTTCTTACTGTGCGGTATCCACTAAGCCCTCCCTTTTGTTCACCTTCATTTATTTAAGCTAGTTTTTATAGTGTGGTGACGTTTCAGATGTTCTCAATCAGTTCCTCCAGCATGGATTTTTGCCACATGTTTCAAAGCAGGTGTTTTCATGCCACAAATAAAAAGACATCTAATAACACAGTTAAAGCTGGGCCAACATCTCCAAAGCATGGAATATAAATTATAGTCTGTGAGCATGAGTATTGTAAATCTGGCTGAACCATATCATAAATGTACAGGTTTAAAATGCTGATAAACTTCGGGAGACGTGTTACAGATTAGCAACCACGCCTCCTATTTAAGACGATAGCTTTTATAGCTCAGCTCATATCTCTCTCATTTGCCAAATACTAAAAAAACAACAAAATGCAAATTATTTGATGGTAAGAACATGTTAGTTACTGTAAGACTGTAACTTGGGATTTTGCGAAAGCACTAAGATGAATGTCATGAAACAAATTCGTCATGAAATTCATAGTCACACACTCTTACTGTAACTAATGTTGATTTAATTTGTATTATTATTATTATCATTATTCAACTTTTCACCGTAGTTATTGACACTATCCTCTGTTCCTGTCTATTTGATGGTTTGTTTGGGTTTATTTAGCTGATAAGGCATGTAGCACACAACGCAAAGATAATGATGTATAAATAAAAATTTGATTAAAATAATGAAAGTGCTGTATTTCTCACAAATCAGTAAATAAGGATACAGTAAAATCTTTACACACACACAATCATTTACACTCACACTTACACCTAGAGTTAGTTTGGAATAGGCAGTTAGTATAATGTGCATGTCTTTGGACTGTGGGAGGAAACTGGAGTACCCAGAGAAAACCCACACAAGCACAGAGAGAACATGCGAACTCCGCACAGAAACTCACCGAGCCCGGGACTCGAACCCAGGACCTTCTTGCTATGTGGAGGACGTGTTAACCACTACATCGCCGTGCCGCCCTGTTAAATCTTTTATGTAAATGTATATGATTGGATAAACTGGAAGTGAGAATTTTCTGACTGTGTGATCGTCAACATTTATTGACCCAGCTAAAGTGCAGGTGCTGCATCTCGTCGTACTTGGCTGATAGCAGACTCGGCACTACATGCATCAACAGCTGTCAGGTCAATTGCATCATACATATGCCATAATATTAACACCAACTGACTGGTCTGCACCTATGCAGTCCCATAGCCCTCCATCACAGCCAGCATTAGTTAGCAACAGTTTCAGGAGTCTGTGCTACAGCAGGTCTTGTGTGGGATCAGATCAGACGTACTAACCTTCATTCCCATATGTGCATCAGTGAGCCTTGGACACCAATTTCACTTCAGTTTTTATTGTTGTTGGTGATCAGGGTCTATTAATTTACAAAGTACTAGGTCTTGTTTTTAGTATTCAGTTGTAAGTATCTATCAAAGAGGGGTCCGAGGAAGGACAACAACCTTCTCTAACTAATGGTCAGAGACACGTGTTTGGGACCTAAAGGTCGCTGGTTCGATTCCTGAACTGCAGGAAAAATATATGGTGGGGGGGGTGAGCTGCACTTTCCCTTCCTCCACCTTCATGGCTGAAGTGCCCTTGAGCAAGGCACCTAACCCCCAACTGCTCTCCGGGCACACCAATGTGTGGCAGCCCACTGCTTCGAGTGTGTGTGCGCAGTGTTTGTGTGTGTGCTTACTTTGGAGGGGTAAATGCAGGGAAAAAAATTTCCCTTGCGGGATTAATACAGTATATCCTGTATGTCTACAAAAATGCTCCTATTATTATTTTTTTATGTTTTATTTTAAACTAAATTTTATATATCAAATTGTATTATTAGTAATATTTTAGAAGAGTTTCTTTGTATTTGGTAGTCTACTAATTGTTGTGCTAATCACAGTGTGCTCTTGAGATTGTTAAGTTAGTTAAGTTAGTCTAAAAGCTTCTGATCCATTTTACATCAAATTCATTGATGTTTTTTCTGAACATTTGATTCAGTTGAAGAAATCAGCCCTGAGGGCAATCTGTATCTCAGATATGTAATATATATAAAACATTTGTACCATTTCTAGATCTTGATTTTTTTTTCAAACATTGGGTCTGGGGACAGTGGTGGCCTGGTGGTAAGGTGCTGGATTACTGATCCCAAGGTTGGGGGTTCAAGCCCATCGAAGGGTTCTCACTGCTGTCCCCCCAGTGCAGCTAACTGGGTTATCAAATGCCGGTCATGTTCCTCACTGTCTATGGTAAGAGGCATGTAAAAGAACCATTGCTGATTTTCGTCAAGAGTATGCCGTCTCTTAGCCGTCAGCGTGTTTCTGCCCTGCGATGGCCTGGCGAGCTGTCCGGGTTGTACTCTGCCCTCGCCTGGAGTCGGCTGAGATGGGCGCCAGCCACCCCGCAACCCTAATTAGGATTAAGCGGTTCAGAAAATGACATGACATGACATTGGGTCTGATCAATTCAAACTGGGACCAAAGTGTTTGTGTTCTGGGTGGCTAGGAGCTTTTGATAACATTTTCCATTCGACAATAAATTGTCCCAAAAACAGTCACGATTAACAGTGCTGTTGTCATTTTATTAAATGGGGGAAAAAAACCCAGCAACCCATGTTTAAGAATTTAGATTGTCGTTGAACTGTAATTTGCTGCGTCTCCCTCCCCTGCAGAGAGAAAGTACGCTGCAGTGGAAAACTCTCTCAGCATAGTTTTTTTTCCTGTGTAAATGAGCATGCATGAATTACAGTGGTAAATTGTGGTCGGGGAAATGATCGGGATTATTTGCATTAATCGTACGATGGGGCGACTGATTGACTAACTGACTATGCAGGCAGCACTGGGGCATGTTTAACTGAGCCTCGAGTCAGGATCATGGTCTGGAAATCCTGTCAGGTATTTGAGTTGATGACAATAAACAAAGAGCTGAAATATAAAGCTTTTATCATTCTCTTTTCTGTTCACAGAGGAGTGGGAAGGTGAGGGTCCTCTGTTCTTCTATTTTCCCCATAAATAAGTGTGATTTGTGTGCTGGAGCTTTGAAATGGTTTGATGCTTGAATTCAACCACTGATTTATTGATGTTATTTATTTAACTAATACTGGTGGGTGGTGTGTGTGTGTGTGTGTGTGTGTGTGTGTGTGTTTGGTGTGCAACTTACCCTTTTTATATCAGGGGTGTTCAACTAAAACAGTATAAAATCCTTGCTTGATTACAGAGGTCCGGCCAGATATGCAGCTAACATGCCTGGATGTGATCAGTTTAATGGCATATCACTTTAGTGTTCAGTTTATGACAAGAATTAAGACTGTTTGTAGCGGATACTCTGTGTTTCATGTCTGTGCTTCATGCTACTACTTCAGACTAGCTCGGTGAGACGTATGTTTTGAATTTGATGTATGGAGAGTAACCACGTACTGTTTTACCCATTCCTCCTCAAGTATTTTATTTCCTTTCCATTATTGCGCCGGTCTGGACACATTCCAGAAAGTAAATACATAGAAACAAAGCTGAATCTCGGTGTAGTGTTTATGAAAACTCACTTCAAGTAGGAATCTCTGGCCTGATAAATTACTGTAAGTGAAGTAGTTCCTTCACATGAAGGCGGGAACACCCTGAACAGCTCAACAGACCATCGCAGGGCAACACACACACAACCATTCTCACTTGCACTCGCAATTTGGAACTGCCAATTAGCCTGTGCATGTCTTTGGGCTGTGGAAGGAGACCGGAGTACTCGGAGGAAACCCACGCAAGAATGGGGACAGCATGTAATCTCCACGCAGAAACGGCCGAGCCTAGGAATCAAACCCAGGACCTCCTTGCAATGAGGTGGACGTGCTAACCACTGTGCCACCCTGTTAAATCATTTATATAAATGTATATGATTGCATAGACTGTAAGTTAGAATTTTTTGACGGCGTGATCGTACTCATTAATTGACTCGGCTAAAGTGCTGGTGCTGCATCCGGACCGTGACCCTCCAGTTGAAGACCCCTGTTCTGCAGCATGTCACATTATAATTACTGAGTAGTTTCTTTCTTTTCTTCTTTTTTTTTTCCATGACCATTTAGCTACTGTTGGCTGTAAACACTCTGAAAAGTGCATCACCTGCATCATCATGCAAATTCCACCCATGGCTTTAACATCACATTTTCTTTTCTGCAGTTTTGTTTTCAGTATTTCTTTATTATTATTATTTCCATGATTTTTTTTTGTGTGTGTGTGTGTTCATAATTTTACCCATGGTCTTATAACAATTCCCAATAGCTCTCATTGTTTTTGACTTTAGGGCTCCCATCAGATCATGAGTTGGTATGTGACCATTTTTTTGAAAGAGGTGAATGAGAGAGATTGAATCGACAGTAAGCATGAGCGGTGTGAATATTCTGAAATGCATGTTCTTCTGATATTTTCCTCATGTTCTGCACAGCAGTCATATTTTGTTGGTATTCTCCCCCCAGAGGGACGACGAAAGTCCGAGACTCCTCTTGGGGGCCATGACCCCCGAACAGCAGTGCAACTTCGTACTGCTCTGAAGAGACTGAAGGAGATCATGGAGGGAAAGAGCCAGGTACAAATATGTGGCTTTTTAGAATTTTCTTCACTCATCTCACTCACTCATTTGCCAAACCACTTACTCCTAAATGGTCAATTGGCCTAACGTGCGTGTCTTTTGACTGTGGGAGGAAACCGGCATACCCAGAGAAAACCCACACAAGCATGAGAGAACATGCAACACAAAAACGGCCTTGCCAAGCCCAGGACTTTTATACTATGAGGCGGACGTGGTAACCACTACACCATAGTGTCGCCTGATCCCTATAACCTGCATTACACATGACCCCATCTGGGGTCATTCATTCATTTATTTGTTTATTTGTTTATTTATTTATGGCGAATGAGGGGTAAATGTAATATGCTTTTTATTTTTTAATCATTCCCCCACACCTCTGCACGGTAACTTACATAAGGTGAAACAGTACAGAGTGTGGAGTGATGCACTCAAGTATGCTGTGGTATTCGAGCAGTGGGGATTTATTGACATTAATGGGACCAAAGTGTGCTAAGAAAATATCCCCTACACAAGTAGTGCCAAATCCTGTTCCTGGAGATCCTCCTCTCTGAAGACTTAGAGTACCAGTATTGGTCATCCCTACAGCATAATTATTGTGTAATGTAATATGCGTAAGTGATACAGTATATTAAGTTTAATATAAATGACTATAAAAAGCACTGTACTGGGTAATTTTATCTCGTGGATTACTAGCGGAAGTTGAAACACTGCAGAACAACCTTTTTTTTTTTCTTTTTTTTTTTTGCTTGAAGTGAGACGAACTCCTTTGGTCAGGTTGTCCAGCACAAGTAAACAAGCAGCGAGCGACAGTTTAGGTGATAGAACGCCCCGTATACTAAAGGCTCTTACCCTTTACTGATTCCTTTTTTCGAGGCGCTGATCCTGTCCATTGTCATCCTTTGGCTTTTTGTGAATTCCGAAGAAACAGTGTCCGGTTTTAGCCTTCGTGCCAAGTAGTTCTGCCTGGAGGTCACGCAGATAGCATGTCGGGTTGACGTGGTTTTCACAGATGACTCAACTGCATCCAAACGGAAACGTTTTGACTATGTTATGCGCGATTTTTGCACTTATTTGTGCAGTTGTATGTTTTGCACTCTGCCGTTTTCCCAGCGACAGCACAGCACTGGCCGATAATGTGTTATCTTAATCAGGTGTCTGCTACACGCAGCCCAGCCAATAGGACAAAACAACGAATTCACATCACTTCCAGGGCTGGAACAGCCAGTGAAGAAGGCGATATGTCGCTGCACATGAATGGTAGTGTAGTAGTGATAGTGCAGCAGCCCTCGCACATACTTGACAAAAAGCAAGGGACTGATGTTGCTTGAGGGAACTGCTGATGTCATACGTGATCATTTTAAAGAGCTCGTAATACGGATTCACCACAGGTACCCTTTAAGCTCCAACCCTATGGGGCATACCTAATAGAGTGTTATGTTTTGATTTGATGATTAGGGTAGGAGCGAACGTCTACAGGGAGGTAAATCTCCAGGATCAGGGTTGGGCAGCCATGCCCTACACCATTGCACCTTCTCTGTCTGTAGAACTGATGTTATTTTCAGGATGTCAGGAGCTCAGCAGTAAAACAAATAATCAGACCAACTCATCCACCAACAATCCAACCACAATAGCACAGCCAACATTTTCTGCCATTCTGAGTGATGTGAACATTATCCAAAGCACCTGGTTCGTATCTGTGCGCACTGGTGCCAAATGATTGGCTCATTAGATAACTGTAGGAAAGAATGGGTGTACAGGTGTTCCTAATAAAGTGTCCAGTGAGTGTATACCTACATACTTTTTTTTTTAATTCTGTCTGAATTGTTGTTGACAGGACAGTGATCTGAAGCAATACTGGATGCCGGACAGCCAGTGTAAGGAGTGCTATGACTGCAATGAGAAGTTTACTACATTCCGAAGGCGCCATCACTGCCGTCTGTGTGGCCAGATATTCTGCAGCCGTTGCTGCAACCAGGAGATTCCCGGCAAATTCATGGGATACACAGGTGAGTTGTTGGAATCTCTAAGGTGCTGTCAGTGTCCTCTACATTCACCTTCCAATTATGTGAGGTGTTATATTAGGTATCACACTACCGGGAGCTGGAATCTGTCTATGTGCTTTAGTGTGTCGCCAGCAGACAGACGTCAAATTCAAATTCAAATTCAAATTCAAATTTATTTGTCACATACAAATTATACACAGTACAATATGCAGTGAAATG
>JAOUQZ010000047.1:26704678-26716047 GCA_028564935.1 Neosilurus hyrtlii | reverse complement strand
GTTTCCAAACCAGGCTGTGATATTTCCCGTCAGGATGCTCTCAATGGTGCAGGTGTAAAAAGTCCTTAGCACCCTTGGGTTCTTACAGATTAGATGGTTTCAAAGAGTTTCAGATAAAATGGACATTGTCCATGTGCTGAACTTTGACCTTATTACATTTTTATTTGTTTGTTTGTTGAGCTACTTGGTGCCAAAATTTAATGGAATATTTACTTTGGTGGTACAAGCAAGAAATTTGGTGTGAGAGTCTTTTTTCGGGAAATTATCTTAAATGGTCTATTTAAAAACATTTTTCTTTCTTTTTTATTCTCAGTCTTAGTTTGTGTTTAATGTACATTTTTCTCGCTGGGATTCAACAGTGGCATATTTAAGGAAATATAAATTTTAACTATGTTATTTCATAGTTTATGGAAGAACAGAGGAATGCATTACTATTCTATCACAAACAATTTCACAAAACGCCGGTATATTCTGTACAATGCTTTTCCAGATTCAGTGTTTCCAGCCCATACTTTAATAAAGAACAGATGTGATTATATAATAATAGGTAGGAAGTCTGTCGTGAATTCACTCGAGTTCCTTATTCTGTCAAAGTGAATTTCTCCAAACAATTACCAGCCATATGAGAGGTTCCTGAGTCCAGAGATATGTAATAAACAAAAGAAAAAATTACAAAGTAATTAATAATTAAAAATTACAAAGTTAATCGAGCAACTCGTATGTCAAAATGACAATTTTCACAATCTGCTAGGAGACGACTCAGAAGAGTTTGGTGTTGATACAATAATAGAACAGAATATTTTCACCCCTATTATAAGATGTTTGCAGAAAAGTTCTGTGTAGTGAACATTAAACAGTTTTGGTCAGCAGAAAGGTGACCAATAGTATTTTATGATACAGAAATGCCATTTGAACTTCTGTGCCAAATTCCATGATTGTATCACCATTTGAGCTGTAATTGCGTTATTTTGCCAGCAGAGGGCGGTATAATGTACAGTCGAAGGAAAGCACGTGACGTCACCACAGGCTGTTGTAAGAGCTCTAAAATGGGAAAAATGGAAAAGAGCTGTTGTGTGATTTAAGTGTAAAAATCAGTTGTACAAGAAATCTTGTTTAAAAACTCCTGAAAAAAGAATAAAAGTAGTTAAAAGGTGTTTTTTTTGTTTTTGTTTTTGTTCGCTTTAAGCTTTGTGGTTATTAAGAAAATAACTTTTATTTAGATTTTAGTTAGTAAGTTAATATATTTAACGACAGAACATGGTTTATACATGTCATGAACCAAATGCTACTAAATCTGTCCCAATATGTTCATGTATTTTTGTTAGAGCATTCAATTCAATTCAGTTTTATTTGTGTAGCGCTTTTTACAATGGACATTGTCACAAAACAGCTTTACATAGTAAAATTAAATTAGGGAGGAATCTAAACATTTTTCTCTACAACCCCCTACACATCCCTAATGAGCAAGCCTGCATAATAATTGCATTAAAAAAAAATTAACATAATAAAAAGCCCTAAGCCATAAAATATGTTAATAACATAAGAACTGTCACAAAGCAGAGCCTTAAAAAAACAAAATGTTGCAAGAATGACATAGCTGCCTACGCCTTTTCCTGATTGTCATGAGATTGTGAGTCGAATACTGATTACTGACTTGTGTTCATTCAGAAAAACCATGTTCAGCTCATTGTGTTGGTTGTTCACAGTAGCGTCATATTTCCATGTTCTGATTACTCAACTGTTGCTTTGGTTTGTAAACTGAGATGCATGTTTTTGGTGAATGTGTGTGTGGTTGTGGCGTATTATATTTCATTCTGTGATTCCTCTGTGATCTTAGTGTCGCATCAGCTTTAATACGGGACCTGTAAGTAGGCAGCGCTTGTCATTATCATGTCTTCACTCACCGTGGCGCTGCCAGAGGCATCATGTTTTCACCGTTTCTGTCTGAACTTTTTTTTGGGCACTCTGTTGGAAATCGGTTGAGGGATTCAGAAGATAAATACTTACCATTTACCGCTCACTACTTAAGGTCCATGAATTAGAACAGGTCATAGGTCATGGTCACAGGAGGTCATCTTGGGAAAATCTTGTGCACACTCTGCCAGCTGAACGGCTGCATGGATTTGGACCAAACTTTCACCAGTTGCTTATTAATAATTGCCTATGAATTGGTGCAGGTTTTAAAGGCATCGGCTAAAAATCAGGGTCATAGTTCAAGCACACACTCAAAAGGTTTACGGCGGAGGCATACCAAGCGACGCTTGACGTTGAGCTCTTCTGCACCTCTTAAAATTTTTTAATTGTCTATTTCACCCATATTTTAGGAAAGTTTTAAAGGACTTTTCTATTTTACACACACACACACACACACACACACACACACACACACACACACACACATATATATATATATGTGTGTGTGTGTGTGTAAAATAGAAAAGTCCTTTAAAACTTTCCTAAAATATGGGTGAAATATCTCTCTCTCTCTTTCTCTCTTTCTCTCTCTCTCTCTCTCTCTCTCTCTCTCTAGGTGATTTGCGGGCATGCACTTACTGTCGCAAGATTGCACTAAGCTATGCGCACTCGGCTGACTCGGCCTGTATTGGAGAGGATCTGACTGCACTGTCGGACTCGCCGTGTTCTGTGTGCGTGCTGGAGCCCACAGAGCCTCGCACACCTGTCGGTGGACGCAAAGCCAGCCGCAACATCTTCCTGGAGGAGGACTGGCAAAGGTGAAGAATAACGAATAAAGAAAAAAATAATAAGTTTCATGTCCACAGTTTATCTCCTACTTTTTGTTTTGCTTTATGATGTTGTTTTTTAATTTGGCCTCAGCGTTGTACGTTCAGTGGCCTGTCATGCACTTGAATTTCACCGGCTTCTTTTCTTTTAACCATCTGAAAAGCAGAAGTGGTTGAATGCAGATAAATTTAGTTCTTCAAATGATTCACGAGTCTGAAGCTTGTGTATGTGTGTGTGTGTTTAAGATGTTGCCATTGTTCCATCTCTCAGTGCTGTCTAGGCAGCGAGGTTTTGTTTGTTTGTTTATTTATTTTCTCATGTTCAGCAGACCTTTCTTTCAAAGCACGTCTTTTCTTCTTTCTCTTCATGCATAGAAAAACTCCCATTGGGATGAGGAAGAAGTGAGTTTCTGGTGTTTGCACCTTTAGTTAGATGTTTGAGGCTTCCGTTGCTCTAGATGTAGCGAATGCTTTAGTCATGCATGATGTGCATGTGTTTTACTAACAAAACTCTGTATGTAGCAGGAATTGGTCTAGTCACTGTGTGGTAAGTGTGTGTGTGTGTGTTATCTGGTACAGTTTGATTCATCCAGAGTCTCAAAATAGTGGCCTCAACTCAAGGTTGCCTTCAGTGCAAGAAGATCTGGGCAAATCCCCAGCACGTAAGAGGTCAGTGAGTGTCTGTATGTATTTATGTTCTTGTTGTTGTGTAACTGATTTTATGAAAATGGTTATACACTGTACTGTAGATCATGATATCATGATTTAGATTTTTAATGTAATTTTTTGCTGTATGTCTCCTAATGTGTATGTCTACTGTATGGACGTACTGAGAGCTCACATGTTTGCCTTTGCACTGTATAGATCATCTAGTGTGACCAACTTGTCCCTGGACCGTTCAGGCTCCATGATTCCATCATATGACAGTTCGGTGAGCCCCCAGACCAGCCGAGGTGTATCCAAACCTGACCACAGTGAAGAAGAACGCAAGATCCTCTTGGTACACAGCCCACCCCTCAAAAATTACACGAAAACAACTACATATAACAGATAAATATACACTACCTGGCTGATAAAGGTTGCTTGAATATCTGGTTGGATTGTTTTTAGCCTTGATTGCGATGTGTGTTTGTCTTGGCAGCGTCACACCATTTGCTTTCATCCACAACTGAATGGGTTTTTCACTGTGATCTTGTGTTGAAGATGAGACTCTAAACATTTTTAATGGGGTTAAGGGCAGAACTGTGTAGTGTTCGTTCATGTGTGAAAATGATTCCTCATCCTCCCCGAACCATTCTATTTGACACACTATTTGAGGCCCAGTTTTATATCCGTGCAATCAGGGAAGAAAAAAATAATTTAAAGTCATCAGCTGACTTTATTTTATTGCCACTTAATGTTGCTGAGCCTCGACCTGACCAACTGATTGACATGACCAACTGAAATGAATGATTGATACATCACTTCACCGGCATCCCTTTTTATCCTGATGCAACCATTGCTCTGGAATAGGGTAAATATTGACTTATCAGGTCACGTGACCTTTTTTTAAAAAGAAAATCTGATCTTTATGCTTTTCTCGCAAATTATTTTTAGGCAGCGGTTCAACTCTGCCAGCGTCAACATCAGGTCTCGGTGAAGTATTTGTACAACTCTGTAATCAAAGCTAAAGGTGCGCCAACGGAATAGAAGAGAATTTGTTTTTGGCAGGGCGGAGTACAGTAATAATGTCCGGGACTGGTATTAACTGGATTGCAGTAATTTCAGAAATTGACTTATTCGATTTCCTTGCTTGATTCACTTCGTTAATTGTTTGCAATTCGTTGCTGTGAGGTTTTATGACAAAACATTCTCCTTAATTTGAGTGTGTTTCATTTACCTGTGTAACTTTCTAAACATTTTGTGCAGGATTCTTCTCAGTTAAAAGACTTATGGAAGAAAATCTGTCACAGCAATACTGGGATGGAGTTCCAGGACCACCGGTATTGGCTACGCACTTACCCCAATTGCATTGTGGGTAAAGATCTAGTGAACTGGCTCTTACGAAATGGTACCATTTCTACAAGGTAAGTAAAGTATATGCAGTAACTGCTATTAATGGGTTTTATGGGTTTTCCCCAGTCATTGGACACAGCAGATATTTATTACTAGTGTATTGTTAAACTTCCTCAAACACAACCTCTTGAACATGTTGCACTTTTTCCTCTCCCTGTACAGGGCTCAGGCCATAGCTATTGGACAGGCTCTGGTTGATGGGCGCTGGCTTGACTGTGTTACTCACCACGATCAGATTTTCCGTGATGAGTACGCACTGTATCGCCCTCTTCAGGTGGGCTTTTAATTAAAATTGTGTATGTGACACTACTTATGTCAGTGTGTTGTATTAAATTTTTATTTTTTTATTTTTTTATTTTTTTATTTTTTGTAGAGCACGGAGTTCTCAGAGACTCCATCCCCGGATACAGACAGCGTGACCTCTCTGGAGGGACACTCCGAACCGTCATGGTTCAAAGACATCAAGTTTGATGATAGTGACACCGAACAGCTAGCTGATGAAAACGACTTAATAACAACAAGTGAGAAGATTTTCATTGTAACAAGTTACGTTCAGCATGTGATCACCTCTCTTCAGTGCATTTAAGACCGTTTGTGTTATTCAGGCTCGGCCAGCCCCAGCAAAAGGACCTCGGTCAGCAGTTTCCATTCAGCAGTGGACAGCGATTCAGCCGCCTCCATTAACCTGAACGTGGAGCAGGACAATGTCAACTTCCACATCAAGAAGCAGGCCAAGTACCCTCACGTGCCTCCTCACCCAGCCGAGCAGAAAAGTATGGCGCCCCCTGACCCATTCGCCCCTGACTCTGACTTCCACACACCAAGTGAGGAGAGGTTTAGAGACCTACCGGCCATCTTTGCTGGCTTCTCACCCCATTAACTCATTAAAGAGCACTAACTCATTAGCCTGTTTGACCAAGGCATGACTTATATGTTCATACTCTGTCTAAAACTTCCCAGATATGGATTTAACAGTCTTTCACAACACTAATTGCACAACAGCCTCACTAAACACTTAAAATTAAAACCGATATGAAGCTGCATGACTCCTATAGTCCTTCCCTTAAATACCATGACTTCCAGTTCCTCAAAAATCCCGAAGCACAAAGCTGATGTATAGTCTGCCATGATACTGACTGACTCATGGCAACTGCAAAGTATTAATTGGTTTAGAAATCCTGATGATATCTGAAGTATTACGTTGCCTCACTCTTTCTGTGTTTATCATTCAGCCGAGGTCCTGGTCACAGAAGACGGCGGGCAGCATTTGTCCATTAGCGATGCCTTCATTAAAGGTATGTATATTTCATGGGAGACCACACCAAAAATTTCTTTTACTAATCCAAGCTGTTCCTCAGCTAAGATTTTTCTTTTTTTTCTTTTTCTTTTGCGATGCAGAGTCCTTGTTTAATCGGCGCGTAGAAGAGAAGGCCAAAGAAATGTTCTTCACTCCGCTGGGTTGGCATCACAGTTCCCTAGATCAACTGAGGGAGGAGAATGGCGAGAAGAAGGCTATGGAGAGACTTCTGTGAGTCACTGCGAGCCTGTTTTGACCTGGATGTATCTGTAAAGAGGAGATAGCTTTATGCAGAAATGTTCATGTTTCACTTTCTTGAAACCGCTTTTGGTTTCAGAAGCTCCAGCGATACTTAGAGTTCCTGGTTAGATTTGACATGTTCCCTTACTATTTGTTGTGAGTTATTGCATTTTTCCTCTTATTCAGATCAGCCAATCACAGCCACATGATGGCACTGCTGCAGCAGCTTCTCTACAGCGAGTCGCTGTCTCTCTCCTGGCGAGACATCATCGTGCCTGTAGTGCGGCAGATAGTGCAGACGGTGCGTCCGGACGTTCGCAGCTGCGACGACGACATGGACATTCGCCAGCTGGTCCACATTAAGAAGGTACATTCTCGTCTCAGTGTTCTCTGAGCGGTGCGTTTTATGACTAAAGATCAAAGTTCTTGCGTAAGGAAAAGCGCATTTGTTCTTTTGTAGATCCCAGGAGGAAAGAAGTTTGACTCCGTCCTGGTGAACGGTTTTGTTTGCACTAAAAATATCGCTCACAAAAAGGTGTGTGTGTGGTTTTTCTTTTGTGGAGTTATTACAAGCTCACGAACAGTACGTGTTTTCTTTTTGACTGATCGTACATTGTTTCGTTTTCCAGATGAACTCTTATATCAAGAACCCCAAGATTCTTCTGCTCAAGTGTTCTATCGAGTACCTTTACAGAGAAGAGACGAAGTTCACCTGCATTGAGCCAATTGTGCTTCAGGTATCTCCATGTTTTGATATAATCTATTATAATTAATCTGTACTAAAAGACAGATTGCAGTACTGACCAAACTTATCTAATGTCCTCTTTAGGAACGAGAGTTTCTGAAGAACTATGTGCAGCGAATAGTGGATGTGCGTCCTAACCTGGTGCTGGTAGAGAAGACGGTGTCCCGTATCGCTCAGGATATGCTGCTTGAGCACGGCATCACTTTAGTCATCAACGTCAAACCTGTTAGTGCTTTTTCTGTGCCTATGGAATTAATTTAACGCACTCTCAGACTCATATTTTAACTTGAATTGGAAATGAGGTTCTATACGTGTAGATTGTGAATAACAATGAAAAGCTTCACTGCAGAGCCTGAGCAGTGGTAGGAACTGTACTTAAAGGGAAATGGAAGGAAAGCCTTTCAAACTCTCCTGATACACTGGAAATATGTATATTTTCATTATCAGGTTGTTTTTACTTACATCTATATAGTTGCGATCTACTAAAACATGTTTGATAGTTTGCATTAGCCTGTTTTTAAAGGCTGAAATTTGTAGTTCGTTTCACTCTCGTGAGAATGTGAAATCACAAGATTCTTGGATTCCCAGAAGGCAGGATGCCAGCAAGAATAACAGTATAAAGGTATTACACTAACAAATTAGATATAAACTAGTGAACTTTTGAATAAAATAACGCTAGGCACATCTACACCTAATTCAGCATTTCATTTAGATACATTAGACCGCCGCTGTCTTGTTTACATGAAGGCATGGCACATGTATTGGTACATGTAGTGTAGTCTCATAAACCAACACTTTGACGACAACTATTGCTTCGACATCACTCCCATCCCACTTTTTGCAGAACAGTGGTGCCTCCTGCGTTAGGATTTATTACTTGATTTTTTTTTTTTTTATTACTATTAATCCCCCCTTACACACACACAAACACACACACACACAGAAGGTTGTATTAACAGTGTGATTTGATGCGCAAAATATACAGTGTATGCAAGCTTTTATTAAGGTTGGGTTTAATTCTGTTATAAACCTAGCCTGTTTTTCTCATTTTTGTTTTTTTGTTTTTGCAGCAAGTGCTAGATCGAGTGAGTCGAATGACTCAGGGCGATTTAGTCATGTCCATGGATCAGCTTTTGACCAAACCTCGCTTGGGAACTTGCCACAAATTCTACCTTCACTCCTTCCAATTAAACACCAGTAGTACGTGAAAAATCTTTTCCCCGTACAATATGTTTTACTCTTTCATTATGTCAAGTCATTTTATTGATTTGGGTTGCTTTGCTTAGCAGATTAGCAAGTTAAATGATTTTTTCTTTTTGCCAGATGAACTGAAGACACTAATGTTCTTTGATGGCTGTCCTTCACATCTGGGTTGCACCATCAAGCTCCGTGGTGCCTCGGAATATGAGCTGGCCCGAGTTAAGGAGATCATCATGATGATGGTGTATGTAGCTTATCACTCTCAATTAGAGATTTCCTTCCTTATGGATGAGTTTGCAATGCCTCCGAGCCTGTCTAAGAGCTCATCATTCCACTGCCTGTTGGAGAGCGCAGCTGAGGAAACAGAGAAGGACATGGACCAGGAAAGCCAGGGGAACCAGGTGGATATAATAGAGGAGCAGGTTGAGCTCCACTCCGAAGGTGACTTTGACTTTGAGCCAGGGCTTCAGGAGGTAATAAAAGGCCACAGTAGGCAGCATTCTACCTCTGAGTCTTCCCTGAAGGATGGAGAAAGTCCTAAAGTCAGCAGAAATGACTCCCCCATCTCTACAATTGTGGTGGAAGGGGATGAGATAAAGACCTCTACTCCCCTGACCAGACGATCAGACCAGCTCTTGTGTATGTCCCCTCCATATCTCTCATCAATGGAGGAGATCATGGATGGTATCATGGAGGAGGAGGTGAAAGAACCAGCTGAGGCAGTGATAAATGGCGAGGATGAGGACACCCTTGTACGAGTGGACAGCACCAGTTCAGCGACACCACTTGCTCCAACACAGCTCTTCAGAGACCCACTGCAGGATGACAGCGGCCTGTTTGTGGCTGAGCAGGTGACTTCAGCAGACGATCGGCTCAAATCCATCTCAGCCAGCTTTAGGCAGGAGTTGAAGGATGTTATCTTGTGCATCTCACCCTTTATGACCTTTCGTGAACCCTTCTTACTGACACCAGCTGGTCTACGCTGCCCGAGTCGTGACTATTTCCCCGAGCAGGTCTACTTCTCACTGCTTCTAAACAAGGATCTCAAGGAGGTTGATGGCCGCCGCAAAAGGCTCCTGCTCAAGGAATCAAACCCATCTAGTAGTTCTCTGAGCAATGGGATTGGGCAACAGCAGCGCCCAGTCCGAGTGTTGCCTTCCCATAAACTCACCACTACCCGTATTACCCAGCAGTTGAGCAGCAGTCATGAGCTGGCCTGCATGCTGGCAGACTATCGTGCTCAGGGAGGGCGAATCCAACGAGACATCGATCCATTTGCTCAACCAGCACAGGCTACGAATACAAAGGTTCCAGTCAAGGCAGACAGTGAGGAGGAAAAAGGGCCAGGGCAAGGCGACATGGTCTGGGCCACCAAGGTAAATAATGTCTCCAAGTTACAGTCATAATGTGAAATATGTTGAAGACACATGCTCTGAGAGGTTGTGTTTTCATGCTATTTTCCTCCCATGTAGCTTGACTGCCTCAATCCAATAAACCACCAACGGCTGTGCGTGTTGTTCAGCAGCTCCTCAACTCAGTCCAACAATGCCCCCAACCACTGCGTCAGCCCTTGGTAAATCCTGTTTTTCATTCTGCATCATGTCTTTCATCAGACAGATATCCGTTCACATTCTGATTGAGATTTCTAATATTTAGGATTGTGACCATGGAATTTTATGGGAAGAATGACTTGACTCTTGGAATATTTCTAGAAAGATACTGTTTCAGGTATGTTGATTCAAAAATGGCAGGGTTTTTTTCTGGGGGGTTTTGGTTTGGGGTTTTTTTTAGTTAGTAAGGCCATTATTTTTTTATTTCTTGTTTGGCAGTTCCACTGATGTTAATATTGTGATTTCGTAAAAAAAAACCATTTAATTAGGAAAAACGTCTCATTTATTATTATTATTATTATTATTATTATTATTATTATTCTTGCTGGTCTTAACTTGCCGAGTGCACAATGAATTTTAAAACCGGGACTTTTTTTACACCAAGCCAGTTCTTTCATCACCCTCTCACAGCAGCTATTTTATCTACACGATGTACTCGCATACGTCAGAGGTGTTTTGAATCCAGCAAACTACAGTATGCGTGTAACGTCTGGCGGGTGAGAATGTCGGAAGTGATAGTATCGACATGTGTAACAGAACTGGTCAATACAGGTGGGATTTTCTTTTTCGGTTTTCCTGTTTGAAAGTAGAGACTTAAGATTTTATTCTACATCCAGACATTATTCATCAGCATCATCAAGATCTACCAGAGGGTCCAGGCTCTTTGAGTCCCACCCTCAGAATAAAGGTGAAAGGGGAGGTCTATGCAAGTATTTTTAGGGTAACATCCTTTTTGAATGGAAAAGGTTGTGATAGTACGTGTAACTGGTCTGTTTAAAGCAGTAGTTTCAACAGAATATACATAGTATGAAAAGTGCAACATGTACCACATCAGCTCAGGACACAATACTGTATTAAAATTATTAAATCTTTAAATCAAAGCAGTGGTTTAGGCTTTTTTAAGAATTCAAGAATGGACAATATAAATCTTTTTATTTCCCCCTTTCGTGTATTCTTGTTCTGTTGTGTTAATTTAGAAAAATTGAAGTATATGTTAATAAAATGTCTTGGGTTTACATAATAGAAATCCACCAAACAAGGAATGAAAAAAGAATGGCCTGATTTAGTTTTTATGAAACCCTAAAAATACACTGCCTGTCAAAAAACTAAGTTCGATACTAATATTTTGTTGGACCACCTTTAGTCTTCATTACGGCACATAATCTCCATGGCATCATTGCTCCAGTTGGTCAGCTCAAGGTTCAGCAACATTAACATGGTAATAAAATGAAGTCAGCTGATGAGCTGAATGTACTAAATGACCAGGGGCCTCATGTACAATGACGTGGAATTCTTACTGAAAAATGGCGTACGCCTAAATCCAGAAAACGTCGTACGCACAAAATAAATTCAGATGTATGAATCTGTGAGAACGTATGAATCCAGGCACATTTCCTTTGCCCACAAGCTCACAGCCCTGTAAGATAGAGGTTCATGTGGAAATGTGTGCATGCTCTTTGGTTTGGGAAATTTAAACATGC
>JAOUQZ010000047.1:26690383-26704578 GCA_028564935.1 Neosilurus hyrtlii | reverse complement strand
ACACATTTCCACGGACATTTCACTCTTGATACATCTGAACTTTTCCGTGGGAAAGTGCGTACGCAACGTTTTTGTGCATACGCACCCTTTGTACATGAGGTCCCAGGTTATCACATCAATGGACTTTTGTTTTTCCTCCCTATGGCACGGGTACAAAATTTGGGCTGAAAACCCCTATTGAAAGTCTGTGGGATGTGCTGGAGAAGACTTTATGGAGTGGTTTGATTTTCCAGTCATCAATTCAAGATGTCAGTGAAAAGCAATCCAACTCTGGATGGAAATAAATGTCGCTTAGGTTTGTCTAGTCATTGCCATGGGGATTAAACATTAAAAGCGGTCCAACAAAGTATTAGATATTAGCGTACGCAACTTTAAAAAAATGGGGTTTTTTTTACCAGACAGTGTATAATAACTTTTACGTGTGTGTACTTGGATTGCAGACCATCTTACCAGTGCCCCAGCATGTACTGCGAAACTCCTATGGTGCACCATATCCGCCGCTTTGTGCATGGCAGTGGATGTGTCCAAATTGTTCTGAAAGAGCTCGATTCACCTGTGCCTGGATACCAACACACCATCCTCACTTACTCCTGGTGCAGAATCTGCAAACAGGTATTTGGATCAAGACTTTACTCTTTGAGAAGTGTGTGCACTGATCCCTGCTGTAAATATTAGCTATACACACTACTCCAAATATTTTCAGATTGCATGTCCTAATGGTGTTCATTTTACAGGTGACTCCAGTTGTCCCCTTGTCCAGTGATTCATGGTCCATGTCCTTTGCTAAATATCTGGAGCTACGTTTCTATGGCCACCAGTACACTCGCCGTGCCAATGCCGAACCATGTGGACACTCCATCCATAAGGACTACCACCAGTATTTCTCCTATAACCAGATGGTGGCCTCTTTTAGGTGAAAGTCCTTAAAATATATTACAGTAGATACTTGGCCTTAAATACATTTTAGCTTTGCACTACATATTTCTTTTTTTATTTTTTTGTTAGCTATATTCCAGTGAGACTGTTGGAGATCTGCCTTCCTGCTCCCAAGATCATTATCAGGAACCAGGGCCCCAGTAAGACCATTCTGCAGCAAGACCTTAAAGATTTTGCCCTAAAGTAAGAATCATTACCTTGTTCGACCTCATTACTAGTTTGCAATCTGGAGTCACCTCTAGTTAGTGGATGGGTTTAATTCGCTCTTTCCAACAGGGTGTCTCAAGTGTACGCTGCGATAGACGACCGTCTCACGTCTCTTAAAACGGACACGTTCAGCAAAACCCGCGAGGAGAAAATGGAGGACTTGTTTGCACAAAAAGATGTAGGTTCGAGATTTCGATCATGCAGGTTTTCCTGCCTGTGCTTTGTTTTTGATTGATTGTGTAATATTGTTTGATTATTGTAAGTCTGTGAGATGGTAATATCATGGGATTTCTTTTTTGTGTGATTAGATGGAGGAGGGTGAGCTGCGCAGCTGGATGGAGAAGCTGCAGGGGCGTCTCCAGGCCTCGAGTGTAGACACTCCACAGCACCTGCAGGCTGTTCTAGAGTCTGTGGTAATGAAGAAACAGAGCCTGTGTGAAACCCTGCAGTCTTGGAACAGCAGGTAATAAATAATCACTCACTCATTCGACTTAATACTACTAGGGTCACCGGGAGGCTGGAGCCTATCTCACCCGACACTGGGCGAAGGCGGGGTTCACCCTCAGCAGCTCACCAGACCATCGCAGGGCCAACCCTAATTACAATGGTCTTAAATCTTCACAATGCATATAGCAACAGAGCAAATACATTTGCTGGCTAATTTATTAGAAACATCTGTTCCCATTGTGAGGAACATGATGGTGATGAGATTGGGCCAGTCGCTGTAAAACACTATAATACCGTGTTTCCCCGATAATAAGACACTGTCTTATTTATTATTTTCGGTTCAAAAAACACCTTAGGGCTTATTTTCGGGGTAGGTTTTATTTTAATTAACATTAACAGCAATTTTTTTTGTTTGTTTTTGCGCTTTGAATCTGTTTAATGCTTTATAATGGCATTACACATACAAAGCTCCCAGTGCTGCCAGTCATACAGTTAACAGCAATTTGAATAAACAGGTGAGTCCTCCACAATAGCTTTATTATACTCAGCGGTGTAGCTCTTCCTTTTTGCACTCGTGTCTGGGGTCAAAACAGACAGGACAATACCAGTAAAATAATAACTGTTATGCACCTCCAGTCCTGCTTTAACCCCATCATGCCCCTCAGTCCTGCTTTATAATACTTTACTTACCATTTTTGTTCCCTTTACTTCCTCTTTTTCTGTCTCTCCTCCGCGGCGCTGCTGTAAATAACGCTGGCGCGCTTGCATTCATAGAAAATGAGGGGAGGGTGCAGACAAAATTTGGATTTAGCTAGGTCTTATTTTCGGGGTAGGGCTTATTTTGGACCGTTCTGCTGAAGTAAGGGCAGGTCTTATTATCGGGGAGACACGGCAAGTAATGTCATTATTTCAAACAGAAACAGAAAGATTTTTTGGATACCGAAATTAGGTTTAGAGTAATGTGTTGGAGTTTAATTGTTGTTCAAGTCAAAGACATAACTCCAAGTGTGTGCCAGACTGCAGGACCTGTTCCAGCTGGAGAAGGGCAGGAAGCGTTTGTCTGTTCCGCCCAGCCCTGGCAGACACAGACAAGCCACCAACGATGAGAGCAAGGTCAGTATCCTTAAAATTCAGCTTACCCTTGTGTTTCTGAGAAACAAATGGTGCATATTTCCACACCGGCATGCTATGTAGCCTGTAAGTAGATTAGAATATACAATTTATGGTAATTAATTTCAATACTTTCTGTGAAAAGATTCATTAATGCATTCATTTGCTGAACCGTTGAATCCTGCTAGGGTCATGGGTATTTCAGACTCTGGACGAAGGCTGGGTATACCCAGAACAGCTAGCCAGTCCATCTCACGGCCAACCCACACAACTACTGGCACTCACACTTAAAGGGAATTTGTAGACCTGGGAGCCAGCCAGCTGCAATGAAATTGGCTGGCTGCTTCATGGAGTAGCTGGCTAGCTGCTTAGCCGGTAATAGTAGAAGTGATAACTGACTGTGACAAAACATGGCTGGCTATTAGTGGCTGAAGTTAAAAACATGTAAAGGATTTATAATTTGGCTGCATTCACAAAATTGTACATCCTCTAAATAATGTAAAAACAAATCCTGTAATGAATGTATGTAAGCAGGGCATTTTTTTAAGACATTACTGTGATTGTCTGTAATAACAATTGTACATCATATAGCCACACGCACACAAACATGATGTAGGAATATATGCACATATTTAAATTTACGTTAGATTTGGTGAAGTTTTTTTTAGCAACAGTTTCAAGGCTTAAAGCAAGGACAGACCAGGTGCCTGAAGTTTCCTGATATAAATAACAGATCTAGAAATATATTTTTGTTATCTGTACTGTAGGCTAGAATGCTGTAATTAGTGTCGTATACACTATATCTAAAGTTAACGTTAGATATCATCAGTAGTGATAATACAGGAGAACTAAGTTAGAGGATAGGCTGTATCGTAAATGGCTTCGTATAAGGTTATGACTGTTAGAGGGGCAATTTAAGAATGCCTGTGTAAGGTACATACAGTGGGGAAAATAAGTATTGAATGCATCAACATTTTTTTTAATAAATATATTTCTATTGCAGTTATTGACATGAATTGTTCACCAGATGTTGGTTACGACCCAAGTAGTCCACACTGGAACGTTCAGATGTTTAGAAATACGTCTGTAACCAATGTCATCAGTATGCTTTGCACCAATAAGGTTGCGAAGGTCTTGAGAGAGCTCTTTGCATTTACCCATAATGAGATGCTTCTGTATGACACTTGGGTGAGAAACCTTTTTATAGGCCATCAGTTAGTGTTAAACCAGCTGATATCAATCTGATATTTAACCACATTCTTGATCATTTTTAATACATTTGGAACTTGGAGAAGACACTTACATGCTGCACAGTTATTGAAATGTTGATGCACCAGTCACAGAAGTTGATAGTGTTGTTGTTGAAACTCACAATGCTCTTGTATTAGCGAGATTATCTGCTTGCTTTTATGCACAAAGATATTTATAGCATAGACGGCATAGATATAAACAAAACCAGCCGACGTTGCCGCCATCTTATTAAAGAATATTTTGCTTGTTGGAGCAGGTTGAGACGCAGCATTTAACACCCGTCAGAATGGCGGATTTTAGTCTTTAAAATTTTAGTCTTAAGTCTTTTTTTTTTAGTCTTTAGTGGCTACTAAAGACACATCATGTGAGGATCTTGTCCGGTCTTGTATATAAATCTATGATTGGTGGCTGCGCAAGTCAGTTAACATCGAAGGCGATGATATGCTAAAGAATTTAAATTAGAGGCGTCTGGCTTTTCCAACAAATAAGAGATATCGGTGGCAGTAAGAGACAGCGCATAAGTCTAGGAATTTGGAACAGCCAATTTGCCTGATATGTGATTTGTGCATGTCTTTCAACTGTGGGAGGAAACTGGTGTGTACCCAGAGGAAACCCATGCAAGCACAGGGAAAACATGCACACACACAACTCTACACAGAAACACCTTCCCCAAGCCCGGGACTGGAACCTAATACCTTCTTGCTGCGAGGGGGGGGCATGCTAGCCACTACACCACTGTGCCAGTCTATGTATAAAGAAATTTTATAAAAAGAGATCATAAGAGATGAAAGACATATGACTATTTATTTATTTTGGCTTGGCAGACAAGTGTCTTGGAGTCATCCCCCCGCAACCCCTCCCCTGTGGTACAGAATTGTGAGAAAGGTGAGTTGATCAAATGACCAACACATGAATCAAGTATGTTTCTGATCATCATGTACAGATGACAGAACTCTATTTTTCAGTGTTAGAGGATCGGCACCTCAGTACCCTGCCTTCAAGTGCAGGATCCTCATCCTTTCCTCTACCATCACCAGCCGAGCAGAGCTTAGAGGTCCCTGCATCTGGACCTACCTTCCACGATCCGGACTCAGAAGGAGGTTGAACTCCACACACACTCACACAGACTCTCACACTCAGACTGATTTATTAACAAAATTTTTTTTTGTTTGTTTATATGTCCATAGAATAGATTTTCTTAATTTTTATATCTTTAACTGTATTACTCACTTGCTTGCTCAAACGCTTGATCCTACTTAGGGTCACATGGAGACTGGAGTCTACCTCATCCAACACTGGGCGAAGGTGGGGTATATCGTGAACAATTTGCCAGATCATTGTAGGGCCAACACATTCACACTTACACCTAGGGGCAATTTGGAGCAGCCAGTTCATGTCTTTAGACTGTGGAAGGAAACTGAAGTACTGGGAGGAAACCCACACAAGCCCTGGGAGAACATACAAGCTTTACACATAAGTGCCCAAGCCCAGGACTTGAACCCAGGACCTTCTTGCTTTGAGGCAGATGTCCTAACCACTACAATACAATACCACCCCATAACTGTATTATATTATACTTATTTTGTTTTTATGCGCTAATTTATTATAATTATTATTGTTATTATAAAAAACTTGTCTTCTGGACTTGCACAACAAACACATTTTTAGGACCCTCTTTTATACATTATACGGTACATTGTAGTTTCCTTCCCCTGTTTTGCACATGGCTTAATACGAATAAATATTCTTTATTAATCATCTACGTAGGACCCGTGTTATACAAATCCTTGGAGCAGCCAGGGCCTAATGGTTAGAGAAGCAGCCTTGGGACCGAAAGGTCGCCGGTTCGATTCCTGAAACAGCAGGAAAAATGTGTGGTGGTGGGGAAGTGAGCTGACCCTTCCCTTCCTCCTCCTTCAAGGCTGAAGTGCCCTTGAACAAGGCACCAAACCCCCAGGTGCTCTCTGGGCATCCCCTATGTGTGCAGCAGCCCATTGCTCCGTGTGTGTGTGATCACTTTGGACGGGTTAAATGCAAAGGCAGTAATTTCCCTTGCGGGATTACAGTATAGCAAAATCAAAAATCAAATCCTGGTCACTGAACAGAAGTGTCTGTAATATCAGTTTGTTTCATCTCTCTTTTAGAGGTGTTTGACAGCCACCTGCAAGGCTCCAATGACAGTCAAGTGAAGGAGAAAACCACCATGAAAACCATTCTGGCCAACCTGTTACCAGGAAACAGTTACAACCCTATTCCTTTACCTTTGTAAGTGTCTAATTACAGTTATCATTTTGTTCAATACTATTACCACATTGTTATTGAATACTCTATTCTGATTGGTCAGTACAGTGCCACTCGGACAGTGGTTTCCAGCTGTTTATATTAATGCATTTAATTTATTATGTTGCATATCAGGTTTATAGTCTCAACATAAATGCAGAGACTTGTGGCAGACATTTTGTTACAAACTAATTGACTGAATGTGGTGAAATATTTTGGAAGGATTATGCAGGATAACAGGAACTTGTATGATGATGTCATTCCTACTATAAAAGGTGACTAGATAATTGCGGTTGTATAAAATGAATTAACTATTCGCAACGAAAAGAACTGTTGGGATCAGTGGCGTAGCAGTTTGGGTGCCGGGCTCACGATCGAGAGATCATGAGTTCGAATCCCCGTTGGACCCCCACCGTGCTAAGACCCCTGGGCAAGGTCTTAACCACAAGTGTGCTTCTGTCCACCCAGCAGTATAAATGGGTACCAGTAAAAATACTGGGAAGGTAACCTGCGATGGACTAGCGTCCCATCCAGGAGGAGTTGAACTCCTAGTCGCTTCAAGCTAAAGAAACTGGGGATAAGCACCGGCCTGATGAGCCACTAGGCTCGGGTGTAAACGCTCAACAGACTTATAAAATGAATACAATACTTTATGATGTGCATTTGTAGGAAGTCCTGAACACTTTGTATGATTTTATTATATAATATGTTATAATTTTCCGATCTTGTTGTCTTTTTGTAGTGACCCAGATAAGCACTACCTCATGTATGATCATGAGCGTGTTCCCATTGCAGTGTGTGAGAGAGAACCGAGCTCGATCATCGCCTTTGCCCTGAGGTAATCCACCCTTTATCCCATATCGTCTTATAGCACCGACTCTTCCTATTTGTTCTCGAAGTGTTCGAACCAAATGATTTCCCTTTTAGCTGTAAAGAATATAAAACCGCTCTCGAAGATCTTTCAAAGACAGCACTGAAGACGTCTGGAGAAGAGAGTGCTCAGACCAGCAGGTCTGTGTATATGTATATGGCATGACTTTTCTATTCATAGAGTTCTAGGATTGTTGCTATTTTTCTCTGATTTATTTTTATATATGAAATGCATATGGATGTAGCTTTGGAGAGAACAAGGTGAAGAGCAGCCCTGCGAAGGTCACTGATGGCAGCACCTCTCAGATAGGTCGAGGCTCTGTTGACACAGACCCACCCAGTGAGTAAATGAAACAGTGTGGATTTCTGTGTTTTTAAAAGAGGACATAAAATCTCAGTTCGAGGCCTCTATGTTTAAAACATCTTCTTTTCTTGCTCTTACAGAGGAACCTGATAGTGGTGACAAACAGAAGAAGCAGACGGGGAATCCACACATTGAATTACGTAAGTGTTAAGGAAATAGTTATTAATTATAAATTATTAAAAATGTTTATTTTTACCTCTAAAATCTGATTGGCTCAGCTGCTTTAGAAGCTATCTATGAAAGCCTTAATATGCTGTGCTATATGTACACATAATAATGCTCTTATTATTACTCTTTTATTTTCTGTTCAAAATGTCCTCTTTTTTGTGATTTTTTTAAATTTTTTATTTATTTGTTTTTTTGGGGGTTTTTTTACAATGTGAAGAGAAACATTTCAGTATTTATTTGGGGAATAATATGTGACCAGCTCCAGTATAATTTAAATTAAGTAGGAAATTTGACATACTGAGATAATCAAGCATTTGGAAAGAGAATTTAATTTGCTTTAAAATGAGGTATAATACATGATTATAGCATGGAAATGGACTGAGTTACATCACTTTGTATGTTGCTGATGAGGAAACGCTACTTTTGAGAAAATAGCAGTTACACTTACAGAACCAGTTTCTGAATGTCCGCATTTAAAGCTTCCTAACATCCATAAACTGAATGAATCTCCACCAATCAGCGCGATCGTACTAGCATTTTCCTAGCAACAGACTGGTTCTATTTACACCAAGTCATGTCTGTTTTACATTTTATACATTTACAGCATTTGGCAGACGCTTTTATCCAGAGCGACTTACAATTATCTTTTTTATGCAATGTTGAAAAAAATCTTTGAAAACCCTCTGGACCCTGACCCAGTTCTGGATCACAGCCAAAATGTAATCAGTTCTTTGTTGGTCTAGGGCCCACATTTCATGAAAAATTTGTGGAACACTATCCATTAGTTTTCCAGTTATTATGATCACAGTCGCACAGACATACGACCAATCTGATAACATTCCCCCATGGTGGAGGTAATCAGGGTAAGATATGAACTTTTGTCTCCGTAACCAGTCCATATAACCCTTAAAAACTGTGATTGTGTAGACTTCCAGGAGACTCTGCCGATTGGAATATTCCTTTCACCTTGGGAAATGTGTGTGGTTTCTCTGTAGAGTTCTCCGACGCCAGCGCAAAGTTCTACTGCCGCATTTACTACGCCGAGGAGTTCCATAAAATGCGAGAGCAGGTGATGGAGAGCACAGAGGAAGATTTTGTTCGCTCGCTCTCTCACTGTGTCAACTGGCAGGCTCAAGGCGGCAAATCGGGAGCAGTCTTCTACGCTACTGAAGGTGAATCGCAGAAATCCAAAATTTGCACTCCTTGGGTGTTTTTGTGAGGCTTGCCTGTGCTTCCACAGTTTTATTTCTGAGAGTATTCATCTCTGCTCAGAGGGAGTGAAGGATGACTTTCCTCTCACCCTGATGATCCAAGCAACACTAGCCAATCACAGGCATCGGTGAACTCTCTGAGGTGCTCATTGACATTATATGAGCAGCATGAGACCATGTCTCTCACTGTCTGTGGGGAGAGGCCTGTAAATGAACCATTGACATTGTTTGTAAAGACATGGCCGTTGGGCTGCCGTCAGCGTGTTTCTGCTCTGCAATGGCCTTGTTAGCTGTCCAGGATGTACTCTGACCTCGCCCAGAGTCAGCTGAGATGGGCGCCAGCCTTCCCACGACCCTAATTAGGATCAAGCGGTTCAGAAAATGAATGAATGAATGAATTTAAATCTCTCTATTGCATGATGTTTACAGTGTCTACATTGCTGCCTTATTACAGTACATTACTTTACCTTCTCTACCGTCAACATGTTTATTGTTGCCAGAATAGTTTTACCCTCAGCTATGTGTTCATGCTGAACTTTCATGCCAGCATCAAGACAACATGGAAGTATGTGGGCAGTAACGGGTACATCATTTTAAATGGATATATTTATTATTGTGCATAAAGAGAGCGTAAAAGAGCCTTTAGTCATTGTGTGACAAAAAAAAATCAAAATATGTCAAAAATCTCACAAAATTTGGGTCTAAATCTAAACAGGGCTGTCCTTAAATGTATTCATTTCCACCCACTTGCTTTCAGTAACTCTTTCATCCTGGTCAGTGGTGCCTATCTTAGGAACCCTGGGATTCACGCTCATGCTCATTTACATGTACGAGCAGTTTATGTCAGCCAACACCCCCGACCCCCCTTCCTCGGCATGGATTCGGCAGGTGGAGTGAAACCCACATGAACACGGAGAAAATGTTTATTACCTTCCATCAATCTGTTATATATTCCTGATTAAACTGCTTGTAGTCATAAGATGAAAGTTGTAACTAGAAATGTGCTCAGAGAGTGCAGACCTCCACCAAGGTAGTGTAATCTGTAAACTTTTCAATTCAGGAATTTTTTTGCAGTGTTGAAATATCGTTCAAAACCCTCCTGGATCTGGATTCGTGTCATATACACACACAGGACCAATCTCATTACCTCCCTCTTTGGTAAAGGTGACAACAGGTGTAATGTAATTTGGCAGCTGAAGTGCTTTTCCTCTTTCCTCAGATGACCGCTTTATTTTGAAGCAGATGCCCAGGCTGGAAGTTCAGTCCTTCCTGGATTTTGCCCCACACTACTTCACCTACATCACTGGTGCAGTTCAACAGAAGGTAGCTACGATTCAGTCTAATCTCATCCTCATGGCCTGCACAGTGGTTTCATTTGTATACTCGGCTGGTTGCAAATTTCAGTAACTTGAAGGCTGTAATCTGACTGGCTCCCTACACCTTTCACTGATGACACAAATCTAACTAAAGCCTCGGTCTCGCATAGCCGGTATTACTTCACAGCATTCCGTGCACTTTCGCTGGAATATGTGAAAGCTAAGGAGCTGCATTAAGAACTGGGAGGGTGTGGCTTCCATACACAGAAAGCCTGATCATGTTGAAAATAACTGGGTCAAAGGTCGGATCATGACCTACCGGATGTTGGCATAGATTTCTGTTTAGGCACCGCACTCACTTCTGGTAGACATGACAGCTGCGATGTTTGCCACACAGATACTCACAGTTCTCTCAAGTGCATATTTCCTCCACCCATATTTTTATGACCGACTGCCTCCAAAATCTGCCGGATTCATCATGGAATGGCGACCGTAATCCCAGCCTCGGTTTGCATGTATCACCCGGCTATGAGAGACCTTAGCTTAACCGAAAGAGTCTGCTTTTAACACTACCTGCAGTGTTCATGTCACGTAGAAACATTATGAACTACAGTCATGTCATCTCCCCTCTTTCCACTTCCTGTTCCCAGCGGCCTACAGCACTTGCAAAGATTCTGGGAGTTTACCGTATAGGCTACAAGAATTCCCAGAACAACGCAGAGAAGAAGCTCGATCTGCTTGTCATGGAGAACCTTTTCTACGGACGGAAGATGGCGCAGGTGTGTGAGTCGATAGAGTACGCAGATTAAACCGATGGTTTCCTGAATCCCATCTACAGTCTAGGATCTTTTCTATTAGATTGATGGGTCTGGATTCTGCAAAGGAATGAACTTTGTCCTAGATTGCTGTGATTTCTGCTTTCCCAGGTGTTTGACCTAAAGGGCTCCCTGAGGAACCGGAACGTGAAGACGGAGCAGGGTAAGGAGAGCTGTGAGGTAGTGCTGCTGGACGAGAACCTGCTCAAGCTGGTACATGATAATCCACTCTACATCCGGTCACACTGCAAGGCCATCCTACGTGCCGCCATCCACAGCGACGCCTACTTCCTATCCAGCCACCTCATCATCGACTACTCACTGCTGGTGGGCCGTGACGACACATCCAACCAGCTTGTCGTGGGCATTATAGGTATGCCATCACAGCGACACAGAGATTGTGTGTTTTCCAAATGGAGAAGCTCGTGATATCATATCTGCATGTCAAATTCTGTTCCTAGATTACATCCGGACATTCACTTGGGATAAAAAGCTGGAGATGGTCGTCAAGTCTACAGGAATTCTCGGAGGCCAAGGTTGGTCTGCTTATTGAATATTCTGTTTAACAGCAAAACTTGAACCTTAATGTAGGTTTGTTGACAAAAGGCTAAATGGTCAGTATTTGTTATTACATATACATGAATCAGCCATAACATTAACACCGCCTGACTGGTCTGCAGCTAGGCAGCGCCATACAAAGCAAGCTGCAGTGTTCTCTGCATTCTGACTCCTTTCTATCATAGCCAGCATGAACAGTTTCTGCAGTTAGTGCTACAGTAGCTCTTCTGGGGGATCAGACCAGACGTACAAGCTTTCATTCTCCACACTCATCAGTGAGCCTTGGGTGTCCATGACACTCTTACCAGTTTACTGGTTATACGTTCTTGGACCTCCTTTGGAAAGGTATTTTTCCCTGCATACCGGGCCCCACGAGACATGAACATTTTGGAGATGAATAGACCCAGTCGTTTACCATCGCAGTGTGGCTCTCATCAGAGTCACTCAGATCCTTACACCTGCTCATTTTTCCTGCCTACAACACATCAATTTCAAGAAGTGACTGTTTACTTTCTGCCTGTGTAATGAGATATTCATTGTGATTTGCTTCACCTTTCAGTATTTATATTTTTTTAATGTTATGGCTGATCGGTGTATATCACATGATGATGATAATAATAATAATAATAATAATAAAAGCTCCACTGCCTGTTAGTAGTTCCTGCATCTGTGCTTTACACGACATGTGGTGTGCTCCTGCTGCCCCACAGGTAAAATGCCCACAGTTGTTTCTCCGGAGCTGTACCGTGCCCGGTTCTGTGAAGCCATGGACAAGTATTTCCTCATGGTCCCTGACCACTGGACCGGATTGGGCGTAAACTGCTGAGTCCTGAAACTGCACTAGATGCTGCGACAGACAACCCTCACAGACTAGAAACCATCTTTAAAGAATATTAAAGCTCTGCTTGGGTGGACAACAGACATCACACTGGGACCTGAAGAAGTTAGTTCAGAATGGAGAATCTTTATTCCATATGTGCACGCACACACAAGTGCAGCCAGATGCTGTGCAGTGCACATTTCAGTTTACTAGCAATGTCATGATAAGACGTCACTGCATTTCCAAAAGACGTGTAAGGACAATCGCACTGAAATGAATTAACAAGCTGGATACCTGTAACACTCCGTGTATTTATATATTAATAATCTAACTATGGATAATGTAAAACTTTCATAAATGTACAGAAATTATATAATTAAAGATTATTAACATGGTTTGGGACTTTATTTTGGCAACTTATATAAATTTACAACTTTATTCAGAGCACTCAGATGATCTGCCTGTTAAGTTTTTAGATACATTTCAATAAATTAAATGTGTCATTTAATGTTCAACTCTTTAAAGGAAGATGAAACGAATATTAAACAACATAACATAGTCCTTAAAATACATGGGTCAATTTTTTTATGTATGTTTATTAACCATTAGCCAGTTCTTCTACCCAATCCATGAATAAAGAGGGAGAGACCCCAAGACCACTGCTTACAAATACCTGGTATATTAAAGTGTTATTGTGGTACAGCAGCATTCAGCATCATTACTTATAACCATCCAATAATCTGATTGGTGGTAATACCTTTTCACTGAAAAGAGTAGTTATATATTAGAAACAAATAAGCTAGCCAGTAACTGCATAGCCTTCCATAAATATTCACTTCATGTAAAAACTATGGGGTGCAAAGAGCTGACATGGACTTACAATGTCAAGACTATCTATAACCCCAATTTCAGAAAAGTTGGAACGCTGGGTGAAATGTAAATAAAATCAGAATGCTATTAAATCTCATGAATCCATATTTTATTCACAATAAATCAGAGAACACACCAGCAGTAGAAAGTGAGACATTTTGCCATATTATAACAAATATTAGCTTGGTGGCAGCAACACATCTCAAAAAAAAAGTTGGAAAAATAATGGTGGAAAAAAGACCTGGAAACAAAAGTCCTTTAAAAGTAAGTGGTACTAAAAAGAAATGGCTAGAGGGAAACTTTTTGATTAATTGGTTAACTGGAAAAAGGTCAGTAACTGGGTATTAATGACTGGGTCTAAAAAGAACATCTGGGCAGGGGTTCCCCAATCTGCCAAAAAAAAAAAATCCTTCATCTAAATTTCTGGAACAATTTTAGAATGTTCCTCAATGAAAAGCTGCGAAGACGTAATGTAAAATATCTCATCATCTACAGTAAATCATATCCTCACAGGGTTCTGAAAGCCTAAAGAAATCCCTGCACAAGGCACAAGACCAAAAATCAATATTGGATGGTGGTGATCTTCAGGCCCTCAGGCAGCACTACATTAAAAACAGGCGTGATCCTGTCACGGAAATCGCTGCATGAACCGGCATGTGGGAGCCTGTGTCCTGTGTAAAAGAATCTAAGGATGACTGGTGGAACCTATTGTAGACCGTCTACTTCAATTCTCGATGCCGCCTGAGACGCTTTTCGGCTCACCACGGTCGCAAAGAGTTCTCATTTACTAAGTTCCTGTTCTCTCAAACTAATCTTTATCATCACTGAGGTGTTTCAGCCAGCAAATCCTCTTACAGGATGGTTTTTGTTTTTCCTTCCAGTAATTGAGGAACAGGGCGGCACGGTGGCGTAGTGGTTAGCACGTCCGCCTCACAGCAAGAAGGTCCTGGGTTCGATTCCCAGCTTGGGCGT
>JAOUQZ010000047.1:26678733-26690283 GCA_028564935.1 Neosilurus hyrtlii | reverse complement strand
GCTGAGATGGGCGCCAGCCTCCCCGCGACCCTAAGTAGGAATAAGTGGTTCAGAAGATGAATGAATGAATGAATAATTGAGGAACATTTAATGGAAACTGGATGCATTAGTTATTCTATCAACTGGCTAATCCTACTAGGGTTGCAGGAAGCCTGGCACTTATCTTAGCCATCTCTGGGCAAAGGCAGAGTACACCTTGGACAGGTCATCAGTCCATCGTACTATTCACACTCACACCGAGGGGCAATTTGGAACAGTCACTTAGCCTAATGTGCATGTTTTTGGGCTGTAGGAGGAAACCCACCAAAGCACAGGGAGAACATGCAAACTCCACACTGTAACTCCCTCACCAATCCCAGGACCTCCTTGCTGTGAGGTGGACGTGCTAACCACGCCTTTATACACAATTATGCAGAGTGTATCAGTTTTACCTCATTTCAATATTCCAGGTTATTTTGTATAAACCCGTGACACAATATGAACGAATTCTATTCCACTTCCAAGTTGTAACATGACAATATGTGGGCAAGCTGGCAGCAGGGGGTGAATACCTCTCCGAACCACTGCAGGCGGATCAGTATGTTAGGTCGACCTGATAAAATAGTGACTGTGTGTATGTTATAAATGTGTGCGACTCTCTGTTGATTATTCAGTAAATACTCTGGTGTATGTTAGAAGGTGCTGTGGGGGGGAAAGAAAGCACACCACACATAAAGCATTTTATAAGGATACAATTTATAGAAAAGAATGTTGAGCTGACCAACAGCATTTTACAGTATACTGCATGAGGAACATGTGGCACACAAAAAAGATTGTCATGAATGGCAGTCTAGTCTTAGTCTGGCATAATACTGATAGATTTTGCTTCTGTGCATCATTTCGCTCGCTACTCGTCCAAGCCATAGGAAGAAAACCGGTTAGGCGTGTGCTTTTGTCAGACAACATCTGTGCTCAATTCTTAAGTATTGATTCTCATGAGCCAAAATACAGAATGTGCCGGAAAATAGCCAACCTAGTCAGATGTATTGCACACACACACACACACCTTAATATAGTGAGAACATAGGAGGACACTATGAATCAACTACCAAAATGCATTAAATCCTCTTTTCACATTAAAAAAAAGAAAACAAGGCACTGGACAAGCTTAAGAAACTGGCACATTGTGGACAAAAATATGAGTCTGGATGTTGAATAATTAAAAAAAAAAAGTTGGGGATTTTTTTGGTTGATTTTCTATGGTCAGATTTCAATAATCAGTGAAGAGTAAAAAAAATTTAGCACCCTCTGATCCAATTCAAGTAACTGGTTCAGATTAAGTAATTCAATGTGATCAAATGGAACATTTCCTCTAGAAAGCCTAACTGCAGTTGCACACAGTCGCTAGTAACCGGTACTGGACTGGGTTAGAAGAAATAAACATGTAAATTGGAAGAGGAGAGAACCTAAGAAAAGTAGGGTGGTTATTCATGGCTGTTTCTTCAACTCCTAACCAGCCCTCATCCTCCACATATGGGTGCAGTAAAAATGTCTAGTACCTTTATTATTATTATTATTATTATTATTATTATTATTAAACACTCTTTTAAAGAGGAGTGCGTGTGTGTTTTCACTTGGCTCCGTGGCATTCTTTATCATTTTAATACGATCAGTATAAATTAGTATAAAAGTGACAGAGCTCCTCGAGCATTAAAGCTACAGTGTGCAACATTTCAGAGGATCTGTTCACTCATTCATTCATGTTCTTGCTTAATTAAGCTGCTTAGTCCCTAATTAGGGAGGCTGGTGCCCATCTCAGCTGACTCTGGGCGAAGGCGGGGTACACTCTGGACAGCTCGCCAGGCCATCACAGGGCCAACACTCAAACAACCATTCACACTCACTCTCTCACCTAGGGGCGATTTGGTCTGTAGGAGGAAACCCACGCAAGCACGGGGAGAACATGCAAACTCCACACAGAAACGCCCCGAGCCCCGGAATCGAACCCAGGACCTTCTTGCTGAGAGGCAGACATGCTAATCACTGCGCCACCGTGCGGCCCGGAGGATCTATTATCATAAATTAAGTATATCATCAATAAATCAGTTTTAATTATTCTAAAATCATTACTTTTTTTTTTTACGTTTTTCTAACCTTAGATCATCTTCATCACCATCATCGCTGCCACTCGTGAATGAATATAGCGGCTGAATGGATAAACACTGTCAGAGCATCAACCATGGCCACCGGGTATTTACTTGGCGATCTTCCTCCACTATTGACGCTCGCTTCCTCAGCAAGTCTTGCCGTCTCAAATTGGTGTACACCTTGTCTGATTTTGCACTTCTAAGCCAGATGGTTGGCTCCTAGACTGTTCCAATCAACCTTACCTTAGAATAAGTTGTTTAAATCTACTGGGTATATCTACATTAGGAGTGGTTCCCCTCTCATAGAGGCTGCCTTATGTTTCTACAGTAACCCAGAATCGTCATCGCAGGCCTGGAAGAGAGAGGGGTCGGAAATGAATTTTCAGTTGGTTGCAATCTGGAACGACACCACTAGATGTCACTAGATGCTGCTAAATCTTACACACAGAGTTTAAATATAGACTTTCATAAGCTTTCTTGGTTGTAACTGACTATGTGGGGACAAGGCTATCAATCCTAATTCAACTCATTACCACACACTTATCTCACCAATCAGTCCGTGGAAGTAGTTTCGTAATTCCGTTTGTTTAAAAACAATGTTCTTGGTCCTTCATTCAAATTAAAATGAGGTGAGGACCTGTTAGTAGGTGTTTATTAACAACATTGGAATATTGACATTGTGCTTGCAAACAGAGTGTAACCCACACTATACACAGCGTACCATACGTATGGATTTGCTGAGTCAATATTTGGCAAATTTTTATCCATTAATTTAAAAAAGAAAAAGAAAAGAAACACATCTACACCATCTGATTTATGAATAGGTAGGTAAAAGGAATTATAAAATGGCTTTAAAAAGACTGTGTAATGAGTATTACACAGGACGTGTACCAATGTTTTTGTGAAGGCTGATTTATGCTTTTCAAGCCAATGAGCTCTTCAACACAACAACATTGATGTAGCAATGGCGTTCTCCTTTACAGCAACATCTGGCAATCTACGTCAATAAGAACTACCCGTAGCTTAGATACACCTAAACCTATTTACCATAAAGTGTCATGATCTTTACATAATCATGTGGCTACGTGAAGCATAGACCAGCCTTCATAATCTGCATTTCCTCCATTCGTCTACATGAAGGATATTCGTACAACTTCTGAGAGGTCCACAAGTTTAAGTGCTGTAAGAACTCTAGAGTCGGAAAGGATGAACACTCCAGAGGTCAAAAGGTCTCCGAATCGGAGTCATTCTCGGTAGTCGTGCCCTCACTGGATGGACCGGAAGGATCTGTGGGGCTGCGTGGAGCCTGAGGGCCCTCGGCTTGGCGAGGAAGCGATCTCAGCAGGGTGCCTGGAGAGGGAGCGTCGGAGCTGCAAGGGGAGCAAAAAGGCATCATGGTAGCCAGAATGAGAGCGAGACACTCTGCAACCTCCTTGCTAGGAGTGCAAGCCAGAGTGGAAGGAAAACATTAAGTAGGAAGAGAAAGAGACACACAGACTGACAGCCAGAAAGAAGGACAGAGAGGGACAGGGAGGCGAGGGGACATGATACAGTGGCAGGGAGGTGGGTGGGAAAGAGTAGCATTCCATTAATCCACAGCCAAGCGGGCAATCAGACAGGGTTGGGGAGAGGAGACAGACAGACAAAGGAACGTAAACAGGCAACGATTCACGGAAATGCACATTGCTTTGACACTGGGATTTTTTTCGAGCTTCAAAAAACAGATAGAGGACAGTCACACTAAACCCACCCACCTACACACACACCTACACACTGCAGAATGACAAGCAGCTGAAGAATTCATCATAAACAAGCAAGCAGCATGCACTGAGGAGTCAGGGTCAGGGAGACGCACCATTCTCATCCAACAGCTGGGCGCTGGCACCGCGAGACAGCAGCTCCTGCACTGTCTGCTTCAGCCCGCTGCGTGCCGCGAGGTGGAGGGGGCTGAGAGACAGACGGGAAACAGTTACAGAACAATAAGAATGTAAATCTAACTGCAACGTGCATAACTTTTCTTTACGAGTATTTAGCTCTTAGTACTCACGTCTGGAGCGCAGCATTTGTGGCGTTAACAAGGGCAGCATCTGGAAGTTTCTCCAAGATGAACAAAGCACATTCTTCTTTTCCCTGTTAACGAAGGGAAAGGGATAGAGGACGGGAAGAATGACTATCACGACTGTGCAAATGAACAAGGATGTACAAGGATTCAGTAAAATTTGTGTAAAAAGGGTTAAGAGAGCTAGCTGGGTGCTATTATGTAGGTGACCAAATCACAAACATACACTACTACCATGTAAAATAGTTAAAAAGTCGTCCTTTTCATGTTTATCTACAGTATAATGTAGGAATATTAACTGCCCGGCCAAAAAAAAGGTCACCTATTCTAATATTTTCATGGAGTGCATTTAGCCTTGATCACAGCACATAATCTCCATGGCATTCTTGCTCCAGTTGGTCAGGTCAAGGCTCAGCAACATTAATGTGGCAATAAAATGAAGTCAGTTGATGGCCTGAATGTACTGAATGAGCAGGTTACGATTTTTTCTTCCCTGATGGCACAGATATAAAATGGGGACTCAAATAATCAAAGAGTGGGGCTCCTGAGTGGCACATCGACAAGTTGCGTGACTATCAACCCGGAGATCACAAGTTGCCACAGCCATCCATGACCAGGAATCCATGGGAGCTAATTGGCCGAGCTCTCACGAGAGGGAGGTATGGCATACGCTCACTTTCCTGTCTCTCACAGCGATCACTAGCCAATCATGGGCATCTGTGAGCTCATTCGTACGAGGGGGCAGATAGCGCACACATGCACAGCAGTTCGTAAAGAGGCGGGTGGCAGCATCGCATGTCACGGAGGGGGCATGTGAATGCTTACGTCCCTCCCTGGTTGGTGGTGGTCGTGTGATAAGGAAGGCAATACTTGACTGGTGGAAATTGGATACGATTAAATTAATTGAGAAAAAGGTGGGCGGGGACTTTAAGAGAGACTTTATTTATATAATAATTTATGGAGTGGTTCAGTTTTTCCCTCACCAATTCAAGACGTCAGTGAGAAATTAACCCAACACTGGATGGAAATAAATTATGTTGCTTAAGTTTGTTGAAACAATGCCATGACGGTTGCGTGCTGTAAGCAAGGCTAAAGGCGGAACATCAACATATTTGTGTGTGCGACTTTTTTTTGGCCGGGCAGGATATATGGATATATACTGAAAAATTATTCCCATCCAAATAGAGCTATGGTGTTGTGTATAAAAAAAAGCCTGGGTTCGAGTCCCGGGCTCTGCCATTTCTGTGTAGAGTTTGCATGTTCTCCCCGTGCTTGCAGGGGTTTCCTCTGAGTACTCCGGTTTCCCCCCACAGTCCAAAGACATGCACTTAAGGTTAATTTGCTGCTCTAAATTGTCCCTAGGTGTGAGTGTGAGTGTGTATGGTTGTGTGTGTGTGTTGGCCTGGCGAGCTGTACAGGGTGTACCCCACCTTCACCCAGTGTTGGCAGAGATAGGCTCCAATCTCTCCGCGACCTTAGTATTGAACGGTGCGGCAATAAGTGAGTGAGAGTGAGGATCTCGTGTCTTGTCTTGACTATATAAGATAATGGAACCTTCTAAGATTTCATTTTAAGTGTAAACATACTGTTACTTATCAACAGTGGCTCAAGGTATAAGTAAGTGTGTGATGATTTTGAAGATAGTTGTGTAGAAATTCATGTAGAAATGAATAAATGTTTTTATTTTGTTTGTTAGCGACATCAATCATCAAACTGCTGTACGGAAGTCAAGACACAATCTCTTCTTGACTGCATCTCAATTTGTACAGTCCGTTGTTACTAATTGCCAATCTCTGAAAAGAAAGTGAACACTCACACTGGCGCAAGCGAGGTGCAGTGCAGTGTTTCCTTTTTGGTCTGTCAGTGTGAGGTCTGCATTCGCACTGGTGAGAAGAGCCTCTGTTCAAACACACATCATTTAACATGTAAGCGTGGCTGCACAGGGTAAGATGAAGAGATGATCGATAAAAGAGGAGACCGCTACATACCTACGGCTCCGACTGCCCCCCTCTCTGCCGCCATCATGAGCGCACTGCGCCCTGATTGGTCCACGTCATCCACAGGAGCATCATGGGCAAGGAGCAGCTGAACACAGTCCACATGGCCAGCAAATGCAGCTGCATGAAGGGGAGTCCTAAACGGTAACAGATTCGATTTATGACATAAGCACATGAGATGGAGTGATCACTAATCTCAGACAAGCAGGTATTTCTTATTTAACAGAACACACACACACACACACACACACCTGTCCTTAGGGTCCTTGCAGTTTACTATCTCTGAGCCCAATGCATCAAGGAGAAGAGTTGCACAGGACTCCTGGTCATTTATCCTACACAAACATGAACACATGGGATTAAAACACACACACACACACACACACACACACACACACACACACACATAAAACACACAAAAACTCCACAGTTCTCCAAGAAGTTGCTTTCCCTCCTCCACGTGAAACACGGATTTGAGTGTATGCTGCATAGCTTGTTTGGCTTCCTCCTCCCATTTATGATCTTTCCACTCTGACTACTCTGCTCTGATTGGCCAGCTTACAGTTACTCGACAGTGAAAGCTTAACGCTCAGTGCGCTGGGAGGCAGACTAGGGGACGGGCGGAGAAGCTGCTGTGCATGAGGGAACAGTGAGCGCCAACTCTCAGCATGCCCTGACACACTAGTCTGCCCAAAACAGTTCCAAAACAGTTCTAAGCGTTTGCAAACAGCTGTAACACGGGTCGCTAAAGTTTTTTGGGTCGCCTAGTAGGGAATACAATGCTGGGGATTGTTTGCTCACCTTTTATTAGGGGTGGGTCCATCAGTAGGTAAGGGTGGTTCACGTTCAAGATTTGTCTGACAATCGACGGGTATTTTATCAGGAGATGGCCTATCTAATCTTCGCCAACTGTCTTTCACAAACACTTTCTTAAACATTCACAGCAATGTTGCTAATTGTCGCTAGATGTCGCTGATGACAGAGGCGAATCCTGTTTTTCATCAACATTCCTCAGGAAAGTCACATTCGTCAGTATTCACTGCTTCATGAGATACTAGCCTTAGAGATTATTATTGCACTGGCAGCATACAGACCAGAAATAACAGAGAGTACTGAAGACTTACACTGCACAGTGCAAAGGGGTGAAGGGGTTGCCATCAAAGCATCGACAACCTTTCTGCTCCAACAGCACTTCCACACAGCCTTCATGACCTGCCAAACATACATATATACGTTAAATTTCATTTCCCTAACTACATAAACATTCATTACTTCATTCATTAATTTTCTGAACCGCTTAATCGTAATTATGGTCGTGGGGAGGCTAAGCCAACCCTGAGCGAGAACGCGGTATACGCTGGACAGCTTGCAAGTCCATTACAGGGCAACACTTACATGACCACTCATCCTCAGACTCACACACCTTGGGACGATTTGAAATGACTGCATAAACATTCATTCATTTATTTTCTGAACCGCTTAATCCTATTTAGGGTCACGGGGAGGCTGGAGCCCATCTCAGCCAACTCTGGGCGAGGGCAGAGTACACGCTGGACAGCTCGCCAGGCCATCGCAGGGCAGAAACACGCTGACAGCTATGCAGCCTACTCTTTTCTCAAGTCAGCAATGGTTCTTTTACCCGGCAACCACTGCCCCACTGCTAAACAATTCAAAATAAAAGGTGATGTGGATTCCTGATAGTTGATGCTACATAGAAACTCAGAGAGCACTGTACACATTTATTAACCAGTTTATTATTTATTGTTGGTACATGTTATATGTGTGGGGGCAGCGGTGGCTCAGTGGTAGGGTGCTGGATTACTGATCCGAAGGTAGGAGGTTCAAGCCCCACTATCAATGAGTTGTCACTGCAGACCCCCCAGTGCAGCTAACTGGGTTATCAAAGGCCAGCCATGTCTCTCACTGTCTGTAGTGAGAAGCATGTAAAAGAACCATTGCTGATTTTCGTCAAGAGTAAGCTACATAGCCGTCAGCGTGTTTCTGCCCTGCGATGGCCTGGCGAGCTGTCCAGGGTGTACTCTGCCCTCACCCAGAGTCAAATGAGATGGGCCATCACATGTAGCACATCTGTAGCCATGACTGACAATTTCTTCCCTCAGAAATTATTGGTCAGAATCAAACTTGAAGTGTTTCCAGTCTCCTGGCTGAGATAAAGCAAGAATTAAAGGCACTATGTTTGCCTTGTCTGATATTCTGACCATTACTCACTCTCTCCCTCATCCGAACTGCTTAATCCTACTAGGGTCGCAGAAAGGCTGGAGTCTATCTCAGACAACAATGGGCGAAGGTGGGGTATACCCTAATTGTTCTGCCAGACCATCACAGGGCCAACACATTCACAACCATTCACACTCACATCCACAACTAGGGATAATATGGAACAGCCAGTTAGCCTAATGTGCACGTCTGTAGAATGGGGGAGAAAACCAGAGTTCCCGGAGGAAGCCCACACAAGTATGGAGAGAACATGCAAACTCCACACAGAAACACCGAAGCCCAGGACTGGAGCTCTGGACTTTCTTGCAGTAAGGAGCATGTGCTAACCACTACATCACAGTGCCGCCCAATTCTGACAATTAAGAGTCTTGGAGTCTCATGTTAATAGATAAACATAATATCTTAAATAGATTTCACAACTTCTTTAGGAAGAACGCTGTTCATTTTTCCAGTACAGTTCCACACTCTTCTCGACACTGACCGTTGTAGCAGGCCCAGTGAAGGGGTGTGTATCCATGGTGATCTCTCAAGGGAGGGATGGATGACTCTGCACAGGCCACAGTCAGCAGTTCACTGAGACAAGAAGCGTGACCCCGCGCTGCAGCCATGTGCAGCGCCGAGCGCCCCTTGTGGTCAACTGCCAGCACCAAAGCCTCCTGCTCTAAAAGACACTGCACAGACTCTTCTTGACCACACAGAACCTGAGAGAGGGAAAGAGGGAGAGAGAGAGGGCAAGAGAGAGAGAGAGAGAGAGAGGGGGCACGAGAGAGAGAGGGAGGGCAAGAGAGAAAGAAAGAGAGAAAAAGAGGGGGGGGGGGAGACAGAGAGAGCTAAATTGGCAGTTGTGTGATAATAGAACATCTCTGAAGAGAGCAATTATGCTATATAGCAATAACTGCATGTGTGTGTGTGTGTGTGTGTGTGTGTGTGTGTGTGTGTGTCTGTGTGTGTGTGCACGTGTATTTGTGTGTGTGTGTGTCTGTGTGTGTGTGTGCACGTGTATTTGTGTGTGTGTGTGCATGTGTATGTGTGTGTGCATGTGTGTATGTATTTTTGTGTGTCTGTGCATGTGTATTTGTGTGTGTCTGTGTGTGTCTGTGTGTATGTATTTGTGTGTATTTGTGTGTGTATGTATTTGTGTCTGTGTGTATGTATTTGTGTGTGTTTGTGTGTCTGTGTGTATGTATTTGTGTCTGTGTGTATGTATTTGTGTGTGTGTCTGTGTGTATGTATTTGTGTGTGTGTGTGTGTGTGTGTGTCTGTGTGTATGTATTTGTGTGTATGTGTCTGTGTGTGTGTGTGTGTGTCTGTGTGTATGTATTTGTGTGTGTGTGGGTCTGTGTGTATGTATTTGTGTGTGTATGTGTCTGTGTGTATGTATTTGTGTGTGTGTGTGTCTGTATTTGTGTGTGTGTGTGTGTGTGTGTGTGTGTGTGTGTGTGTGTGTGTGTATGTGTGTGTGTGTGTGTGTGTGTTATAGGATGCTGCTCCCACTGAGTCTCTTTTGAACTGGCAGGATTACGAAGGCCGGACGCCACTTCATTTTGCAGTGGCTGATGGGAATGAAGCAGTGGTTGAAGTTTTGACTTCCTATGAAGGCTGCAGCGTTACAGCCTACGACAATCTTTTCCGAACGCCGCTTCACTGGGCCGCATTGCTCGGTACACTGCTTTTTGAGTTCCAGGGTCCAAACGTGGCGACTTACTCACTAACTAACTGGACTGCTTCATTTGTTTCTCATTCTCTTGCATAGACAGTATAGGATGTCATTTTCTCAGACTTTTAACTATTTGTTCATTCATTTGCTAAAATCCCTTAACTCTACTAGGGCTGGAGCCTATTCCAGCCGACTCTGGGCAAAGGTGGGGTACAGCCTGAACAAGTCGTCAGTCCATTGCGTAGCCAACATACACACAACCGTTCGCACTCATATTCACACCTAGGGGCAATTTGGAACACCCAGTTATCCTAAAGCATGTCTTTGGACTGTGGGAGGAAACCAGAGTATTTGGAGTAAACCTTCGCAAGCATAGGGAGAACATGCAAATTCCATACAGAATCACCCTGGCCAAGCCCAGGACCCCATCCAAGGACCTTCTTGCTGTGAAGCTGACATGCTAACAACTATGCCACTGTGTAGCCCCATCAGTTTATTCACTGTGGCCAAATTCCAGTTATGTTTTTATTTATTTATTACCTCGTGCATTCACTTTAGACAGTCAAAGTCAGACTGTGATGCAAAGCTGCATCATTTGGGGCACTTTCACAGCAAAAACACACTTAGGCTAATCCTGGTGTGTATTAAATACAGTGGGTTTTAGATAATTGAGTTGGTGGGAAAAAAGAAGACAAATGTAGTATGCCTTACAAAAATGTTTTTAAAATAGTTATTTCTACAATTATTTAATGTACATATAGTGCTGGCACCACGCTCTACATGCCCAGTAGGTGTTTAGCCTTATAAGCACCTCGGCCATAGTTTTTCCCTTTGCACCACAAAACCAAAGCAAAGCAAATCTGAAAGAACATAACTCAGATTTAACTCAGATTCAGAGACACCAAGCAAGCTAGTTGGTGTATAATCAGTCTTAGACACTATGACACTGCAGTACCGAGTCCGATGTCCGAGGCCGTTGATATGAGAGTAGCGCATCTCCTTTAAGGAAATGAATTAATTAATCCCCTCCCGACTCTGGTCTGAAGTAAAAGGGTAACACTAAGGTTTATTTTTGCCTTTCTTTTACTCGCTGATTTCCGTGTTCATTTTATCATTTTTCTTGTTAGTTTAGTTATCCGTTCAACAAGTTCATGTTCTGTGCTTCCATTAATGTTTGGTGTATTGCTCAGCAAAAGTTCATCTGCCTACCTGAGTTATACTGTGTGTTGTTTATTCTGTGCAAGTCTGAACGATGGTGTATGAGCCTCTATTTTTTGGGTTTCAATTTTGTTGTTTATAGTAAGTCTTTTATTGTTTGTTTGTTTGTTTTTAAATTGGTGACACAGCCGCCTTATTGGATTTACTCTGGTGGCATGGACATGGGACAGTCATACAAGTCATGTCATTTTCTGAACCGCTTAATCCTAATTAGGGTCGCGGGGAGGCTGGCGCCCATCTCAGCTGACTCCGGGC
>JAOUQZ010000047.1:26630469-26678633 GCA_028564935.1 Neosilurus hyrtlii | reverse complement strand
GTGTGTGTGTGTGTGTGTGTGTGTGTGTGTGTGTGTGTGTGTGTGTGTGTGTGTGTGTGTGTGTGTGTATGTATTTGTGTGTGTGTGTGTCTGTGTGTGTGTCTGTGTGTATGTATTTGTGTGTGTGTGTGTGTGTGTGTGTGTGTGGGTGTGTGTCTGTGTGTATGTATTTGTGTGTGTATGTGTCTGTGTGTATGTATTTGTGTGTGTGTGTGTGTGTGTGTCTGTGTATGTATATGTGTCTGTGTGTATGTATTTGTGTGTGTGTGTCTGTGTGTATGTATTTGTGTGTGTGTGTGTGTGTGTGTGTGTGTGTGTGTGTGTGTGTGTCTGTGTGTATGTATATGTGTCTGTGTGTATGTATTTGTGCGTGTGTGTGCCTGTGTGTATTTGTGTGCGTCTGTGCATGTGTATTTGTGTTTGTGTGTGTCTGTGTCTATGTATTTGTGTGTGTGTGTGTGTGTGTGTGTGTGTGTGTGTGTGTGGTTGTTGGTGGGGTTGGAGGAACAGTTATAGTTAAACTGTAGTAATTCAGTGTCTGTGCTCTCACCCCTAAGTGCAGTGCAGTCATTCCCTGATGATCCGCTATGTCTACATTGGCCTCTCGCTCTAACAGCAGAGACACAGCATCCACATGACCCCCCAGAACTGCCAGCATCAGAGGGGTCCTGACACACACACACACACACACACACACACACACACACACACACACACACAGCACAACCAAACGTAAATACAGCATAAACTCTGATAGTCACACATTACAGCTTTTAAAGCTCAGGGCTTTTGTACATCAAGTATTTTCTACTGCAAGTATTAAAATGTGCTTAACTGCCAAAACGATTTATAAATCCTGAATTATTATGGCTTTAATTGAGCTCCGGTAGCAACTACTCATGATGCTCCAGCTGCATTAACATGTCAGTAATACTATCTGCTCTCATGTCCACTGACATTTCCACACTAGCGCTACCTTTACTTTAGTTATGAGACAAAGATTCTTGAAAAGCAAACTGTAACATTCACTGTACCAAAAAGTTAAAGTGAAAAAGTTAAAAAAAGGTCACTTGGTGCATTTCTCTCCCATAGACAGGCACATTTCACATAAAAATCATAAGCAAAGGCAAAATAAAAACCGTTATCGTTCTCTTTCTCTCACCTACCCAAGTCCTGTGTCTTATTTATAGCCAATGGGAAGAGTCCTGAAACAGCTGAAACATGATAATAATTCACTCACTGTCCCTGAGAATCGGCCGCATCCACCAGATCTGCGCTGTCCGAGTCTTCCAGCAGGAGGCGCACGCATGATGTATGACCATTCATTACTGAGAGATACAGAGTCAGACGCATTAGATAATGGAATTACATTTTCCTGGTTATTACCATATCATTATTTCATAATCCTTTTCCAACCCTTTACACATACACACAGACACACACACGCGCACACAGAGCATGGAGCAGTACCTGCAAGGTGAATGGGTGTGCGTCTGCGGACAGTGTCTTTGCAGTGGGCTGAAGCTCCGTGGTTCAGCAGCGTCAGCGCGCAGTCTGTGTGACCCCTGAGTGCAGCGAAGGCAAGAGCAGTGCGGCCTACCTCATCACCCTGATCCACGTCGCAGTGGTCCTGCAGCAACACCTCCAGAGCATGCACATGGCCGTGGTACGCCTGCAATACACACACACACAAGTACACACACTAATGACATTCATACACATTGTATACACTCATGCTTTCCAACGCAGTGCTGGAGAAACGCCATCTGGTTCTGATGTACACAAGCTTGATTTAAAGAAGAGCAGTAACATAAATATCTTGAAAATAAAGGTGTATGAGATGGTGATAAGGAGGTAAACACAATCTATCATCCCTTCCTCATCCTTTATGTTGCTTGATCTTAAATGACTGTGAGTTGTGCATGTTTGTAGAGAGGCCCAGAATGTAATTTAATCCGACATTGGTATCGGCTATAAGTTGCAGTTTCAACCCAAAAAAATCTATAACAGCAAGGTGAACCTTGTGGCATGAAGACTATAGAGAGTGCTAGCATGACTCACGGCCAGGTGGAGTGGGCTCCGGGTGCTGCACTTCATGCCTTCGTCCTGATTTCGCTCCTCTCGTTCCAAAAGCTTCATCACCACCACCACCACCACCAACAACAACAACAACAACAACAACAGCCTTTAGTGATTCTGTACACAGTTCAATATAATTATTCTAGATATATATAAAATACATAAGATCCTATATGATGTGTGCTTTTTAAATAAAGTACAAATACATTACAATTTGAGCTATTTGTGCCTGTGTAAGTGTGTGTGCACATCTCACCAGCTCCAGGCAGCGTCGATGGCCATAGGCAGCAGCATAGTGGATAGCGCTGTAACCCTGCTTGTCCTTCAATGAAGCAGTAGCACCACTCTTCAGCAAGAACTCAAGGCACCTAGACACACACACACAAAACAGGTACACATCTACTCAGTTAACTACATTACACTGCAATGTGTGAATGGTATGCGTGAATGGTATGTGTAAATGCACAGGACAATAAGAGAAACACAGAATTTCTCTACAGATTAAACAAACACTCTTTCTAGGAATCGTAGTCTCAGTTTAAGCATTCATTCATTCATTCATTCATTTTCTAAGACGCTTAATCCTAATTAGGGCCGTGGGAAGGCGACTCTAGGCGAGGGCAGGGTTCGCCCTGGACAGCTCGCCAGGCCATCGCAGGGCTCAATTTAAACAAAAAAGAGGTAAAGTGCACTTACAGAGCAGCCTCCTTCTCCTTCTCAGCTTGCACTCCAGGACTCTCTGGCTCCAGAGCAACACGTCGCCTTCAGCAACACACACACACACACACACACACATACACAAATTAAGCCTATTACTCTTCTACTGGCTCTTCTAAGCAGGACCCTTAAGTCCCAAAAAAACAAGTATTTATTGGGTCAACAAAGACATACTGACTACTCAGCAACACACTTGAGTATAAAATGATTTCAAACACTGCCTAACTTTGACGTCACACAGTCACATCTCAGTATTGTCTCCTGGGGACTTAAAAATATCACACGGTTGCCATGGCTACTTAAACAAAGTGCTAATACTGTACCGTTCCTCATCAACACTCCACTTGGTGACAACAACACTAGAAGATGTTGCTGTGCCAAATACCCACTGCCTGCTGCTGTTCTTACTCATAATATCTTTCTTAGACACCTTCATGTCTTAATTGTTTGAATGTTCTGTTGTGGCCTGATGAAGGAACCTTGGGCTTCAATGTGAACACTCAAGTTCTGCAAACTATTTTAGGTAAAATCTTTGCTAGGCAAACTAGACTTAAAAACACGTATTGGTTTGATTTGGGTAACCAGTATGGAAAGAAAAAAAACATGGCAGAGCATAGAGAGGTCACACATACCTCCTGTCCAGGTCTGAGGCAGCAGCGTAGTGAAGAGCAGATCGCCCCCACTGGTCAGTGGCATTAATACAGGGACCACAGGACACCAGAGTCTCTAAGCACTGAAAATGACGACTTGCAGCTGCATAATGGAGAGGAGTCCTATGATAACATACACACACACACACACACACACACACACACACACACACACAAAGCACATGTTGTATTTGAGACAAAAGAAACAGTATGTGTTTCAGATATGAAAATAAAGATACTCTCAGCTGGATTGACTGGACCATAATTCTGCTCTGTACTGAAGACAGATCCAGCTGTCAGACAGATCATTGTAAACAATAGATAGCAAAGTGTGCGTGTGTTACTTTTCCATCCATTCATTCATGCATCATCTATACCGCTTATCCATCATGGCTGGAGGGAGAACTGGAGCCAATCCCAGGTGACCGTTGGCAAGGCTTCCCATTCATTCATTTATTCATTCTTTCATTTTTTAAGCTGCTTAATCCTAATTAGGGTCACAAGGAGGCTGGTGCTCATCTCAGCCGACTCTGGGTGAAGCCAGGATACACCCTGAATAGCTCGCCAGGCCATTGCAGGGCAACACACATACAGCCACTCACCCTCACTCATACCCCCAGGGACGATTAGGAACCTTCAATCAGCCTACTGTGCGACTAGGGGAGGAAACCGGAGTACCTGGAGGAAATCTATGCCAGCACAGGGAAAACATGCAAACCCCACACAGAAACGCCCCGAGCCCAGGAATCAAACTCAGGACTATTTCCACTCAGGGGCAATTAAGACTAACCAATTTACCTAATATTCACGTCACTGAACTGTGGGAGGAAACTGGAGTACCCAGAGGAAACTTGCATGCACAGGAAAGTCTTTCCACACTGAAAGGCCCTTGGCAGAAACTCAAACCAAGAACATTTGAGGCGACAGTGTTAACCATCCAAATGCTGACCTGCCATGTTTGTCTGTGCGGTTGTGGTCCGCTCCACTGCTGAGCAACAGCTTCACACATTCAACATTGCTGAAAAAGAGGTGAAGTTTAAAATTAGGGTAGAATTAGGAAACATGAAAAAAAAGAACACATGCTAAATGCTAATACTAATGCTAAATTGTGTGTAAACACAGCGTACAGGCAAACAAACTTGCAGTCACGGCTTAGTCAAGTGACCCAGCTCAGCTGACCAGCAGTGCCGTTATCACAGAGTGAAGTTTCAAAAGCAAAGTGTTACGCAATACTATATTATTATTTATTTATTATTTCGTCTAGAGCGCATGATGAACATTTCTATGCAGGAAATCTATCCAATCCACTCATTAACGGTTATCTGCTGAGTACACTAATGTTTCTATTTATAGGTAATATCAAATAGCAATTTTTAAAAGATTTTGACTGGAAATTTACTGCAGTGATTAATACATAATGTGTGTTAATAATATGTATTCTTTTAAAGGAGAAGAAAGCACTTGTTTACAATTCATCTCAGTCAAAAATCAACAGGTCTGTGTGCAAAATCCAGCTGTAGTGAGTCACACGTAAGTGATAAAGTCGCGCGATAGTGCGACGCTGTTTTGGGTTGGTTTCCGGCTGAAAATGCGGTCTCTTCGAACCCTTCGATTATCTTTGAATATCTAATAATCATAATATCTATTGATTCTAATTTCGCGCCAAGGTCCAAAATTTTTCACCAGGACCACGAATTCTCGTATTCCTCGAATTCGACCGACTAATTCCAAAAATTTCCGAATTCCAGTATAAATTTATTCACTTCCCATAGAAATAAAATTTGCTTGTACTGTCGGAGTCAAGTGTGAGTCAGGTCTTCTCAGAATGATGATGTCATCAAAACCCAAGTTAACATGAAGGTGTATGGCTTAAAACATATTTTTTTTTAATTACCCTTTAAATTTTCAGGTGTTTGTGCTTATATTAATATATTAATCCTGGTGCATAGACAGATCCCCTCCAACACAAATGTGACAATTAATGGCCGTAATGTATCAAATCATTATACCTGGATATTTATGACATCATCATTCTCAGACTCAGTTTTCACATAACTGCCCATAAATCGTTAAAACAGAAGCGATCAGCCTAAGATGTTGCACACCAAAAGAACCTAATCTAGAGATTTGAATGTGATTAACTTTTAACAAGTGCAATTTTTTATTTCGCCCATAACTGATGCAGTGGGAAGCTTCCCATTTCTTAAACAATCGTCCAGTGGTCATGGAAAAGATGTGACTGTATTTCAGAAGGGTAAAATAAACTAAGGAGGCCGCTGAAATTACAGGAATTGGTCCAACACATTATTAAAATCTGAAATACTGAAAAGTAATGAACCATCAAGCTCGTAGAAGAAATGTGGGAGAAAAAACTCTAGATCTACATTTAGCTATATTTAATAGTAAACAGAATTTGAAGAGAATTCACAGGAGCTGGATTATACAGCTGTGTGGCCAATAGAACGACATTTGCTTATAAATAAAAGGCTGCAATTCGCTGTGGAACATGAAGATTGGACACTGGAGCAATGGAAAATGGTCATGTGGTCTGTTGAGTCCAGATTTACTTGACTATAATAAGAGCAGGTTTATATCTGTGATAAAGAAAATGTGCAGTGGATCAGCAGTTCTTAGTTCGAATATTGAGACAGGCAGAACTTCAGCCTGGTTTTATTTTTTTCAGACTCAAATGTCCTTCAGAAAAACACTCACCCTCCAGCAGCAGCTGCGTGAAGACAAGTCCTGCCCAGGCTGTCCGGGGTGTCAATCTGGAAGCCTGCACACAGGACCGAGTCATTACTGAGGGTGCAGATTATGCTATACCTCCGCCCTGAGCCAGGATGGAGGCATGAAGAGGAAGGGCACAGAAGAAAGGAAGCCCCCAACAAAACACGCAGACAGCCATGGTGGCAGACCCAGGAGAGGAAGAAAAACAGAAGGAGATAAAAAGAAGAGAAGAGTGAGAGAAAGAAAAAGAGGAGTGTTAGTGCAGGATGAATACAGACCCAGTGCAAGGGAAGACAGTTTTTTTTTTTTTAAATAGATGAAAAAAAATGCATGAATGGATGGCAGAGACAGGAACATAGCAGCTAAACACACCCACTTCAGCAATACATCTGAAAATGAGGCATTAGAAGAGTCTCTCTTCAGGGAGTTTAACTCCAAGCTCTGAATCTCTAAAGAGGAGCTGCTCAAGCTCACAGGGACTCACACAGCTCTAAATATGACAGGAAGTGATCATGCTGTGACACTACTGCAGTGCTACTGCACAAACACGGAACAAGAAACATCATGTGAAAGACCAAAAGCACGAATTTGCCTGCTGTGGGAAACACAAGCCTGAAACTCTGAAGCCCCTGTGGCTCTAAGAATATTAAAGTCTGAGGACTTTATTAAGGGACTGGACTTAAATAAGCAGTTGGTAATACTGATCAGACAAAAAACAATAAACTCTCTGGTTTGCCACCACCTCAAAGGATCATCCTCCCTCTATTGAACTTCTACATGCTTTATGGCACAGGTGTCAAACTCAGGCCCGCAGGCCAAATCCGTTCTGTTAACTCATTCTATGTGGCACACCAGAGCTTTTAAAGAATATGATTATCGTACATTCTTTGCATCGACCATTACCATGAAATGTCATTCATCATCCTTCCAGGATGCTCAGGAAAACCTAATACTGGGTTTACACTGGGGTCACGATCTCCACAATTTAAAAAAGTGTGGAGCCCCACGATTTATTGTTTAATGTTTATTTTCCTTTGCTTTCATACGCTTTTTGTACGCTCTCTGTACGTTTTGTTACAATTCCAGTCAAGATCTGCTATGATTTTCATCACGTTCCCTCAAGTTCTCGCAAGATCACCACAACATGCTCTCACATTCTGTTTAGATTTCTCACATTCATCAAGTTCTGTTAAGATCTCCTACAATTTATGACCAAGATTTTAGCACACTTTGAGCATGATTGGGGTATAAAAAAGAGGCAGGGGTCACCCTCTCATTCTCTCCAGTGATACCAAAAAGGAACCATGCATCCAAGAGATGAAACTTGAAGGAATCATGTTTTCAAGTTCATCATGATTTCCTAGGATGGCACATCAAGGACTGTTACACTCTGTTATGGTCTGTTAAGCCTTATTGGGTTCCCTGTGGCATGGACACGTAACGACCATTAAAGTCATATTCCATGCCTATGGGCCTCTGCTCAGGAGCTCCACTAAAAACAGTAATAAATTAAATAAAGTCCGTATTTGGTGTGAGAATCCGTTGCTTTAAAAAAAAAAAAACTCACCACAACAAATCCCCACCAAAGCAGCTCATGCCCCTCCTTAATTTCGTTTCTGCTAAACATCATTTGCACAATTCCTTCTTTTCTTCTTATCTTATGTAGATGCTGTACTGTGCTTGTGGAAGCATTATAGTCTCTACTTATGGATCTACTGAACACAAAACTATTAAAATTGCCCAGATCTGGATGACCACCAAAAACTAATGGAGTGTAATTTTTGGCCCTACTTCACCATTCCAAAAAAATATCATTAAAATGCATTCAGAACTTTTTGCATAAAATTGCTAACAAACAAACAGAGATCCGAAGGTCAGGGGTTCAAGCCCCACTATCACCGAATTGTCACTGCTGTCCCCCCAGTGCAGCTAACTGGTTTATCAAAAGGCCAGCAATGTCTCTCACTGTATATGGTGAGAGGCCTGGAAAAGAACCATTGCTGACTTCCATAAAGAGTAGGCTATTGGATTGCCATCAGTGTGTTTCTGCCCTGCGATGGCCTGGTGAGCTGTCCAGGGTGTACTCTGCCCTCACCCAGAGTCGGCTGAGATGAGCGCTAGCCTCCCTAATTAAGATTAAGCGCTTCAGAAAATAAATGAATGATAACAAACTAACAAACAGACAAACTAATTTTAACACAACATGACCTCCTTGGCGGAGGTAAACAGTAGTCTCAATGATGTAGATGTCACTAAATAAAAACCTACATCTTCATATGTATTAAAAAAATTACGCTGAAGCCTTTTGCACAGTGATGTTTCGTTTTGCATTTCAAAAAATAAAAATGAACCACCAGTAGAGTGATGCATTTGATGCTGATGTGTGAGTGATATGTTGTGTTTTATGTGTCAGGTGTAAAAAGGAAGAGGTACCTGAGGAGAGAAGTTTCCGGCAGCAGTCAGCATGAGCATTTAGAGCTGCCAGGTGGAGGGGAAACATCCCGTGAATCCCTCTTCTAGACACAGAGAAAGATTTTATTAGTGTTATTTGACATAAACAAGTAAACTGTTTCAATCCCTGGTTATAAAAGTGCACACACACACACACACACACACACACACACACACACACACACACAAATACCTGGTGCAGTCGGCCCCACTGGTGATTAAGGTGTTGATGAGGAGTTCATGACCATAACGAGCAGCAATGTGTAATGGAGTGTTTCCATCCTTATCCACACAGTCTATCTCTCCGCCTGTAATCCAAAACACAACAACACTTCTTAAAGACTTTACCTTGTACATGATAATGGTTTGATGCTCGCATTTCAACCCACTGGCAACTCTTAAAGCTCTCACCGTTCTGAATGAGAGTCTGGGACCGTGTGAAGCGCCCGTGCACTGCGGTCATATGCAGAGGACTCTTCCCATCTCGGCTCTAAAACAGAACAATGCCAATGTCTGAGAAAGAGTATGAAGGGAAATAAAGGTTGACTGAGATATGAAAGATGGAAGGAAGCATGAAGATCACCTGCACATTGACGTCAGCTCCGTTGTTGACCAGGAACTCGAGGCAGAGGGCACCGTGTGTAGATGCAGCGGCAAAGTGGAGAGGGGTGAAGCCTTTGTTGTTGGGCTGACTCACATTAGCACCGTGGTCAATCAGCTCACTCACAACAGCATCCTGACCATTAAAGCATGCCACATGCAGAGCCGTGTTCCCAAATGCATTGGCTTCATCTATCTGTTACGGATACACAAACAAAGACTATTATCAAGAATGAATACTTGATTAAAGCTATGCAAGATAGAAGTACGAAGGTATCTGAGCAGGCTTAAATGCTTCCTTATCCCAAACAGTACTGCTGAATTTGTTAATTACAGGTCCATGTGTCCCAGTGAGTTACTACAGAAACATTAATGCACTGTATATGGCAGCACATGTAATCTATAACTCTATAACTCGAATAATTGTTGTTAGTATATGCTACATGGAAAAGTATGATCTGATTGCTTCACTAGCTCAGGATGAAGTGAAGAATTATATGTGACCCAGTCTGGCAAAATGAGTCACAGTGACCAAAAATTCAAAATTGAGTTAGCCATACCATTTTAAAGCTTAGAGTCTCCTCTTTTAAATAGTATGGCTAACTCAATTTTGAATTTTTGGTCACTTTGACTCATTTTGCCAGACTGTGTCACAGTCTGGACCGAATAATTCTCCATATGATACAAATAATTCAATAATTATTATATTATTCATTTTAAATATCTTCAAGGTACACAGGGTGGGACATGAGAATTATCCTTGCCACTAATTGATACTTGGGTACTTGGAAGAAGAAGGCTACCTAGCTGAAATAGCTGTACATAGCAGAGTGGAAGAAAAAACTGATGCAATAGGCATGTTAGCTGTATGTTAGCTGTATGTACTCGCAGTCAGTGAATAAAGTGAATTAAAGTATTTTAATTCGCCTTTTCTTTACAATAGAACAGACTCTATGAGGTTTTACTTTTAAGAGTTACACCTTGTTTGAGGAAACATGACTTTATCGGCTTTTTGCGAGGAGCAAAATATCTCGAGAGAGAGGGCAGCCATTTTCCCACTAGGGTTGGGATAGGATGAGGGGGGAAAGGGGAAACAGATTCCATAAGACTGACAGGCCACGCCACACGGCAGACAACTCTGCCATGTCTGAAGCATTGCAGCCTTGAGTGCTAAACTTTCTTTTCTCAATATTTGTTCTGTTGTAGTCCTTTATCTATCTCTATCTCTATACTTACAACAGTATAAATATTAGGAAGCTAAAATGAAGTTTACAGATCAGGGACACAGTGCAGTGTGCAGTCTGCCGTAGGGCATAGCCTATTTATCTTACATAGTATCTATGAGGAGGAACACTGGCATGTGTCGATCATGCAAAATAATCAGTCAATTTATCCGATGTTAATGATAAATTGTCTCGTCGAAGAATACCAAGAATTCGCTGATAGCATTCCACTAATCAGATACAAGAAAATCTCTTGAATAAATGTTAATAAAGGTATTATCATATCAGTTTGCTCATGTTCCCATGCCTGTGATTGTCAGAAAATGAATGAATGGGTTTTTTCTTTTGCTTCTTGTGTACAAAGTTAGATGTTTGCCATTAAAGAAGCCATTCCAAGATGAAAAAAGAATAACATATAGGACAAAACTAAATAACTAAGCTAAGTTATACATTTTTAAACAAGAGTGATCCCGAGAAGCAATATGGCGGCCACCCAGGAAACAATCAGCAATAGCGGAAATGTCTGAAGGAGTCCTGAATGCCCCTTTTTATCAGATATAAAATCTGTACCAGCTCCAATGACCCGACGTGATGCTATGGCAAAAACGGCACCCCCATTACCCGAGGCACAGAATGGTTGTATGTGTTTTGGCCTTGCATTACCCAAGGATCTCCAGAATGTTCCCAATACTGACATACTTGTAGAGTCACAGCTGACTCCTTCTGGATGTTCTTTACTACTGGTACACTTCCAAAACTGTTGATTTTGATGCTTAGAAAGGGTAACTTAAATAAAAACCTATTTTTCCCATTCTTAATATGTAATAGAAACAAAATTTACCTAACAAAAATGTCTCAGGCCTCCGGCAGAGGGAGGCTACTGAGATCTGAGAACAGTGGATGGGCAGTACGCTTTTAAATCTGCAACTACAAATTTATTGTTCCTCTAATTTAGGTTGCACTTTTAAGTGTTTGACTCACCCTCATGCACTGTTGTCTTGCTGGAGGATACACCCACATTTCTACCATTCAGGAATGCTACTCTAAATCATAAGTCAGACTTATTTTTCATTCAACCACCAACTTAAACATCCATGTGCTGATCAGCTGCACTTCTTGATAAAGTGGCAAATGTACATGTTTCATTAGTGCTGAAGTTACTCTCATTTATATGCACCTCTATATGTAGCAGAAGTCAGAGAGAAGGAAATGTGTTATGAGTCACTGGATGCAAATATGTGTGTGTGAGATTACCTCCACAGACAGGCCGAGCAGGTGTTTAACCACAGCAATCTGACCATTAGAGGCAGCAGCGTGAAGAGGTGTGTATCCTCTCTTATCCTTACAGTTCACCTCCGCCCCTTGCTCCACCAGCAGACACACCACATTTAAGTGACCTGAAGAAGGCAAAATCAACAATATGTTTCCTTCTTATTTATTTATTCTTCTACCAAATCGGACATCACGATTGGAGCTGCAGCAGAAAGAAGACTATAAAGTGCATTATTTGCTAACTATAGCTGATATATTTCAAAGCTACAGTGTTATTTGTGTATAAAATGTATGAGGGGCTCGTCCAGCCTTTCTGTCTCACCCATATATGCCGCCCAGTGAAGTGCACGGCTGTCCTTCTTGTCAAAGGCATTAATATTGGCCCCCTTCGCCAGTAGCAGATTGACCATCTAAGCAGTAAAGGGACAGGAGGAACAAAGACATTCAGAGACGGAAAGATGGCAGGGGAAAAGGAATGACTGTGCCAGTCCCAGCGGGTTACAGGCTGTGAGTCAGGCGTGCGTCAGTCGGTGTGTGTCTCACTTTATATAACATTCTTTCAAATACCATTCAGGACAACAGCTCCACCAAAACCAATGCCTGAGAACCCGTTTAGGAAGTGAGCATGAAAGTGAGTCTGTGGGAGGATACTATTAGAACACTTGAAATGATCTGAAGGCAGTTGTGTGCATCTCAGCCCACAGCTGTCTTTATGAGGTGCTTGGTATGACCAAAACGGACAAAATATTCTAGTGAAGTCCATTATTTGGACTGAGAAAAGTGACATCAGTCTCAATTTTAAATGTTTTTTTTATATTTAGAGATATATATTTACATGAAGGAAAGAGTGGGGGCTGGCGGCTACTTTACCTGGGTGTGTCCATTAAGGGCGGCGTGGTGCAGTGCAGTTCGTCCTCCACGGTCCGACACGTTTACACTACTCAACAGTGGGATGAGGAGCTCAGCACAACGCAGAGCCTTACTGGCGGCTGCCACATGGAGAGGGGTCTGCCAGTTCTTGTCCCGCGCGTTCACGTCGGCTGAGTGACGGATCAGCACACGCACAGCCTCCTGGACGCAAGCATAATGGGTGTGAAGAAGGAACTCTGCTTAATGTATTATCAGACACACTCACAGTGATCTCTCATTTATTAAGAAATTTAAATCCTGTATTCACACCAGTATGTGGAAAGAAAATGGTAGGTATATAATCAAAGAAACTACTGTCTGAGATCGTTCTGGTCATTTCTTGCAGGCTATATGTTACTAGTCATGTGACACGTTATGAAATAGAAACAGGAAGGATGTGATGGTGGTTTAAGCAATGTTAGAAAATACCCATTTAAAGCCGCTGTGAGTTATCTTGTATTCAAAGTTTTTTTTATTTGGAGTCAGGTGACACTGCGATTTTCTTTTGTCACGATACATGACTGATGATTATGAGGCTTGAATTGTAACACACACACGAACATATCAGCAATGCTACAGTATGAAAACAAGCAGAAAGAGCACTCAGGGACTGAAAACCTCTGCCAGGCCCAACAATATGCCATATGAGTCTTCCTTATCCAAAGCCCCATCTCTAGTTTAAAAAATAATTCATGAAGATTCACCCATAACATTTGTGGCCAATCCTGCTAACAAATCCACAAACCTAACCAAATTCGTAACATCCTTGGCGCAGGTAAAAACCAAGAGCAATGTATTTTTCCCCCCAAAGTAATTACATGGGTTTTTTTTATATTTTTGAAAAAAAGAGAAAAGTGCATAATATCATGTTACTCTCTTTACCCAGTTTACATGGAAAGCTTTCACTTCCTATGACATTTCTTATGTGCGCTTTTTGTTTCTGTATGTGAGCAACGCAATACTGCACTTACTGTATGTCTTGCTCATGTTGCTATGGTGCAGAACGAATCTTGCTATCTGAGTGATCTTGTAACAGTTCCTGTTGTCCCAGTTTCAGACTGATATTTCCAAGCATGGTTTCAGAGAAGTAACAAGATAAGCTCTTACTGTGTGGCTACATTACACTACACTGTGGTACACAGTCTGTGCTGTCTTACCAACCTACACCTGCACGCCTTCCAAACTCTCCTGTTACACATGAACATATGTATATTTTCCTCAAAGTTGCTATGTGATAAAATTGACAGTTTGCATTAGCTAATATTAGCTTATATTCATATCAGGCAAGTTAATGGCAAAAATAACAGTGTATAGCTATTAAACTAACAAATCAGATATACACTAGGGAAATTCTGAATAAAATAACTACACCTACACATAATACCAGCATATGTTCACATACATCAAACAATCACGGATGTGTTCATAGGAATGAATGATATAAACCGCTGCTTATTCATATGCAAATTACTTCCGTGTTTACCGTCGCATACACCTGAATTACATGTGACTTTTTACAGTACAGTATCTCCCCCTGTGTGTGGATTTATTACTCTTGCTTTCTTCATGAAGGAGCTTGTAATATCAATAGGGCATTCTGAAGTGCAAAGACATATACGGCGTATGCGTCCTTTTATTAAATTTGGGTTTAATTTCCCTTTAACACACTCTGCCTTTCTGAACATTTCACTGTCAGGGTCTAAACCCACCTCACTTCGTGATGCCACGGCCCTGTGAAGAGGAGTGAGCCACATGTTGTCTTTGGCATTGACCCGAGCTCCTGGAGAAGAGAAGACGTGAGGCTGCGATTAAAGCGCGCTAAGGATTCATTTCAATATCTTCCATACAGTCACTGCATCTAAATCAGGTGCATTACAAACACCATTGTGAAAATGGTACAGCAGGAGGATGACCTTGTCATGTTTAAGAAAAACTTCCTACATGCTTTTAGGAAGATGGAGCAATGGAGTAGAGAAGAAGAAAAAAGTGGAGTCTACCAGAGAGGATAAGGAGTTCAATGATCTCCGCATCGCCGAGGAACGCTGCTGCATGGAGAGGAGTACGCTTCTCTGTGTCCTGAGAGAGGGAACAGGGTACAGATCATCCCGGATAACAGCATTAAGTGTATATACTGCTTAAACTGCTGCTTTTCTAAACCTTTATCCACTGTAATATGAAAACGCACATTAAATACAAAAGATGTTTCCCTGCTTGCCACACACAAACACTAAAACACTCAAACACTCAAATTCTTAACCAGTGCTTCTGAAAATACTTCCTAAAGCCAAAAAGATATTACAAAAAAAAGAGTTTTACCACATTATTAAAGATAAAAAAAAACGAATAATTCCAGCACCAGGTCTGCAAAACAAGACTGGAGGATCTGACTACACTCTTGTTGTTGGTTCTGTTTTGGTCAGTCATTTGCAACTAAAAAGTGTTGGATACAATATAAACCCTGCATATTTGCATGCAGTAGGAAGTACTTTATATTCGCTGGTGTGCACGTGTGCTCTTTTTTATTTGTCACTTCTATTTTTGCTGGTGTGTATCCCATCAAACCTCGTAAACAGAGTTAGAGACAAACATTGTATACAGTACAAGCATTTTCCAATCGTATAACAATATAAAAACATTTCAGTGGCACAGTGCAGTAGTGGATAGCACCTCCTCCTCACAGTAAAAAAGGTCCTGGGTTTGAGTCCTCGCCTCGATGAGGTCATTTCTGTGTGGTGTTTGCATGGTCTCCGAGCACATGTGTGGGATTAATTCAGACAGTCCAAAGACATGCACAGTAGGCTAACTGGCTGTTTCAAATCGCCCCTAAGTGTGAGGGTGAGTGTCAGTGATTTTGTGTGTGTGTGTGTGTGTGTATGTGTGTATTGTGCCTGCAATGGTCTGGTGAGCTGTTCAAGGTTTACCCCATCTTTGCCCAGTGTTAAGACAAGAGACGGTGTGCACCCTGAATAGGTCAGCAGTCTATCATAGCTATGGGTAAAGCCATGGGTAGTCATTTACAACTATGGGTTACTTAGAATACCCATTAGGTGACATAATATGCAGGTCTTTGTACTTTGGGACGAAACCGGAGTACCGAAAAGAAACCCATGCAAGCAAAAGCAGAAGATGTAAACACAGAAAGGCCTTTGGTCAAGATTTAAATCTTGAACCTTCTTGTTGTGAGGCAATTTATTTATAAATGATTACAAATAGATTATTATACAATGACGTTACTGTAACTACAAACTATACCTACTCTGTTCATCCGGTATCTCGATTTATTCATTCATTCATTCATTCATTTTCTAAGCTGCTTAATATTCATTAAAGTCGCAGGGAGGCTGGCACCCATCTCAGCAAACTCTGGGTGAAGGCAGGTTACACCCTGGACAGCTCGCCAGGCCACTGCAGGCCCAACACACATACAACCATTCACACCCACACTCACACCGAGGGGCATTTCTTGCTGTGAGGCGGACGTGCTAAACACTGCGCCACCATGCCGCCCGTATCTCAAATTAAATAGTTTTAATAAAAATTCAGTAACTCAACAACAGAATATAAAGTTCTGTGGCCAGAAAAAGTGCTCATGTTGTCGTCTAGAGGTTTTGTGTTTTTTTAAACCAGAAGTGTAAATTCTACGAATGCTACCAATGCTACTACAGCTATCCATGCCTGGGATCCAAGTAACCAGCGTTAGCCATTGTATATGTGTGGGAGAAACAGCATACTCTCTCTCTTCCCCGTCAATCACAGTGACACTAGTCAATAGTGTTTGTCTACAAGCTTATGTATGAGGAACAGGGTAGACCGGGCTTTCCTATGAGTTTGTTTTGCTGATGCAACTTGAGCAACAGTTAGACAAGATACAGTTGTTAATCTTCATATGTCTAGGAGGAGATGGGTGTGATGGTCATGGAGTGAGCATCAGAGATCAGTAGATAATGATGTACACAGTGTAGATCTTGTGACACACTGGCAGGACATAAAAACAAATAGACAAAGGGACAGAAGAACAGATAGAGATAGAGGGACAGAGGGGGCGGAGTCATGGCCCAGTGGAGCATCGCTAAGTGGCCTGTCAATTACATGGGGCATACCACAATAAAATAAATTGGTACAAAGGGTGTTCGCTGATTGTTTTTTTTTTACTATCAAAATGGTTGTAAAAGGTTTGAGAACCCATGGATAAGGGACAGCAGCATTTACCTCCCTTTGCTAAAGCATATTCATTCATTCATCTTCTGAACCGCTTAATCCTAATTAGGGTCGCAGAGAGGCTGGCGCCCATCTCAGTCGACTCTGGGCGAGGGCAGATTACACCCTGGACAGCTTGCCAGACCATCGCAGCTACACTGGGGGGACAGCAGTAACAACCCGTTGATAGTGGGACTTGAACCCTCAACCTTGGGATCAGTAATCCAGCACCCTACCACCGGGCCACCACTGCCCCTTGGTAAAGCATATTCTCTGTTGAAAAGCGCAATCTTCGGGCTTCTGTTCACATACCATGGTGACAATTTCCCATGACGGCACAAAAAAAGCCATCAGTTTAAATCTACAGAATCTACTGATGAGGGCTGTAGCAGTCTAACAATGGTAAGAGATTAGAGCTGCATCTCTCAAACACAGCAGGGCAGAACAATAAAGGGAGTTTAATGGAGTCATGATGGGAGGCTGATGCTAGGAAAGCAGACTAAATATGGTGGTGGAAAAGACAGTGCCCGGTCTCAGGTGCTCTGGAGTACATCGATTTCAGCTCGGCACATTGTCTGGAGAGATGAGAGACAAAGCAACTGAATGTGGGTCATGAAGCTGCAGGGCAGAACTGCATACCAGTGCATTGATGTCCTCCGATTTGTAGATGAGCATGCGGATCTCCTCAGGGTCTCCATTGAAGATGGCTTGTACGAGCGCCGGCTGCGAACAAACAAAGTGCATTTCAGTAAGAATTTACAGACGCTTTTATGATAGCATTTAGCTATTAATGATATTTGATATTTTAGTTTTATTCTTTTTATTATTATAAATGAGCATAGCAAAGACCTTGTGTAGCTTTGGACACTTCTAAAAAAGCAGAAAGGATCAAGCTGACATAAATAACAGGCATTTGTCTTGCGATTCTGACAGAGCACGCCCGCATGAGGCTGATAATCATCAGATAATCATTATCTGAGAAGCTGCATTGAAATGCCTCACGCATTACGGGAACTGATATCTTTACTGAAGGGCTAAACACAGGCTCAGGACCACATGACAGCACACCAGTGTCCCCAGCAGGAAAGCAAAAGCTGAAAGCACAGAGGCTTCTCCAAAATCTCACCGATGGAACTACACGGAAGGCAAGACACCTTTAATCATGCAGGAGAGCTTCCTTAAGAAAAAGAGGAAATTTGCACAGGTCACAGCAGAAGTTACAGCACCACTGAAATAAACCTGCATGTACGTTCACTTCCTGTCTGTGTCTCCTAGCTGCCACCACCCCCAGTAAGAAAGCAACACTTCCTGTTGCGTGCTATCACCTTCTCAGAAAAGATCGAGGGGAAGCTCAGAAAGCATTTTCAGTTCCGCTAGAAGGAGAACGCACTCGTCGCAAACACACCCCATTAACAACAGGCAAACTGCCAACAACTGCTTTGGAAAATGCGGTAATGTGCGGTAAACTGGACAGGGAAGCAAGAAGAAGTCACAAACAAGGCTGCCTCATTCAATCATTCTCCCAAACCTACCGACAGCATTCAGCCTTTTCCTCCCACTCTCTCTTTCACACGCAGCTCCGTTACGTGATGTGTTTCCCCACTATACAAACTATATAGTCAGGATCTCTCTGTTTTCAGTTGCGTTCTTACACACACTCACTCGAATTACCTTCAGCAACAAGAGAACAAGACATTTTTTTTACTCGGTTCATAAACACCTCCATGCCAAAACCCTGACAACGCCCTTTCACAAAAATATGCAAATTCTGCTGTTAAATTATACACAACAGCCTGTCATACAGTACCCGTACAACCAGTTAAAACCAGTTTGCATCCATTCTAACATCCCCTTCTACAGTGGGAGAACATGGGGATTTACAGAATGTAGGCCAAACTGGAGAGAACTTTATTTAATCTACACTAAAGTGAGCAGAGTTACTCATTTCGTGTGTGTGTGTGTGTGTGTGTGTGTGTGTGTGTGTGTGTGTGTGTGTGTGTGTGTGTGTGTAATCATTTCCGTTCTCTTTAGATCAGATAGAAGTTTTATCCGATGGTGAATATGGTGTAGGTTGAAAAAATGATCAAGCCGCTCTTCATTAAGTTTGGGCAGTACACTATTTACACTTCACATATACCGCACACAGCTACCTACCACCTACCACAAATACCTACAACCTACCACAATTTCTCAGATTTGCTCCATTAAGTGACACTAATAAAGACTTTCCAAAATGTCACATGTTATAAAGGACTTTCTTTAAAGATTAGTGTTCATCATCTCACATCGGAGGAGCCCAGTCCAATTCGGCAAAGTATTTCTGAAGACGTCAGCAGAGATAATAGACATAAAAAACACTGGAAAATCTCATACGATTATGCCAATGCTTTAGCTGATGAAAGCTTCTCAGACCAGAGAATAGGTCTAGACCAAGTCAGAAGGACTTCAAGGGTTTTCAGACACTATTTAGAAATATCTAATAGTTATTCCACAACCTCGGATCGTATATGAACTCACAGTCCACGACACGTTATCCATAGAAAAATGGCATTCTTATTATTTTATTCAAATTCTTGAAAATAAAAACATAGGTGTACTTTCGGAACGAAATAGTGCAGCAGTCCCATTTGGTGAAAAAAAAAGAAGGAAAAAAAAAAAATAAAAACAAAAGTCTAATTCTTGGAAATAAATAAATAAATAAATAAAGTTCTCAGCATAAAATGCTTTAATTCCACATGTTGTTGCTCTTCATGGAGTAAGAGTAAAAAGAAGAACCAGCAGAGTAAGGTTAGCTTTTAGCTTAGAATCAGAATCAGAATCAGAATTCTTTATTGATCCCGGAGGAAACTGTTAAAGTGCGTGGCGTGTAGTTGCTGCAGCGATAAAAATTACAAAAACTCTCTCAACCCACATATTGAGAGGGAAGCTACTTATGAACAATAAAATAATAAGTACATGAAAAAAAAGTTAAAGTAAGCAAGAAAAAAAAAGTTAAAAGTACGGGAAGGGCAGGAGCAACTGAAAATGCTGCCAACTGTAGTACTTAGCACGGAGTCGCGACCGGTTTGTTGTTGTTTAATATGGTGCTGTACCTACTAATTATATATGGGGTAATATCCTAGTAGTAGATTAGCCAATAAGAATGCACGATTGCATATCTAGTAAGTATGGATAGAATAATTCTATTTATTTATTTATTTATTTATTTACCTGCTCTAATTACAAAAACATTATATGCCATGCTTAAAAAAAGGGGGAACTGAAAATGTAATTAAGAAAAATACTTAGAGAAGAACGTGTCCATTCATTTTGCGGTAAATTCAAAACTTGCGGGGTTTTTTCTAGAGTCGGTGGTTTGAGTCTGGTGTATTAATACAGCGTAACCTATAAATTTTTAGCCATAAATTAATCATTAATAGTTAAGTATTAAAGGATAAATATGTCGGTGGTGCATGCGTACTTGTGTGGGTTTGTAAGCTTGGATGTGACAACAGTACGGATCACCAAAGCTCGGCTATAATGTAGTTTTGATTATCTTTCAATTCATTTGTAACTACAGAATCCAGTGAATAATTACAACAGATTTGCAGAGGAAGTGTGAAGAGTTGAAGTTAGGAACAACATGCCGAACAAGAGCTCTCAGAAAGCGCAAACCTCATCCAAGATGAAAAATTACCATCGCACACAGCATCCCCTGTTGAGCCTGCTGTATTACCACACCTCCAAAAAATGTTAAAGATCCTTTTTTTTTTTTTTTAAATCCTGGTTTCAGAATTAGTTCCAGATCATCTCCAAAATCGAATGGAGTCTTCCTTGTCCAAAACTTAGAAATTTTGTTTAGAAAACAAAGAAATATAATGAAAATCCACACATACAGTATTTTTTTTTTTTTTTTTTTGCATAAAGCTGCTAACAAGCACACACAAACAAACCTCACTGATGGAGGCACGAGACTGTACTATGGGGCTTTGGTGCAGTTTTAAAGAGAAAGTGTTCTCACAGTAAATATTTATTTCATTTCAGGGTTTACTGCACTTTCATTATCAGTTTTTCACTGAAGTTTCTGGAGGTTTGCTGTAAACGAGAGTTCACTAATGACTCAGATATAAAATAAATTTTTTGTACACTTGTACTTGGCAAAACAAACACTCTTGATTCTCATACAGCGGCACGTGGGAGCAGTGGTTAGCATGTCTGCCTCACAGCGAGAAGGCCTGGGTTCGATTCGCAGGCTCAGGACATTTCTGTGTGGAGTTTGCATGTCCTCCCTGTGCTCGTGTGGGTTTCCTCTGGGTACTCTGGTTTCCTCCCACAGTCCAAAAAACATGCACAGTAACTCATATATGTGGATTGCATCCTCTTGCTTCAACACTGAGTTACAACACCAAAACGTAATCTCACATACACATACACAGTGGCTGTAGTCTCCATAGTACCACCAGAGCGATGGTGCTTTTACTCCCATGACCAGTGGATTTACTAAACACAGTCAAAAAAAGTATTGAAATATCTCTGTTCATTTGTAAGTTTCTATAACTCATTAATCCAAGAAATAAAACAGATTTTTTTTGACAAATATGAAACCCTTGTGTACCACCTGACTGTGTGTTTTTTGGGTGTTTTTTTTCATTTGTTTGTTTTGTTTTGTTTTTTTGCTTTTATCATACAGCCCTAACTCCCCATGGAAATGACCAGCTGTTTGTCCTGAAGCGTGACGGTCTGTTGTGTGATGAGGCTCTAGAGATCAGGAGCAAGGTTCTGAACATGACCTATAACAATCGAGGACATACCCCATTTCCTTCCCAGCACTCCTAGGCAAAGGCAGCGCTCCAAACACTGAATCCTTTGTTGACATCCATGACACCCCCTCAATCCTTTTACTCAAGAGCCAATGAGTTCCTGTTACCAAAATGGGAAGGGGATGAAGGGGAGTTTCTTTGCTTTTGACAACTTGAGCACTGCAGACCATTCCTCTGTATCATGAATTTCTATCATGAAACTCTAAAATATGAGTGCAGCTAGAGAGAGAGAGATAGACAGGGAGAGAGAAAGAGAGAGAGAGAGAGAGACAGAGAGAGAGAGAGAGAGAGAGAGAGAAAGAGAGAGAGAGAGACAGAGACAGAGAGAGAGAAAGAGAGAGACAGAGAGAGACAGAGAGAGGGAGAGAGAGAGTGAGAGAGAGAGAGAGATAGAGAGAGATAGAGAGAGATAGAGAGAGAGACAGAGAGAGAGATAGAGAGAGGTAGACAGAGAGAGAGAGACAGAGAGAGAGAGACAGAGAGAGAGACAGAGAGAGAGAGTGTGTAAGAGAGAGAGAGATAGACAGGGAGATAGAGACAGAGAGAGAGAGAGAGAGAGACAGAGAGAAAGAGATAGACAGAGAGAGAGAGAGAGAGAGAGACAGAGAAAGAGATAGACAGAGAGAGAAAGAGAGATATACACTGCGAGAGAGAACGAGAGAACTCAAATATGAATCAGACCTACTGATACCTCACCAAACTGCAAAAGAGATGCCTTATATGACTATATTTCTTTCCTTTACTCTTCAAATCTGTTGTGCGTGGAGCGAAAATAGACGACCGAGGGTTTACTGAGAGGTACTGCGAGCCGAGGGTTACTGTGCATGTCTATACACTAGAGGAATGTCTTTTATACAAACCAAATCTGTACAGTATAGCAAAAAAAAAATTTATAGCCTCAATGCCTTTGGGGGACATTTCAAAAATTTCAAAACAACACCTCAGCATAACGACATTAAACCTCTTTGTACTGACACATAAAAGAAGCTCAAAAATTTGCCTCTACATGATCTCTCTCTCTCTCTCTCTCTCTCTCTCTCTCTCAGTGAGAAATCAAACCCGCAGAGAGCAGAAGAAAGAAGGACGAGCAAAAAGACGCAACGACTTCCTGTCCCTTTGCTCTCTGCACAGTCAGTTGGAAAATTTGTTTAAATTTGAGTCTGACTCTTGCATTCAAAAGTACGAAATCCACTTCCCAGAGTAACTCTAAACTTTCCTTTCCATTCCTTTTACCAAAAAGCATTGCTGAACCCAGCTGTCAATCCAAATGAAGAATGTAATTAATTAGTTAGACTAGTTAAAATTGATAAGGCAGGTCCAGGAGAACAGTAATCAGCAGGGTGGTAGTGCAAAAAAAAACATGTAGTGCAGAACGCTAACCCACCAGCTCTTTCTCACAAACATTTATATTAATAGTTCCTAAATCACCCTAAACAGAAAATTTCCCATTATTTTGTACCTCACACCCACTACGATCAACCGCATACCGGCCCCCACCCACAGCAGGATGATTTACTCACTCACTTCTATTCCTGGAATGAGCCGACACTGGGCGAAGGAGGAGGACACACCTGGAACAGCTCGCCAGACCATCACAGGGCCAAAACACACAAAACCATTCACACTCACAGTCACACCTAGGGGCAATTTGGAACAGCCTCTTAGCCTAATGTGCATGTGTTTGGACTGTGGGAGGAAACCAAAATACCCGAAGGAAACCCACGCAAGCACACAGAAATGCTTAAACCAGGGACTTGAACCCACAACTCATCTTGCTGTGAGGTGGACCACTATGCCACCATGCCGCCCCCGGATGATTCATTCATCCATTCGTTCATTTTCTAACCCACTTAATCCTAATTAGGGTCGCGGGGAGGCTAGCGCCCATCTCAGCCGACTCTGGGTGAGGGCAGGGTACATTCTGGACAGCTCACCAGGCCATTGCAGGGCCAACACTCACACACCTAGGGGTGGTTTGGAACAGCCGATTAGCCGACTGTGCATGTTTTTGGACTGGTGGAGGATACTGGAGTACCCGGACGAAACCAAGCATAGGGAGAACATGCAAACTCCACACAGAAACGCTCGAGCTGGGAATCGAACCCGGGCCTTCGTGCTGTGAGGCGGATGTGCCAACCACTACGCCACTGTTTACACAAATCCAGAGATCCCTCATGAGCAAACCACAGGTGACAGTGGCAGCATGAGGAGGAAGCCTTGAGAGGAATCAGACTCAAAAAGCATTTATGGTCTTCTGGGTGGCACTGGGTAGTGCGATTATATGTAAATCACTATCCGTCCACATCTGTGTATTATAAAGTAAAAGAGCACTTAGCATCGTGAAAGAATAAGCAGTAAGACTATACTGTAAACAAGAGTTCTGGAACGAGTACAGGGTTCATGCAGGAACTTCATCTGAGCTGCGGATCCCTCCTGCTCCTTCGAAGTTCTTCTTGGCCTCTTCATTACCTCTGAGCTAAAGAAATCCACAAACTCAACACAAGTCCTTTCTTTTCCCACATATTTTGATCTTGAACACATTTTCTGTTTTCCTGTTACTAAACCCTGAGCATTAATGCTTAAACTACGCTCACTGAACACTTTACAAGCAACACCTGTGCACCTACTTATTCATGCAATGATCTAATCAGCCAATCATGTGGCAGCAGTGCAAGACATAACTTAATGCAGATACAGGCCGGCAACTTCGATATCATTCACATCGACCGTCAGGCTGGGGAAAGAAGTAAGCGCGATGATTTTGACTGTGCTATGTTTGTTGGTGGACAGGCGATTGTTCATGTAAGTATTTCTATAACCAGTGATGATTTGAAGACTTTGCAGTCACACGTAACAGTTTCTAAAAAAAAAACATCATGTGAACAGAAATGCCTTGTTTATGAGAGAGGTCAATGGGGAATGGCCAGACCGGTTTGAGCTGACAAAAAAACTGACTCCGATGACCACTCTGTACAGCTGTGGTGAGCAGAAAAGCATCTCAGACTACACTATACATCACAACAGCACAAGACCTGATCAGGTTCCTGTTCTGGAAGAGGTAACACTAGGCATGGGTTTACCAAAACCGGACAGTTGAAAGAAAATCTCAATTTCGGAGGCACACAGACATTAGGGTTATCAGCGAATTTGGCACCAAGAGCATGAATTCAACATTCCAGGCTGGTGGGGGTTGTGTAATGCTGTGAGGAATGTTTCTAGCCACAGTTGCATCCCATCATGGCCACAATTTACCCATCTTCTGATGGGTACCTCCAGCATGATAATGCACCATGACCATCATCCAACAATTATCAATCACCTATCTCTTCGAGGTCACCAGAGCCTATCCAGGCTGACTACAGGTGGGAGGCGGGGTTTGACCTGTTAAATCAATTACAGGGTTCACACAGACACAAACAACCATCTCACATTCACGTTCACACCTTGGTCCATGCACCCTGTCACATTTGTCTCAAGCTAAATGCAGGAACATGACAATGAGTTCAGTGGTTTTTAGCACTCTTCCCAGTTCCTGGATCTGAATCCTGTACAACACCTTCCTTATGAGGTAGAACAAGGGATTCACACCATCAAAGTGCAGCCAAAAGATCTACAGGAATTGTGTGACGTAATCATGTCAGCACAGTCCGAAGGGAATCTCAAAGGAATGTTTCAAACATCACATGGAGTCCATGCCACAAATAGCTGAAGCTGTTCTGAGAGCAAAGGGAGGCCAGTGTCACTACAGTGTTCCTAATAAAGTTCTCAGTCAGTGCATATAGCAGTGAAGTTTACTAAAGCAACCTACTGTGCTTTCTGAGTCAGCAGCTACGCTAGAATGTTTCCCTCATTAGAGTGAGGGCATTACTTCGAGTTTCTCTATGTGAACACTCCCTCCTGGCAACCATGTGATTTAACCATGCTCCTGATAACAAACATATTTAGAAGCATCCTGGTGATTTTAATAAAGAACATCAGGGTTATTTAACATCACACCCTGAAAACAATGTCATTTTGAACAATAGAGCGCATGGATACATGTATAACTATCTGTAATAATGTCTACTTTGTATACCCATAAGATTAATTATATATATATGATCCATCACACACACACACACATACGTGTATATATATATATATAAAATGTTATTATTATGGGTGTGTGTGTGTGTGTGTGTGTGTGTGAGACTCATCACATTAGATCAGGTATTAATTCACATTTTGGGCTATAAACCATATTCTAGGCTCCACAATCTCCATTATGGTACCAATCTCCTTCATGTGTCATGTCCAGTTGCTGAGCTGTGGCCAATTTTGTGCAGGGAGTTTAGATTTCAAAATGGATCATTTTGGGGAAAACAGGTTAGCGAGCTAAGAATCAATGAACTTCAAAAACAACTCTATACTAAAAATAACACCATATTGTAAAAATTATTCAAATACACTGAAAGAACCATACTAACAGTGTGCAGATTTCTAGTATCATAAACCATGAAAAGGTCGTTGAAAAAAAAAAAAAAAAAAAAAAACAACACTTTAACCAGATGCAGAAAATTTACACACTTTATGAACTGGTGGAATTTTTAAAACTAGAATCTAAAACTGACCAAGCAAGTTCGAATGGCTCACGACTGGGTGTAATAATTACATTCGTAGTGTTTTCTCCAGGTAACTGGCACTGATTAAAAGAAGAGTGGGCGTGGTCAGGATTTATAGAGGTGGCGACGCCCACTCAAACCAAACAAAATTTAGGGTTAGGGTTAATAACCAAGTCAAATTTTTTTATTTTCTTTGCAGGTTTATGTCTGAAAACTGCAGCCTTTTTCCTTCACACAGCTCAAAACTGGCCCGTGTGACTTAATACCTAAAACAAAGTCATGGGTCTCACACACACACACACACACACACACACACACACACACACACGCATGAAATGTGTCTATATATATATATATATATAGGCACATTTCATGCAGTCTGCATGTTACTTCCGATCCATGAAGAGCTTGTTTCCTGAAGAAACCAGTCCCAGTCAGGTTTTGTGTGGTTATAATATATATATATTTCTGTTTCCTTAATAAAAGTGTTATAATTATAATAATACATTTGAATACATTTGAAGAAACTGTATTACTGTGACAGAGAGGCAGGAGCCAATCTCAGCTGACGCTGGGCAAAGGGGAGGTACATTCTGAACAGTTCACCAGTCCATCGCAGGGCCAACAAACATACAGCCCTTCACACTCACACCTAGGGGCAATATGGAACAGCCAATAAGGCTAACCTGCATGTCTGTGGGAGGAAACCAGAGTATCCGGAGGAACTTGCTGTGAGGTGGACGTGCTAACCACTACACCGCCAGCCGCCCTGAACTCCCCCAGTACATTCCAAGCCAAAAAAATTATCACGGTCATTCCTAAAGTCAGGAGAAAATAAATTCCAAAAAGGGAAAATAAATCCAAAAACGATGGTTGGGGTCGGATTCTGATTCAATTTTATACTAAAAATGACAATAATGGCATTCGTTTTTCTTGAGAACATCATCCAAGGCTTAGATTGTTGGTTTGATTGACTATGCAAATTTACAACTAGTTAAATAGCCCAGGCCTAATTTGCATGTTGATGCTTTTTTTTTTCTTGTACTTGTGAAAAATATCAGCAATGAAATGTCCTACACTGGTATCCTGTGAAACATAATATTAAAATAAAATAAAGTTAAATCACTGATAGGATCTTGCCATAAAGCCTTTAAAGTTATTTTTCCCCCCGAATTAAAACCACTTTCTTAAATCTCTATGAAACTGGCCTGGTATCCGGAGGAGAAGTTTATGATGTGTAATCGTGGTGTGGTTATAGACAGGCAAAGTGAGTCATGCTGCATAACCATACATTCCTAACACTATCATCTGAGCAGGACGGACAGCTTAGCGTGCTGGGGCCTTTTGGGTAATCCATGCTTGCTCAGCTAAAAAATGGTGCATTAACAGGGTAAGAGTCTGATAGTAATAAATAAAAATAAAAAATAAAAGAACAAGAAGAAAAAGAATTAATCATATAATGAGACTTAATGTGGCCTCTTTACTAACAGAAATTCCTCGTGAGTATCTGGGACACCTTTAGTATTCATGTTTTACCTGTGACAGGTCATGCACGGCATACATTTTCATTTGCTTTAAGAATAAAGTTTGAAGGCTTGTTCTTAAAGGACAAATTTATGCATCAGAAATTATTTGTAAAGGTATAAATTATACAGATGTTCCACTGCTGGTACCAGGAAAAGTAGAGTTTCTTATCTTTATATCTGAGAGTGTGTGATCATACAGGAAAGAAAAATATCATGCACAACCCTGTTTACTAGAATGTTATAAATAAGACAAGCTCCATTATTATCATCATTATTTGTATTTTTTTTATTTTAATATTATTATTATTATTATTTTATTATTATTATTATATTATTATTATTGTTTTATTTTATAATAAACAATTTTTTTAACTTTATTTTATTATTCATATTATTTTATATTATTATTATTTTATTTTATTATTATCATTTTATTATTATAATAATTATTATTTTTTAGCTTTATTTTATTTTTAATATTATTTATTATTATTATTATTTTTATTATTTTTATTTTTATTATATTTATATATTATTTTTTTTTTTTTTTTTTTTTTTTTTTTTAATAATAGCCATGCACACTCCAGTCCCCTTCCCTGATGTCTGTGCAGTGTTGGTGTGTTTTACAGACCGACCTGATCTGCGAGTTTCAGCACCGCCATATCGCGATCACCTGAAGCGACTCATCCGAAGCGCTGCAGCGGAAACACTGGTGTAAAGACTCCGCTCTGCTGCTTCTCTGATCACGCAGGAAGATGTCTCCCGCTCGTGCAGATCAGGGCCCGGGGCTTGGTGGCGGGGCTGGCCGGCTGCTGAGGCTCTACCCCCGGCCGCGGAGCGGAGCAGGAGTCGGGATCCCGGGGACGGACGGGTGCAGGGATGCACGCGCTGCTGGAAATGCACGAGACTCGTCGCTGTTTGCAGCGGGGCTCAGTGAGGCTGTAATTCGGGTGTGTATCCGATGCACATCTTCCTGTATGTTGAATAAACTCGGATGCTTTCAGAAAACAGGAAGTCAACGATTTCTCTCTCTCTCTCTCTCTCTCTCTCTCTCTCTGTCTCTCTGTCTCTCTCCTCCCCCTCTGCTGCTCCTCTGCACAGCTAAACAGACGGATATTTTTTTCCCACCCGTACTCCAACATGCCCCGCCTCCAAAAACTCCAATTGGCTAATAGTCCACACTCAAGCTCAGACCACGAGCCAATCCAAGATAAGGAGACTGGGCATGAAGTTAAATGACGTGAGGAAATGGTGATGGTAAATGTTTAAAATATAAACCTAAGGGAAATGCCTGTGCAGTCACTCTTAGTAAGCAGTAAAAGTTGTGTGTCATGATTTTTTTTGCCAAAAAGTCATCAGAATGTGCCATAAATATCCAAAAGACTTACCTTTTTCCCCAAACTGATTAACGCTGTCAGGGTCGCAGGGATGCCGAAGCTTATCTCGCCGACACTAGACCCCACTACCGGATAATGGTCACTGCGGGCAAACGGCGTCTACGGGCAAACAGCAACTTTAGGTAAACGGTCACTACGGGCAAACTGCAACTACGGGCAAACGGTCACTACGGGCACTAGGAGCAAAAGACATCTATGGGCACTACTGGCAAACGGGCACTACGGGCTAACTGCAACTACGGGCAAAACGGGCAAATGGTAACTACGGGCAAACGGTCACTACGGGCAACTATGGGCAAACGGCAACTACGGGCACGGGCACTACGATCAACCGGGCACCACGAACAAACGGCCGAATGGCAACTACGGGCAGACGGTAACTACGGGCAAACGGCAACTACGGGCAAACAATCACTACGGGCAAACAATCACTACAGGCAAACGGTAACTACGGGCAAACAGTCACTACGGGCACTATGGGCGACTACGGGCAGACGGTAAAAACGGCAGACTGTAACTACGGGCAAACGGTGACTACGGGCAGACGGCGACTACGGGCAAACGGTGACTACGGGCAAACTCACTACGGGCACTATGGGCAACTACGGGCAAACGGCGACTACGGGCAGACGGTAACTACGGGCAAACGGCAACTACGGGCAAACCGCAACTACGGGCAAACGGCAACTACGGGCAGACGGTAACTACGGGCAAACCGCAACTACGGGCAAACCGCAACTACGGGCAAACCGCAACTACGGGCAAACTGTCATTACGGGCACTATGGGCAACTACGGGCAAACGGCGACTACGGGCAAACGGTGACTACGGGCGAACGGCAACTACGGGCAAACGGCAACTACGGGCAGACGGTGACTACGGGCGAACGGCAACTACGGGCAAACGGCAACTACGGGCAGACGGTAACTACGGGCAAACGGTAACTGCGGGCAAACGGCAACTACGGGCAAACGGCAACTACGGGCAAACGGGCACTATGGGCAAACAGCAACTATGGGCACTACAGGCAAACGGCAACTACGGGCAAACAGTCACTACAGGCAAACGGTCACTACGGGCAAACTGCAACTACAGGCACTACAGGCAAATGGGCACTGTGGGCAAATGGGCACTACAGGCAAACGGGCACTACGGGCAAACAGCAACTACCGGCAAACGGGCACTACGGGTGCTAGGGGCAAAAGGCAAGTATGGCCAAACGTATGGTACACTTGCTACAGCTTTACTTGTTGCTGAGACCCAACTTGGTGTGTCACAAGTGCTTGAGTCACGTTAACTTTACTTTGTCAGCGTTTCACCTCTAAAGATGTTTTGTAATTTTGCAGCTGAAAACAGGAAGTGGAAAGACTGGTCACTTTATAATGGACTGTCTTGTGTGCACATGCACTGATGAAATGCAGTCTCTTCCTCTTTTACCAGCAACACAGAGCCAGATGTGAAGTCTTATCATTTAATCAATTGTAATATTTGATTGTATAAACTCAATACAAGGTGACCTTAGCCTATTTTTCCAGTTTTTGTCTCACTTTCTATATCATGTGACTTGAGTCATTCATTTTCAGTGACTTTATTTTTTTCAAGGAGGACATGCCGTACTCTGCATGGTCAGAATGCCGAGCTCAGGATCAAACTGGTTGCCCTGGACCTGTAAGATAACCAAGTGCCATATTAAATTAATAATCCTGTACATTAGCCTGCTGTTGAAAGTCCACTGGGGGAAAAATGGCTCTCAATTTTACTAAACAATATGTTCGGAGTGGTTAGCACTCTCAAAACACAGTGATCCAGTCCTGGGTTTCAAACCCCATTGCATGTTCTTCCCATGCTTGTGTAGCTATACTTCGAGTACTCTGGTTTCCTTTCACAGTCCAAAGACATGCACATTATGCTAACTGGCTATTCTGTATTGTGCCTAGATGTGAGTGTAAACAGTTGTTTACCTGTGTTGGCCCTGCAGTGAACTGGTGAGCTGTTGAGGGTGTACCCCACCTTCCACTTAGAGTTTCTGACTGATTCCAGCTTCCCTATGACCATAAACATGATCAGCAAGGGGGATTATTATATAACAATATTAAACGTTACACTTAAATTCACTCCCATTGCGATGTAAGCTTTCTGTTAGATCGGGTGTAACCAATTAATACCAGGAATCACATTATTAGTTAAATGGAATTCTGATGTGAGCAGATAAAATGTTCCACAACCTTAATATAAATGCACACGTTCCTGGAAAGCTGTTCCCGAGTTTGTAAGAGAACATACCTAGACAGCACCATGCATAGCAAAACAAGTCCAGGAAAAAGTCCTGGAAAAGTTCCAATTAGACTTCGATCATTCCACAGAGCACAATTACATCCGTTATTGTAAAATGGAAAGAATATGCCATAGCTCTGCCAAGAGGACGCAATTTACCAAAGGTAAATTTATAACTGTGCAAGGAGTACATTAGCCAGGGAAGCAGCCTGCACAGGGAGTACCATTTCTCACACAAAGTCGATTGGGATCAAGCTTGCCCTGTGTCCCTGATGGATAGGCTGGCTGTGTGTGTGTATATGGACAGATAGATGGATGAATATATAAATAGGTGTACAGGGTATGGATGAATAGATGCACAGATGTATGTACGTATGGATGGATGGATAAGCACCCAAGAGGCCAAGAGTTACTCACCCATAACCCATGTTTCAAGCCCACTGTTGAGCCCTTAAGCAAGGCCCTTAACGCTCAATTGTGCAGCTGTATAAAATAATAAATTATTACCTGGATAAAGGTGTCTGCTAAACATAAATGTATTTTAATTCCCTAAGTGACACCTAATCAACATCTTGGTGTACTCATGTGACAATGTGTGAATTTGTGTACCAAAGACATTTTGACATGGTAGCATGTCCGATTAGCACCTAGGATATAATCTCAAATGATGAGTTCAGCATACTTCAAAGGCCACGGAAATACAGAAGGGTGACCGAGGGGCCCTAGGTGCAGCCGACATCCGCAGGAACATGATGCAATCACTCTTGATGAAAGTTTTCTACCACATAGAATGTAGGCTGCTCAGAAACCAAAGACAGGTACTACCCAGTATAAAGTTCCTAATGAAGTATCCAATGGGGGTGTACACGCTGAAGAAAAATGACTGGACCTGGAAACAACATGAGAAGCTGTCTAACTCCATTTCGCACAGCAGGATATTTTGGTGTTTGGTGTCCAACAAACTTCAAAAACTTCTGAATTCACTGTAGACGAGGTATTGACTTCAACATCAACACTCCCTGAACGTGTCTCTGTGAAGTTGACCACTTCAGCGCTAAACTTAAACCACTGAAAACTATAAAATGAAGCAGCCATGAAATCTCAATATTTTACTTTACAGTCACAGATGTAAAATGTGAGCCCTGATTTCATTACAATATAAATACAGATGTAAGAGTCTTTTCATACACAAATGTTTATTCAGCCATAACAAGCAATATCCAGTAAGAACAGATGATTGCACAGAAATAGTTACACATAAGAAGGTTGTCAAGACTTTCCTACCATGGGCCTAATATTTCCTGGCAAATCTGCCGCTACATTTAACTGTAATTGCCTACGCTTTTAGCTTTTAAAAAATTATGTCCAAATACGTCTTTTTTTTTTTGTGGTCTTTGTATTTTAATTTAAAATGGATATGCTAACCCCAAGCATGTTTGGTAGATGAAGCTGCAAACCAACACAACTAAAAGTAAATGGACCAAATACTATAAACCATGTCTGTAAGAATAAAAGAAAGAAAAAGGAAGAGTGCACAAGTTTAAAGGTTTTCACAGAAAGTACTCCAGCTCATAGCGGACATATTGGTTCTTTTCATCGTTGTAGACAAGAGGGTAATGTGCAATCAGGGCATCCTGAGAGCCAATGTAGATGGAGTTGTAAATCTTCCAGTACACATCACGAACTTTCCGGGCAGGATGGAACAAACCCTGAAAAGAAAAAAAGTAAAATAAAATAAAACCTAGCTGACAGAATTAAAAGTGATCGAATAGAAAACAGTAAATCTTGCAAAGGCCAAGTCCTTTTTTTTTCTTTTTTTAAATCTCAAGGATCACTTACCTGCAAGCAATATTGTAACATCCGGCATGGTCCGATAGCCACACGAAGTCCCTCAAGGGCTCCCATTACAGCTTGGATAACATGTGGTGATGTTTCAAAAACATTAGGCCAAACATAGTTGAGCAAGTGGTTCAGGGAGTCTTCACAACCGAACCCGTACACACCTAGGGACATGTGCTGCACTACAGCGCTGGCTGTTTGTCGGTGCACAAGATCTCTGTGAAGAAACATCACTTATAATAAATACAGTCTAATATTAGGAGTGATAAATGATCACTTATTGCTGAACTCACCTGTCCATCAAAGCATCCTCCAATAACGGGGTGACAGCATAGATGTAGTCCTTACCCATTTCCCCAATATACTCAAATAAGAAGGAGAGTGATTTAAGCACACCATTCTGTACATTCAGCTCAGGTACACGGTACTCGTTCATCAGCGCTGGGAGTACAGTGAAGGGTGAGCATGTTTCTGCCACGATGGCTATCGCTACTGTGGTACAAACTCGGTTTTGACGCTCCTGCACTTTTAAGTTGTTGAGCAGTGTGGCAAGCACGTCATGAGGTCTACAAAATCAAAAGAGAAACAGTTAATGGTTTTTATTTTGCCAGGACAAGCAGTGAAACAGAAAGCGATGCAATCTTGTTTTTACCCAATCGCCTTGGCAATGTAGCCGAAGGTGTTGACCGTGGCTCGTCGGATTGCCTTCTTGTGGGCTTTCAGCAGCTCCAGGAGTTCGAAACAGATTCGCATCCACTCCCTGGCAGACACGTACTCTGCACCTCTACAGGGAAAGAGCGGTTACACAACCGTTCAGGCTTGATGTACAAAAACATTATAGCATGCCTACAAGCTTTCTCAGGTTAAATTTAATAATACTGCATATAACTTAATACCACATGCAGCACGATGCCAAATGTTGCGTTTGTAGGGTTGCACTGTATGCACAGAGTAACCTGACCATTAGTACCATCATTTCCATTCCTAAGTTACGTTTAATTGAACAGTTCAAGATGAATGCATCATGCCCCAAGAGCAAACCTCTTGTGTAACTACGTTTAAAGGCCACAGTGATTATCATTATATTACATGGGAACCTGAAATGCTATGGGGCTCACACAACAAATCCAACTATTTGTATCAATCATATCAAACTACGATCCAGAATGTAATTTTCATCAACTGAAAACATTTAGGGAGCAACAGACGTCCTGTTCTGGCAGCATATAGAGCAAAGACTCAACACTGACCTGTCAGCAATTCTGCCCACCAGATCAATGCAGTTTTCTTGGACCTTTTCATGCCTGTTTTTCAGGATCGGTGTCAATCGAGGAAGCAAATCCTTAATCGGAGGCGTCATCTTGTGCATACCTGAGAGGACGGATAAAATCAATACTAAGTGGTGTGTAACACAAAGCTAATGAACTCTATACTCTGATTTCAACTTCAATATGTGTGACATGGAGAACCAGAATTAAACAGTTCGTTTATAATTTTTGCTTTAATATAATAAATTTTAGATTTTATATGACTTTAGATTTGCCTTCACTATGCTGGTGAAATAAACTCACATAAAGCAACGTTTAACATTTCAATTGAATGCCTGATGTATTAATACTACCACAAGTTTTGCTTTTTTTTTTCCCCACCAAGGTGGTTATGTAAACATTGGCATGGGTTTATTTCTTTGTCTGTCTATCAACCGATTTCATCAGAAAATGTTATAATGGGTAGGTGATCACCTAAGGATGTTCCCAGTAAAAGTTGGTAAGAATCCATGCACTCATATATATATATATATCTCATATATCTATATCTATATATCTCCTACCTCTTATAATAGGAGGGAAAAAAAATACAGGATCACAAGGCCAACTTTTATGGCGGATTGGATCCAGACTGGCAGCAATTTACAGTTATCTTGGGAAATCCCATTGTTTGCAAGTGTGGCTGCACACCAGGCAATACTTAATTTTCTGGTTTGGTGGAGGTTTGCATAAACAGTCCTCTTGTCCTTTGATAAAACCCCGAATTACTGTAGAACTAACGTTTAAGACAAATTACAGCGACCAATCGAAATGCAGAAACAGCCGAGTTAATACAAATTACTTTCGTGAACCGTCATGAGCAACTTGCCATTGCCAAATGGGACATATCATACGTAAACCTAGCACACAGGCTTGTACACTCCGTGCATCAGCAAAATATAATTTGGATAAAAAGTTATTTGGATAAGGACGTACCAATGACATTCACAATAGCTTTAAGTGCTCCAAGAATGCTTCCAAGCACTTCAGGGTATTCCTCTCCCAGGTACTCATACAGCACTACGCCCAAATGACCCATAAGCTTCTCCTGTTAAAAACAACAACAGGAAGGTCAATATGTTAACCAGAGGAACAGGATTTTATCATGAACATGTTCTGCAAGTCATTGGAGTAAATTATTATTCCTTCCCCACCTCTTGACAGGTCTTCATAACCACAGCTGTGCGAGAAATGAGGTCAGCAGCCTGCTGACGGACTTTGGCTGACTTGTTGTTAAGACGCCACAGAACGGTACCGCAGATCTGAGGCAGGTAGGGCTTAACTCGCTTGCCCAGAGCATTCACCACTGTTCCGAAACCGTTCAGCATCACAGAGTCCTGGTGGAACAAAATCAATATCACCAGTTCAAACACACAAACTTCCACTCCCAAAAAATAAATAAACCACGGCATTTCTAGCCTTTGGAACTCACCTCAGTGGTCTGTTCTTGGAAAGCATACAAGATGCCATCAATAAGCTGCTCCTCCAGTTTATGGTCGATATCTGCTGCACCCAGGTTACCCATGATCTTCTCTATCGTCTCCATCACCATTTTTCTGTATTGCTCGGCTTCATCCTTCAGGTCATCAACGATTCTTGAGATGATTTCTGCCGCACCAACTTTATTAGCCAGCTCTACTGTAGTGTCTACCAACTAGAGGAAAGAAGAAAATGCAAAGTGTGAAATAAAAAGGAGCCATAGGACACTGCCAAAAAAACTGAACAAGTTCAATAAGCCTGCCTTAGAAATGAGCTTCAGCATACCTGTCTGTAGTTACGTCTGTCCAAGGCCATACGATGCTGCCAGAAGTGTTTAAAGAAAGGGGGTAGGATTTCCGTTTTGATATAATTGGCCTCCACACCATCTGTCCCACAGCACTGCTTCACCACCTGAAAAAATGACGGACATAAAATTGTGACTTGGTTCTATAAGATAATACTGATGAAATGTAAACATGTTCTAACGTTAGGTCACCTAACCTTCAGGACAATCTTCTTCATTTCCTCATCTGGAGACTGGAACTCTCGAATGAGGATAAGCATCACTTCCCTTGTATAGTAGTTGGCATACTCAGCATCCATAAGAGGAATCAGATATCCAATGGCTTTTAAGAAAGCAGCCAGACCCTGAACAAATGCAAACAAATAGTTTTTTTTTTCAGGAAATTTTTTTGTTGTTGTTTTTTTTTTAAAGCCCTAAACTACAACGAAATAAGCATCAGTGCTAATAAATCTGTTGCGCTCATGCTCACCTTGCCTCTGTGTTGTCTGATACCCTTCCAAAGAGGCTTTAGCACAGAGTCAAATGACTCGATACCATAGGGTGTTGCAGCCTCTGCCAGAGCAGCAATAGCCAAAGCACTGATGGTTCGCACTTTCTGCTGCTCATCCACAAGACCTGTAGACATAAGGACAGGTAAGTAAAAAGATAGTAATAAAAAACAAAACCTGACTCCCAGCCATAAGAGTTTTAGTCAAAATTAGAATCATTCAGCAAGCCAAGAGCTTGCATAGGCTTACATTATGATTAATACAGCATACTGACCATGCTCGATAATCTCAACCAAGCTGCGGAGATGTGGCAGGATGGCACAACCCATTAGGATAGCAATCTGCTGCACAATTTTAATGCCAGTGTGCCGAGCCTGCCACGACTTCTTGCTCTTGCACACAGCTTTGAGGAAAGGCAGGAGGGAGGGAATACCCAAAGCAGAAGCCACAACGGCAAAAGCACGAGCTGTTGTGTTTCTCACATACTCATCCATGTTGTCAATATCAGGCCTCATTGTGGAGATCATAGTGGCCAGACCAGCCGCCTGTGCAAACAAACATTTATTTCAGCCAAATGATACACCCAATTATCACTAATGTATAGATCAGTTTTATTTTTTTTTTTTTCTTTAAACCAACCTTTGCCAAGTTGGATATGATCTCTCTCCCCTCAACTCTAGCATAGTAATCTTCATCAATCAACAAGGGCTCAATCACCACAAGGATCTGGAAAAATGAGACATAGGTGAGAAACAGTTCACTCACACACACAATCAGTATTTAACAGCAGATGCTAGTGTCTTACCTTGTGGACATAGGGTCGAACCAAGTCATCCAGTTTGTACAAGATGCGATCGATGACCTTCACCAACAGATGGCGCTCCTGATCTTCAAGGGTAGGAGACATAAGCAGGGGTAGAATCTGATTGAAAAGAGGCCCAGCACCAAATTCCCTAGCCTTGTCTGTAATTTGCCTCAGCGCAGCCTAAAAAAACAAAAAGAAAAAAGAGATGATTGGATAAGTACCCATTCAGACACGATGATAATAAAAATCTGAATCACGTCAGGTTACATACCTTCCTCATGGGAGGGGTGCCGTTTTTTATTTTCAGAAGCAGTTTCATGATCTTGCGTTCCTTCTGCTCCTCTGGACTCAGTGTTGACTCGTCCACCTCCATCTAGAAGAGATCAAATTTATCCTTTATTACACCCACCAAAAAAAAAATAACAAAGGATATCCATACCATTCAGATCATTAAGACTCTCACCAGTAGTTTGTCGAAGTACTGGATGTCATCTGGTTTGAGGAAAGGTAGGTTGCCAGATGGCTGGTCATTCATCTGTTTGGTGGTTCGATCTTCTGCCTGCATGTGGAAGCCGGTCATGCCACCAATAGGTGTTGGAGTGGCAGCCAACTTGCGAGCAGGGGTGCGGATGGGCACATAGCCTGCTGGTGGGGGCAGCACCTGTTAGTAAAGCAACACAAAAAGTGTTAAATGTTTATTATTTTTATGAAATTCACAATTTTTCATCACAAACTGGAAGGATGCACATCATGCCTTGTAGCCTTCTGGAAACATTGCATCCAGCTCCTCATCAGTCAAAGGACGGTTCCTCTCATCGATTTCTCTCTCCCAGCGCCATGCCTGAAGCTGCTCAGGAGTCATACTCATCAAATGACCTGTGGTGGAGGAAAGGAAAAAAAAATAAAAAAAAAATTATATTCAACCTGTACACAACTCTACAGATGCCGAAAAAAAGTACACATTTGTGGCACAGCACAAGTACCTGGAGTGGGTGTGGCCATATTCATAGCTGGTGTGCCAATAGGGGTCTTTCCAGGAGTGAGCAGAGGAGTAGAAGAGCCTATCTGACTGGCAGGAGTCTCATCCCATCTGGACTTTCTTTTGCTTGCTCCAGGAGTTGGGGTCTCTCCCGCAGACTCATCCCCTCTGTCTGTACGAGGAGTCTCTGCCCAGCCACTGCCATGGCCAGGTGTCTCTAATAAGGGGGAAGACGACAATTTAAAATATTAAGATATTAAATTTACTTATTCATAAGCTCTCGCTTTAAGAGGGCCAATTTTAGACCGATTACAAACCTCTTTCTGTCTTTGGCGTCTCGTCCCAGCGGTTTTTGCGCACACTGGAGGTGGCACCCCCGTGACCAGGTGTGGCGTGCCCAGGAGTGTCTCGGCCAGGCGTCGCGGCACCAGCAGGCGTGTGACTGGGTGTGGGGTCCCACATACGGGTACTGGGGGTGGCTCCAGGTGTCTCACTACCCTTGGGACGACCAGGTGTCTCATCCCAGCGACTGTTTGAAGGTGTGTGGCCAGGTGTGTGTCCTGGTGTCTGCAGAGGACAAATACCTCTTTGTAAAAAAAAGCCTCTTTGTAAAAAAGTAAAGATATGGTAAGAGGACAAGTGACCAACAAAACAGTTGATTCTCACAACTATCACCCACCCCTCAAGTACTCCATTTCCTTCCCTATCACAAGACCACCACCAACCAGGGAGAATCGTAAGCATGCACATTCCCCCTCCGTGACACAGTGCTGCCACCCTCCTCTTTACGAACTGCTGCGCATGCGTATTTGTGGGATGCCTAACACACCCGGCGGGAAAGAACTCTTCGACCCCTCTTACAGATGAGCTCACAGACGCCCATGGTTGGCTGGTGGTCGATGTGAGTGACAGGGAAGTGAGCATCCCTCCCTCCCATGAGAGCTCAGCCAATTAGTTCCCATGGACTCCTGGTCACCAATGGCTGTGGCATCAACTTTTGACTTTATTAAAATATTTTATAATTAAACTTAAGTTTTCTTAAAAAACCATTGTTCTAAGTAGTGTTACAGGCTACAAAGCTCCTAGCCTCTGTAACCATCACTGGGTAGCTAGCCAATTCCTACAAATTAATAAAAAGTCATAAAAGAACTGTAGAAGAAGAAAAAAAAAAAGATATTACTTAATATTAATTCCACTGGAGTGCTTTAACTTTAACTCAAGTTATGGTAACATGAGTAACTTTTATTATGTAACTGATGCCTCTTAAGAATAATCATGCAAGCATTCTGCTATACAAAATCACTGGTGCTTGCACGTTTACTTGATAAATGGGGAAGAGTAAAAAATTCTGGATACACCACGTTCTGAGAAAGAGGCAAGAACACTGCAAGTTTTCCTGCTTAGTCCAGGAGTTCAAAGTTTGTTGTGTTCACTATTCTTCTTTATTTGTTGCCCCTAGCTAAATAGAGCCAGAAACTACAAATACTAAAATTCGTCTCCGCCATGCAAGTGTGATGTTTTAGGATGCAAAGCCCAGATTGCTTGAATGCTTTTTGTTTGCGGATGAAATGTCGGTGGAAAAGTTTATCTTAAAAAAATCAACCCTGTGGTGAGAAAAATAAATGTAAAAAAAAAAGGGGGGGGGGGCAAACATTCACATTACCGTGTTAAAGCTAATCATTCATTTTTGCAATACCAAAGTGTTGAAGTTCAACGCTGTCCCTCTGACACGTAAGGAAAAAGACCCTTCATCTAAAAAGGCATGAAGGTCACAATTCGACACAAGATTGCTCTATCTTCAAAAAGTTCACGCCCAAGCAGAACAGAGAAGCAGCACGAAATTTCATCCTTGATGAGAAAACTTTTATTCAGAGAATAGTCATTTAAAATAATTATAGCATTACACACACAAACAAAAAAAATAACTGAATAAAGCCCCCCTCAGCGTGAAAAGGAATTTAGACATACCTCTGCTGAGCCATCTGCCTGATCCCAGCTGGACACTTTTTTGGGAGTAGAACTTGGGGTCTGGTCAGCAGTCTGGTCCCACCGACGCTTGCGTTTCGGTGCAGCAGCTTGAGACGCAGCAGAGCCATTGACTGCTTTCAGGTCACCTGATTTTGCCTTTTCTGCCATTTGCAGCCTGATTTCTCTCTGAGCAAAGAAATATGACAGACATAAAAAAATCTCAACACCTTCCACAATTGCTTATCGACTCAGACTAAAATAAAAAAATAAAAAAAAAAGGTTTCATGGGGAAACGCCCAGCATGTAAATTATACCTCTTCTTTAGAAAGATGCTGCTCCTTCATCACATCCATGTATGACCTGGCAGGCATCTTGGGATCTGGCGTTTTGCCCCCTGCGCAAAAGAGCACCAACAAAATACAAGCCAGTTAGTCGTGCATGTGCTGCCACCGCTACTTCCTCACATTGCAAACAGTCAACTGAGCCTCATTCTACTCCACAGAAATCTTTTATTTAAAATGTCCTCTCACTTAACAGCTTGCATCACAAAAACAGCCTAACATTAAAACACTCCTAACATTCTTAGTTTAAAAACAGGCAGGTACATAGTGGTTTATGTTATGGAGAGGATATAGTCATTAGAGATGCAGGGTCCTGGACTGTGCTCTCCAGAATACGTACACTTTCAGTGCCAAGGGTCCATCTGCAGTCAGACTTCAACCAGCAGAAAAGAAGCCTAGAAAATTGCTCTTTACCATTAGTAACACTTTGGAAAATGGTTTGAACTCACACACAACAGTATAGCACCTGTGATGCCTTGGTCACTCAATGTACTCAAACCTCATACAAAACTACAGCTCTAATTAGAATTACAAAGCAACATTAATGATGTATAAATCTAGATTTGTATCATTGGTGAAATGAAAAAAATATTGTGTTGAAGCACCTATGTGCATCCTTTAAGGAGGCAGGTTTGGATATCTGGAGCTTTCATTGTTTTATTTAAAATAAGAAAAATAACTGAATGAGTTGGGCAAAACAAATCAGAAATGACAGAAATGGGGCAGGGATGAGGTTGAGAGGAAGTTCGTATGACTACTATATCAGAACTTTGGGTACAGAGAGTTGTTGAAACCATGCCTCCCCACCCCACAAAATATTCCTAAATCTGTTAAGCTCTTGTCTTTGTTCACCATAAACCCTCACAGGATGAGGTGCTGCACCCTTAAGAGAGTGCAGACAGGACTGGCATAGCAGTACTGCTGTAGGAGAGAAATTAAGCACAGTTAGTATGGGGCTGTGGAGTGTTTGTACACAGATTCTTTAAGATATATTCCTATTTTAAAGGTAAAATAGAAATATATTTACACAACACTTATATAGAGGATGTTCCTGCTTGAAATTCGCTACATGCAAGCTGATTTATCCAGTGTATGACTGAACTGAAGCTGTCCGCTTTCCTCACTACACATATAAGATATACACAAGATAAAATTCTCTGTGAGAATTATCAGTTAGAGCAAACTTGATACACACTGTTTTTTTTTTTAACCATCAGATTATTTTTAGCAATAAATAAAATAAACAACTATAATATTAGTAAACACCAAATGCTTTACATTATATGGTGTTAGCAAATGCCATTTAGCTAAAGTGTCAAAAAAATATGCACCACTTGCTATCATAGTTAAGTGCCACCAGTCTGGGTGAAAACACTGATCTGTTCATCTTTAGTAATGGAACGTGAAATAACTGATTAACATTGGCTTCCCAGAGCTTCCATAGTGCTTTTCCTTTTAGCAGAGATTTTGTTTGTGCATCATAAAGCATTACTTTAATTCCCAGAGGGTTTCAATATACGTAATAATCCATTAACCCTTCAAAAGACTCACACACCTACCTGTAACCTGACAGGTCGGGTCTACAGACTATAATAAATACACCACCCAACTAGCAGTTCCCACAAAGAGAGCATCCTCTGTAGTATCCCACAGTCAGAACTGTCCAATTGGTTTGTTAACGTTTCACGTCTATAACTGCAAACGGGCCATGTAGTGATTTCTGAAGTCTGGGAGAGCACAATGCTTGGGTAGTGTTCAAAGGGTTAAGCACAAAAAACAGTTGATGTGAAGCGGCAGCGGTGAACGTGTGGACCATCGGTGCACTGATTAGAATGAACATGGATGGGGCTATGAAGTCAAATGATGGGGTCAAATTTACCGTCTGCAAAAGGGTCGTGACGCTCAGGAGAGATGATCATCTTTTGCCTGCGTCTCTTGTACTCGTCTTCACGATCGGAGATCTTCTGTGGTCGGTGCTCGGCAAAAGGATCATACTGAGGAGAAAGAGAAACTGGCTGTCAGTACATTTTAAGAACAAACTGCTTCGGATCGGGTATTTTTACTTTGACAAATACATTTCTATGCTCTGAAGGGTATAAAACTCTTGGTTTCAAGCATATTTTGCAGGTTCTGTCTAATATGAGGAAAACATTAATGCTCAGTGGTTATTAAGGATCCTTTAACGGAATATTAAAAACCGTGGAACTGTGGTTTGTGGAAGTTCTACAAGCCTCTGCATACTTAATGCAGACATGACATTTGTGGGTGTTGTGCAACAATGAAACCACCTGAAGATAAATAAACCTCCGGTAAATTCAATGTATTGGAGTTTAAGAACAATTTTTCTTTTTTAAATCTTGTAATTCCCATTCACATAAAATCTTATCATACACACACACTGAATATGAGCAATCACATGATCTGATTGGCTCCTGTACTATACCCATACACAGTCTATAAACACAATGCAATTTGCCAAACTGCAACATGAATACCCATTGCATTACAGTAATAAAAAAGAGCATTTCACATACCTGCTCATCTGACTGAGGAATGGAGTTGAGTATTGCCACGGGAGCATGATACCCCGGTTTCTTCTGTCCGAGAAGAGTTGTAGAAGAGTCTTCCTCATCGTCCTGATAAAGAATGAGACAGGGATAGGGAGTGTTCAATCATGCAGTCCTGCTGCAATACCTCAAATTAAATACACTCAAAAACTCAAGTCAAAACAATCAGACTTGCATACAATAAGATGCAAATGTAATGGATAAGCAGCAAAAAGTCCATTCAGGCTTAGTTTAGAAAGATCAATCAAAACACAGGCTTTAAAATATATGAGAGACTTGCCTCCTCCTGCTCATTGGCAGCGATAGAGGTGACATATCCAGCAAAACGACTGTCGCTTCCTCCGTAGATTTCCTGGTCGTAGTAGCCGGTAGAATCGAGACCGACACCTTCAGCTCCTTCCTCCAGCAGCGCCGCTTTCATGCCCTGGATCTCCAGGATCTGCGCCTCGATATCTTAACACCACAAGCACACATGCCCAAGTTATATAAACAAACTAAACATAGTGAGAATATGTATAAAAAGCTGGAACAGGCGCAAATATAAATACAGGACCTGTGAACCGATTCGACGTGTCATGGTAGGAGGGATAGCGGGGTATTAAATAATAAAACACGCTGTCCTTGTTGTGTTAGCATGCTAGTTAGCATAGATGTGATTTGACAGTGAAGTGAAGCTTGTATAATTAAAACGTTTTGAATGACAAATTAAGTCGTTTTGCAACTATGATGTGTGTCAAGGGGCTTTCTAACACCGTCTAACAATCCACGAGCCTCTGTTTTCCGTTATTGTTTACAGTTCCAGCAGCTAGCGCCATTTTGAGAAACCATGTTGATTAGCACGTTAGCTACCGAACAACAGCAACCATGGAAATGCGCAGTTACTCGCACTGTACTTATTGTGGTGCGTAAAAAAACACACCCACGGATTAAATGAGTTAAAATTAACCACAGTGGATAGTTTTACACAAGGAGTCGATGAGAAACTTGGTGTTTTCTGAAATGCGCAATAGCAGAACGTACAGGCGCCATCTTGTTTTCAGCGCCGTGTTTCTTGCTGCACCACGGCGGCTCCACACACCTCGCTTTCTTTAATCAAACATATAACTTGGCCTAACACACACGATTATTGTTAGTTGATACACCAATAAGAACACTCACCTTCGTGTGTTTTGGCGATTTTCGCCATGTTTCTCGATAGGTGACTACACAGATCAGTCCCGGAAGGCCTTCAGCTTCTCCAACGTTAAACAACCGCGCATGCGCACTGAAGACCTGGGCGTAAACAATTCCCACACCATGAATGGCTGACTATCTGACGTAGATCACCAACTTACCAAAAAAAAAGTTGCAATTATTTTATTATCCTTGTGCGTATTTGAAGTTTATGGGAAAGAGTCAACCATTTGAAATCCCTACAATTAACCAAAAGTAGTGTGTAATACTCAGGGTGGTGCATCACACACAGTGTAAGGGTTGATGATGTCACTAAGACCCTGGCTCATGATAGTGGCCCCACTTTGTGACATCATCACAGAGCGTGTCAGGGTTAATGATGGCGGGTCAAATAGTAGATGATAACTACACCTTGGTAGTTACGATGGTAGTCCTGCTTGTGACATCATCACTGAGGGTATAGGATGGTCCTGCGACACACTTGGAGCTCATCGTGACAAAGAGAAAGAGGGACACGGTGTCTGGCCCCCGGTAGAGCCTTACGTGGGACGTCCATTACATTGGACATCCCACATTCATTCATTCAATCATTTTCCAAGATGCTTAATCCTAATTGGGGTCGCGGGGAGGCTGGCGCCTATCTCAGCCGACTCTGGGCGAAGGTGGAGTACAATCTGTACAGTTCGCCAGACCATTGCAGAGCCAACACCTACACTCACATCTAGGGGTGATCTGGACCAGCCTACCTAGGTAGCCTACTGTGCATGTTTTTGGACTGTGGGGGGAAACCGAAATACCGGGAGTTAACCACCGATCTAAAAATAAACACTGGATGCTGCTGAAGATGAAGTAACCGGATGTGCTTAAGCAGCCATCTTGCGAGCACTAAAAGATTGCCTGCTGTGGTCTATTATAAATTATATAATATATTAAATATATTAATATAATATATTGAAGAGACTGCACACGTAGCAGTGTTTGGGGATAAAGTGACAGACCTAAACAGCAGGTCTAACGGGGTGTTCTGGTATGCATTGGAAAACACCTACAGAAGGGAGGTCCAAGGAAAAACAACCAGTGAACTAATAAAAGTGTCATGGCTGCCCAAGGTGCACTGATGTATGTAGGGAGTGAAGGCTAGTATGTCTAGTCTGATCCCATAAAATATCTACTGTAACACAAACTGATGATACTGTTAATGCTGGTAATGGTAAGATAAAGTCTGTTGGGGTTTTATACTCGAACCGACTGGCTTATCAGAGCCAGAGCTTATCTCCGGTTTCCATACTGTGAAGCAACTAGGAGTTCAACTCCTCCTGGATGGGACACTAGTATATTACTATATATACTAGTATATATTCTAGACTAGTCCATCGCAGGTTACCTTCCAAGTATTTTTACTGGTGCGCATTTTCACTGCTGGGTGGACAGACCTTGCAGTCTTAGCACAGTGGCTGTCTAATGTCTAAACTCACCAGCTCTTAATCATGAGCCCAGCACCCTAACCACCACACCATGGGTACCACAATGCTGGCTATAATAGAAAGGTGTCAGAACACACAGTGCATCACAGCTTATTGTGTATGGCCACACACCCTGAGTGCCCAGCTGACCCCTGCTTACAGCTGAGGTAGGTAAGTGTGGCTCATCAGGCCGGTGCTTCCACCTACAGCTGAAAGCTCCTATAATGTGCACATCCATCCATCTATCCATTTTCTCCCGCTTATCCAAGGTCTGGTCATGGAGACAACAGGTCTAAGAGGAATGAAGCATCACTCACCCTTGCAACACTCTCTGGCTCCTCCCGAGGGAACCCAAGGCATTCCCAGGCCAGACGGGATATATAATCCCTCCAGCAAGTTCTGTGTCCTGGGTTTGATTCCCTGGCTCGGGCGTTTCTGTGAGGAGTTTGCATGTTCTCCCCATGCCTTTGTGGGTTTCCTCCAGGTACTCCGGTTTCATCCCATAGTCCAAAAACATGCACATTAGGCTAATCGGCTTTTCCAAATCACCTCTAGGTGTGAGCGTGAGTGTAAATGGTTGTTTGTGATGGTGTGGCAAGCCGTCCAGGGTGTACCCCACCATTGCCCGGCTGAGATAGGCACCAGCCTCCCCACCACCCTAATTTGGATTAAGCGGCTTAGAAAATGAATGTATGAATACCACAGGACACCTTCAGAGGTTTTAAATTTATAAGGTAGGCAACTGGAAATGCATGCAGCTGTTTTTTTATGCATGCTGCCACTGCCATACATATATGCTATACTGCCAAAGATAAATGGAACCTTTTCACGGTTCGTGACAATTCATACTTTCGCAAACCCCTTTTCAAAATCTGCCAAGTTGTATTTTTTTTTACAACAAAGGGCCAGAAAATTATCCTTTTAGAATCAGATTCATTAATTCATTTGCCAAACTGCTTGATCCTTAAATGTAGTGCAAAATGCAAATGTATAACACTGGATGTTGTTGCTATATGGTGGAATTGTACAGTTTAATGGACACAGGTAGGAATGATTTCCTGTGTCATTCAGTGGTGCATTTAGGTGGTATCAGTCTCTCACTGAACGTGCTGCTGTGACTGATCAGCAGGTTATGAAGTGGGTGGGTGGTATTGTTGAATATTGTCTTTATTTTGGCCAACATTCACTTTTCCTACACCTTTTTCGTAAAGTGCAGTAGCGTTCTTAACCCAGTACAGTTGATTGCCAATAGGAACTCCAAGGTATTTGCGATCTTCCACCATTTCCACATTGACGCCCTGAATGGAAACAGGGGCCGCTGGTGTTTTGGATCTCTTAAAATACACAATCAGCTCCTTGGGCTTTGTCCCATTAAGCTGCAAATGATTCTACTCATACCATGTGACAGAGGAGTCCACAGCAGAGGTGCAGTAATGAGAGGGAGGGAGAGAGGGTGGTGTGGCACTGGGTTTCAGGTTTGCTCCTGACCAGATAGAACAGGGCTGAGCAGTGTCGAATCTGTTAAAAAACATATTCAGCACATTGGACTTGTCCTCACCACCTTCAGCTCCTCTGCTGTTGGATGGCCTGAAACCAGTGATGGTCTTCATACCACTCCAAACCTCTCTCATGTTGTTATGTTGGAGTTTCCACTCCAGCTTTGTCCTGTAGTTGTTCTTAACTTCCCTGATCTTGACTCTCAGTAAAACTTTGGATCGTTCTCACCTCCTCTCTGTTGCCAGCACTTAATGCCCTATACTTGTCGTTAAGGAGGGCTTTAATGTCTTTAGTCACCCACGGCTTGTTATTTGAATAACAATAGTCTGTCTGGGACGGAACAATGGCATCGGTGCAGAAATTTGTGTAGCGTGAAATACACTCAGTGAGCCATCAATGTCCTCACCGTGGGGCTCACAGAGTGCTTGCACAATTATTAGGCAAGTGATTATTTGGACCATATCATCATTTTATCCATAATTTCCAATTCCAAGCTGTATAAACTTGAATTCTTATTGGATTTAATGCATAT
>JAOUQZ010000047.1:26607493-26621970 GCA_028564935.1 Neosilurus hyrtlii | reverse complement strand
ACACACACACACACACACACACACATATATATATATATATATATATATATATATATATATATATATATATGTGTGTGCGCCTATTAGTGTAGCATAGCTGGAAGTATTAGTATGCCTATGGCTTTTTTGGTTTCCATAGTTAACTGTACCAAGTGTAGAAATACTTTGTTTTAACAGAGGTCTCATTCATATGGGCATTAGATCACTACTTTTGGCAAGGAAAGCACAAGGCCTGCGGACACAGAGGGCTGAATATTCTGGAGTCAGTCCTAAGAAGGGCCACATTGCACATTCCTTTACTGCTGTAGTTAAGACATGGAAACAGCAGGCATTCCAGACTCTTTCTCCGAAACTTCACAACTTCTCTGTAACTACTTTAAGGACACAGCACATCGTGGGATCATATTTTAACAAAACCAAAAAAAAAAAAAGAGCCATATTTCATAACTTTTCCTGCATGTCTGATTTGTACTGCTGTAATATATTAATTTATACACTTTAGTTTAGCGAGAAAATGTTTAATAAGGTTTGAAGTCCAACCTGGCCCTGATTGAAGTGAACGCAACTCATCTTTTAAACCTGCAGAAGAGAAACATGCATAAACAATAACGTAAAAAATATATAAAGGCTTACTAGTTTGCCACTGGCTAGCTCAGCAGGCTACAATAAACAAATCTTTGACCTTTCCGTACCTCCCCCTCAACTTGAGAAAGAGAGTAAGGTGAGTTGGGTTCACGTTGCTCATAACTCATGGCCACGCTGCCGTAGTCCTGATGTGTCACCTCAGACATTTTTTGCATGGTTTACATGTTAAGCTCGACATGTTACTGCTGCATGTGCTGTAGAGTCGCACTCATGCCAGTCTCTCTTTCTCCACCTGTTTTCAGCTATTCCATGCAAGAGATGTATGAAGTGGTGTCCAAGGTTGAAGACTATCTTCACTTTGTGCCTTGGTGCAAGCGCTCCGACGTAGTGTTCCGACGTTCTGGTTTCTGTAAGGCCAAGCTAACAGTGGGCTTTCCTCCTGTAGTGGAGAATTACACATCTCTTGTTACGACAGTACGACCCCATTTGGTGAAGGTAAGCATTCTCTTTATTTAGATACAACCTTTTGGAATAGGTGCACGGTAGCTTCATGAACAAGGTACATTATACCGGTGATCATATTACGTCTCCTGTTTTGTCCCCAAGGCTTCATGTTCAGACGGTAAACTGTTTAATCACCTGGAGACGGTGTGGCGCTTTAGTCCTGGCCTACCTGGCTACCCCCGTACGTGCACTCTGGACTTTGCAGTAAGTGACAAAGATTTCGTACATGTCTGTTTTTCATCAAAACCGTCTTAAAAGCTCATCTGCGAAGCATGTGTAAAGGTATGCAAGATGTTGATGCAACTTCTGGTTTGTCCTGTACAATCAGCACTCTTGATGTTTTTGAAGCATTTGCAGCTTGCTGTTTTACTGAGTCTTCTACAAATTGACCTGAGTACTAAACCACCATCATTAAAAAAAAAAAAAACAAATGAAAAGGAAAAAAAAAGCCCTATGCCACCATTTAATATTTTATTAATCAATTCAAAATATTTTCCTCATTTCTGATTGGTGGGAAGCCAACAAATTATTTTGGTATTCTTCTGTGAGCCAGCTTATCCATCATTGACATGAGCTGAATAAGTTGGAAATGTATTGAATAAATAATAGAACATTTATAGAACTTGGCTTTTGTATGATATGGCGACTTCTTCAGATCTCGGAGGGCCTTCGTCTTCATCCTCAATCTGAATAATTATTTATGTCATACTTCTCCGTATTCAATAACTACTTTCAATTACTAGTTCAGTGTTTAACTGTAAACTTTTTTTTACATGACATTTGGGGCGTATCCCCCACAAAATGAGTCCATTCCGTCAAAAAATTAATAATTTATTGGATGCTCTGAGTTTACAGTTAAACATCATCTTCCCCAGAGAATCCAGTGTGGAGAAAATCAGCTGTACATCACATGATGCGTAAAGTGAAATGAATGCAAAGTATTCATATATATATATATATATATATATATATATATATATATATATATATATATATATATATATATATTTCCCTGCAATTACATATTTATAGGTTTACAATATAATGTTTTGGTGATGGATATGGTATGGATGCTGAAGTTCATTATACCTCAATGAATTTTACTACACTGGACTCATTCTGTGGTGACGCTTTTTATTGCTTAACAGGGTTCCCACTAGTCATGGAATTGCTGGAATTCCATGAAGGAATTTTAAAGATTATTTTTCAGACATGGACAGTCAGGGATTTAACCATTATTTCAGCCAAGTCATGGCATTTCCAGGGATTTTCTTTGTAGCATGGTTAAAATGTGGTTGCCATTCAGAATGTCAAGTTGTTTGTCACCTGGATTATTTTGCTGTTGAATCATGCATTCGTTCGTTTTCCCGCTTAATCCTAATTAGGGTCACAGGGAGGCTGGTGCCCATCTCAGCCTACTCTGGGCGAAGGTGGGGTACATCCTGAACAGCTTGCCAGGCCATCGCAGGGACAACACACACACACAACCATTCACACTCACACCTAGGAGCGATTAGGAACAGCCAAGGAATGTTTTTTTTAGACTGTGGCAGTACCCGGTGGAAACCCATGCAAGCACAGGGAGAACATGCAGACTCCACACAGAAACGCCCGAGCCCGGGAATTAAACCCAGAACTTTCTTGCTGTGAGGCAGACGTGCTAACCACTGCACCACTGTGCCGCCCTCGCTGTTTAAACAGTGAAATAAAACATATATATGGCATGCCGGTATATAGGACCATCACCATCCATCTGGCCATCTGCCTCCTTGGAAGCTTGTAAGCATGTGTAATGTACCGCCTGAAGTAAAATGATCCAGGTGCAATATTTTGAAAAGGAGATCATTATTTCAGCTTATTCAGTTCTATATTTTAGAATATGGCGATAGGCTCATAAGCACAACTCCTCCTGACCAGCTGGGTGGATTTTACACAGTTACGGTGTACTGCCTGAACATCTGGTTAAAGTAAAATATTCCAGGTCTGATGTTTTAAAGCAGAGATGTGGGACAGTGGTTAAGGCTCTGGATCACTGATCAGAAGGTTTGTGGTTCAAGCCCCAGTACCACCAAGTTAACATCGTCGGGCCTTAACCCTCAACTGCTCGGGTGTATAAACGAGTTGAAAGTGTAAGTCGCTCTGGATAAGGGTGTCTGCCAAATGCATTAAATGTATATGCAGATGATTCATCAGTTACATCATGTTGCAGGCATGCGGTTATTCTGTAGTGAGTTTACTCACACTTCTAGTTTTGTACTGAAAGCGACTATAGAAAATAAAGCTCGCAGTTTGATTGTTTTAAAATTCCATGCTCAGCTTTTGTTGACTCAGCACAAAGTTGGCTTGTTTTTCTGTTCCTTTATAGGTCATGCAAGTTCGGATTTTATTTAGGGAAAGTCATTTGACGTAGAGTGGGAACCCTGGGTGATGTTTTGAATCCTTTGGGATGTGAGAGAGTTGTCTTTATTTTCGTACTGTGTTAGCATAAGGATAAGACTGCAGTAAGAACCATCAGTCCACCCTGTCACTTTCCCCTGTCTCTTCCTCCGACAGATTTCCTTCGAGTTCCGTTCCCTCCTGCACTCTCAGTTGGCCACCGTGTTCTTCGACGAAGTAGTTAAGCAGATGGTGTCTGCATTTGAACGACGGGCCTGCAAGCTGTACGGCCCCGAGACACAGATCCCACGCGAGCTGATGTTCCATGAGGTCCACCACACGTAGCGTCTCACCACGCAGAGGGTTTTCCAGGGTGGGGTGGGGTAGGGTAGGGGTAAGAGAATTCTGGTAAAAGGTGTTTTTGGAGCACGGGAGCCAACAGACACAAGTACATGTGCCTCAGTTATCTGCAGTGCCTGGTCCAAACAAAACCGTATGATTTTACATTTTTATCCTAAGTTATTATTATTATTTTTTTTTTTTTGAAGCTGGATCTAAATTGGGGGTTTGATATTGTCGCGCTAGTAAAGCGTATTATCTGCATAACTCCATCTCAAATAATATTTTAGAGCTGTCTTTTGAGCCATACTGTTTAATGGCAGCGGGACTATGTGGAAGGTCTGTCAGAAGTTCGTATAGACACTGTGGAGACAGAGACGGTGACGGTTATTTGGCATGTGCGGGATTGGGATTTCAGAAGGGTTGAATCAGGCTTCTTTCTCACAAGTCTTTTTCAAACCTCTTGTAAGCGTTTGGCATGTGTGTTTGTTTGTTTGTTTGTTTGTTTTTAAATAAATACAAACAGTGTAAGAAGAACTGGGCGTGTCCGGCAGCGGTGGTGTACGTCGTGCATCATCTGTAATCAGCAGCAGTATTTTTTTTCAATCATGTCTCCGTATGTTTTATTCACACACTGACAAGAACACGAGCTGAGTGCACTGTACATAAAGGGTACACTCTGTGCATGCTCTGGACAGTGAAAGCACGCATGCACACGTTCAGCCAGTGCTGCATGTATCACTGACACTCTGCGATCCTTCCACACCAGCATCAGCAGGGCTTTCCATGACGTAAGCCCTATGAGAAACCGAATATACTACAAACACCTCAGCTGCACAGTCACGGCTTTTCCCCTGTGCAGTGTAGTGATTGGTGTGGTTGCCAATTCTGGAGGCGGGATGCGAAGTTGGCACGTGTGTGTATATAGTTTTAACTGCTGAACATTGTTCATTGATGGGAGCACAAATATATACCATCTTCTAGTGTCTGAATCAAGGGACAAATATTTTATTGTAAAAGTGTGCAATATATTTGTACAGTTTGATTTTTTTTTAATAGATAGAGCCTTGCAACTTTACTAAAGGGGCCCAAACTCGGGGGGCTAATGGGAAAGTGACACTTCATGGCTCTCATGAGATTGCTGTAAAGTGAGTTATCTGCAAGCTTAGACCTTGAACATTGCAAGCGACCCTTACTGCTTTTGAACCCTGTGCATCACATATTTATCATTGTCTTCAAGCATAAGGTATATTCATAGACATCATATGATCTATTTATTTTGGTTATGGGAAAACCACATGTATATAAACCTCAGATTAGACTACAGTGTATAATAGACGACTGTTTTTGTTTCTTGTAGCAAGGTTTTATTTTAGTAGTTTGAATGGGGGTGCTAATGAAGTGTTGTGGAAAGTATGTATCCTACCTGCATGATTTATAAATTATTTTTATATTTAAAAATCAGGCTTCTTGTGTGTGGTGTGGTCTGTATGTTTGCCAGCATCCAGTTCATACTAGTTTCACCTTCAAAATAGATGTGCCATGTGAGAGATAATATTAGACACCTCAAGGTATGTGCTTCATGACAGCTGGTGGATGGATAGTGTACTCTAATTTTACATTTCAAAGTCACAATTTTTTTTTTAACAAATAAGTCTGAAGAATGTAAGAAATAAATTACATTTTGTACATATACACATCTTTTCTTGTTTTAAATGTCCCAGAAGGTTAAACTCACTGTAGTGTTATAATAAAATTAAGGGTCACACTGGTTTTCTTTTCTTTTGAAAGGAAAAATAAGGAACAGGTCTGATTTTTGTGTGTCCAGCTGATGACTATCAAACATGGTGTTAAAGTGTATTTTTGGGAGTTTCTTTGAGAATTATTATTGGTGAGCAACATTGCAGGTACAATCTGATTTAAGAGATTTCAGCTCTGAAAACCATGTTTAAACTACTATCACAAGCATGCCATTAAATTATTTTAGAGACTGAGGTTCATTTGGAACATTGTTTTATTAAATAAAAAGAAAACAATTACTGTACCACTAATAACTATTGTACAAAACACTTTATTACTGCCACACATTGGTGAAACAAAATAAAAAAAAAGGTGGAGGATTATTCACTATGAAGGTTATTCTATGCTGAACAGCAGTTTTAATACTTGAAGGATGAACATGATATGGTTGAATCAGACTTCTTTTTCAAAACTGCTGGCCAACAAAATGTTGCAAAAAATCCATTTCCAATGGTTCCAGTCATGGCTGAAGAATCCTAAACCCCGCTAAACCCATCCGACAAAGACAAGTGATACAGAAGCTAAGCTTAACACTCGACACACACACTCTGCTTCCTGTTATTCTATATGCCGACAGCTTTCGCTTTAGCATTTCAACATTTAGAAATTTCTATCAGGAATTGCCCAAAGCATGCAGGTCTTCAGTGAGATACCTTTAATGGTCTTGACCAACAAGTGAATGTTTAGAATAGGTGTAAACAGGACATGTGCACAAGAAGAGACAAACTGAACAAAGAAAAAGGAATTTGCTGACAAGCTCAAGTTCCCCCCACGATGGTTCTGAGTTTATAAGCACAACAGAATCCCATTTAGCAACAAGCAATTCAACCTTAATAGAATTCACTCAGTGCATGAACAGGACAGACTATAAAAGCATTCTCGCTGCTTTCCGTGTGTACTACTGATTTATGTGAGCATGTCGAATATGGACTAATGACACAAGCAATGTCTGGTCACTTGATGCTTGTCTTCTGAGCAACGGTCAGGTCAGGTCAGCTTCAGCCCCGAGTGGAGAGGTGAGATCAGACTTGGTTTATAGAAGAATGTGGGATGGGGGTCATCCAGTTCTTCTGCAATGTCACTCCTAGGCAGGTAGAGGGGTTCAAGGGGAGGGCGTACCTGTGCCCCCCGACCCTCACCCTCCATACCTTAAAAGTCTGTATGGCACATATGGTGGAGTTTAGAATCCCATACCACCCATACCTCCCATACCTCCCATTCCACCCATTCCTCCTGGCATTTCCTTCTCCTCCTTGGGCAACTCTGTGACCACAGCCTCCGCTGTCGAGAGCAGGGATGCGACTCCAGCAGCGTCCAGCAGTGCCGTCCTTACCACCTGCAGGGGGAGCCAAAAGAAAGACTTAGCACACCTGTGGTATCATGCACATCTCAGCAGAGGGCAGTAGAGCACTGGCTTTTATGGTTAGGGATCACTTGCCGTACAGGACCCCTAAACAAACAAAATCTTAAAACAGTTAAAGTGCACAACATACCTTTGTAGGGTCGATGATTCCCCTCTCGACCATGTTGACATACTCGCTGTTAAGGGCGTCGTAGCCAATCTCGGAGCCACTCTGAAGGATTTTTTCCACCACTAGAGAGCCTTCCACTCCTGCGTTCTTGGCAATTGTCATGGCAGGGATGCGCAGTGCTCTGCGGATGATGTCAATGCCTGAGAAGGAAACATCAGTACTGGTTAAAACCAAAACTCACCCAAACACTACAGCAACTTAGTACATTTCCCAGAAGACCTACCGATCTTCTGGTCATCGTTGATTGGTTTGATGGTGTCCAGGACAGGGATGCAGCGCAGGAGGGCACAGCCTCCTCCGGGAACAATGCCCTCTTCGACAGCAGCCCGAGTAGCGTTCAGAGCATCAGTCACTCGGTCTTTCTTTTCGTTCACCTCGACATCACTCGTTCCGCCAACCTACAACGGAACAGATTATCCACTTTAACTCTGCTGTCTTATACCTACAGAGACGATATGATTTTTGAGTATGCTTTCTTACCTTGAGAACAGCTACTCCATCAGAGAGCTTGGCCAGGCGCTCGTTGAGTTTCTCCTTCTCGTAGTCACTCGTGGTGCTTTCTAGCTGCTCAGCGATCTCAGCGGCACGCTTCTCAATCTCAGCCGGGTCACCTCGGCCTTTCAGCAACATGGTGTCGTCCTTGGTCACTACCACCTCGCCCACACGGCCAAAGTCATGTGCCTGAACGTCTTCGATCGCTAGGCCGACAGCATCGTCACCAAACACCTGAAGGAACAGGAAAGTGGACGTCATAACCTCACACAGATGAAGTTGTATCTGAAAGACATGAGGTCTTTAATACTTACCGCTCCTCCAGTAGCAATCGCCATGTCTTTCAACTGGTTCTTCCTGTTGTCGCCAAAGCCTGGGGCCTTTACTGCCACAACCTGAAGTCCAACCTTCAACCTGGAGGAGTTAAATACATGTTACAGTTTAGCTTTTAATTAACAGCACAGTTTTAGGAACAGACATTAAATTACAGTATTTAGTAAGAGCTGTATTTAGAACGAGCTTGTAAAAATGTTCGAGCATTCACAAGACAGAACAAAACCACCCTCAGGGTCACTATACCTAGTACATCACAAGGAATGGGAATCACCAGATACGATATCACAATACCTAGGTGCTGTTTCAATTTGCATTATGATCCTGTATCATGATCCTATAAATATCCTGATTTTATATTTTCATGAAAAAAAACTAATTTTAAATCCTTGAATCCTGTAAAAGAAAGCTACCACATGGGACGTTGTGCTGCCTGCCAGGTTCAGAGTGCGCCACCTTCAGGGCTGAAGATGAACAACTTTTCACCACCTCAAATAACACAAGTTAAGGCCACTCTTTTTTTAAAAGGGGGTAAATAAATAATTTTCTTTAAAAAAGGCCTTATTTTTATTATAATTTTTAGAAATCGCAAATATCAATTTCGGCGTCCCTAGAGCCCAGGGCGTTTTTAAACACAAATAAATAAATATTACCCACCTGTTGAGGACAAGAGTGCTAAGGGCCTCTCCATCTACATCTTCAGCCACAATGACCAGGGGCTTACGGTGCTGGTTGGCAAGCTCCAGGGCTGGCACAATGCTCTGGACGCTGGAGATCTTCTTCTCACTCAGAAGCACAAAGGCATCCTGAAACTCACACTTCTGACCTACAAAGAACAGATCGTAGATACTGAGCAACGAGGAGTTTTGGAATAGTTACACCACATCTGGTTAATTTATAACTGTACTACGCATTTTGCTGACCTTTAGCTGTGTTGATAAAGTAGGGTGAGATGTAGCCACGGTCAAACTTCATGCCTTCAATGATCTCCAGCTCATCATGCAGCGTTTTGCCATCCTGGATGACACAGGAGAATCATAGGCATTCAGTTTAAATGTCGAAGTGGTCACCACGTTAATAGGTCATTATTTAAGCAAGCAGGGAAACACGTACCTTTACGGTTATCACTCCTTTACGTCCCACCTTCTTCATGGCGTTTGAGATGATCGCACCGACTTCTGTGTCGCCATTGGCAGAAATAGTGGCCACCTACGAGTATACAGAAGTATTTTCCAGTCAACTGACAAACATTAATCCTGTACTATACAGAACACAACCCCTTCTATTAATCATGGTACAGATCCACACTCTTACCTGAGCAATTTCCTCTGGTGTAGTGACTGGTTTGGACAGCATCTTGAGCTCGTTGATGACTGTTTCCACAGCGAGCATGACTCCTCGGCGGATCTCTATGGGGTTGGCACCTTTGCTGATTGTGTCAAAGCCCTCCTTGGCAATGGCCCGTGCCAGTACAGTGGCGGTAGTGGTGCCATCACCTGCCTCCTCATTTGTGTTATTAGCCACATCCTGCACCAGCTTGGCACCGATGTTCTTGTACTTGTCTTTAAGGTCAATGCTTTTTGCAACTGTCACTCCATCTTTGGTGACCTTCGGGCTGCCCCAGCTCTGCTCAATGATGACCGTGCGACCCTGATGAACAACAGAGATGGAATGCAAAGGAAGTATACATCAAACACAACCCAGTGCTCAGACACCAATTTTTAACAGTACGGGCATTTATGGATACATTGAAATAATACTGTCCCTTATTACCAATACTAACATGTGTAAATACATGCACAATCATCTTAAACCTTCAACCACATTCGATGAAATGTTTACCGGTGTGTATTAAATATACGGAGTGTCTCCATAGTTTGCACATCCTGTACATGACTGCCATTTTTCATTAACACACTCTCTCCCACTCATGACCAATCTCATGCAAACACATTTGGTTCACTTTAAATGCATCCTTAAGTGATCTTTGTGCTGTAACCATGAGATGTAAAATTATCCCTTCTTTTAAAAAACAAAAATAAACACACACACAGCTCAACACAAACTAACCTTTGGTCCCATTGTGACAGCCACCGCATCTGCCAACAGGTCGACTCCCTGGAGCATGAGTGCCCGGGCATCAGCTCCAAATTTGACATCCTTGGCATAGGCACGAGTGAGGTGTGGAGCTAGAGCCCTGCACACTGGCCTCATCTGCCTCATCACATTGGGTAAGCGCAGCATCTCTGAAAAACAAAAACAATTCATTCATTCACCTTTTTTTGTGTTGGGGGGGGGGGGGGTCCAAATCTGGAAATATCTACATAAATCCACCACTCCATCCTTGATTTCTACTGAAATGAAAGAGGTGTGTCACATGACCACACAAGTCAGAGATTGTAGCTGGCGCCCCTACTGGTGCTGAAGGGAAACTGCAGTACTTTGGTTGCTGGAATTTACAGTCAAAATGCTTACAAAGATTTATCCTCTAAATCAATTAAAACCTTTTAATATACAATTTTGCGCGCACACACACACACACACCAGTCTCCACGCTCTTTAGACTACAGGCTTCATTCCGTGGCTCCCTCTGGCCCACGTGTTTCCCGGTCACGCGTCACAAGGTCAAGCTCAACGTCCTCATGGCAACACACCGGAAACGCCATCCCTACAGCACGAGCGGCTCAAAAAAAACGTTTCAACTCCCTTGAAATAGCATACCGAGTGCTTTGTAGGAAAGCACTGCACAAGTTTATTGTTCACACTTGAATATGAAGGGATGGTATTAACTCTAGGAACGACTGTGGCTTGCTGACCGGAAGGTAAATGGTTCAGATCCCCCTCGTGCCAAAGCCGAGACCTCAACCAATGGGGTTTTGGGTTTAAAAAGGGTTGCCAGATAGATAAGAAAGAATTAACATCAGCAATGTCAGTCGGTTAGCAAAGCGGCTAATCGGGACTAATTAGATGCTAAGCATGTGTGTAAACTACTTCACAGAGCAAACAATCAAAAAAATCATTACTTTTAAACTCAATTCACCACCTAATGATTGTTCAATGAGGGCCGAGTTGCTGGCTAGTTTTAATTTCTCAACATGGCCATTTATTCCCCTGTCGGTGGTTTCAGCACTCCTGGTGTATAAAACACGGACATTTCTCCACCAAGCAGTTCAGACACAACAGAAAAACAAAACAAGCACTGGGTTCATATTGAGTTTAATCACTCCGTCTTTTTAACACGACCTTGACTTCATTACACATCACATTGCAGGCTACTAGCAGTTCACTGGTTTAGTTTAATTCTACTGAGGAATAAATGTCGACATTTCTAAAATTAAAATGTATATACATACATAAAGGTGATGTAAACTTACTGTAGCAATGCCTGGAACCAAAGCAACCTGCTGGAAAAGAGCGAGAGAGTGATATAACACCAAGGTGTGTGTGTGAGAGAGAGAGTGTGTGCTGCTGCAATTCAACTAGAGCTACTGCAACGCACATGGGCTTCTACATCCGGGTAACAAACCGGCCCCGCCCCGAAACCTGAATACATCCTTACTACTCGTATTAAACATCAAAAAACACAAAACATGAACACAAACCACTATTTATAACATCTTGGCATATTATCATATCCATTATCACGTAATATAAGAAACATATACTTACACAATATTGCAGAATATTACCACAATCAGTATTTATGCTCGTTCCGGGGCTGGGATTTCCAGAATTTTCTCGAACGCTATTGGAGAAAAAAAAAGATGTCAAAGGTTGACCCTGAGTATCTCTGTGAATGGTGCACTCATTAAAAACAACGCCTCAACACTGCATATTCTGTATTTCTTCATAACTCCAGGAAGAACAGCAGATGTTTATTGGTAGTAGGGACATGCTGTATAAATCTTGCAAGTCATCATCTAGGGAGTGAACACTGCGCATGCGCACTGAACTTCTAGAGCTTTCTTCACGTGGAGGAGTCTGTCCTTTCCCTTGCTCACTGCCACTCGGTTTTTCTGTGCTCTTTCACATACACAGGACCCTGAGCTGCTGAAGATCAACTGCAGATATGGTAAGGATATGTTCTTATTACAATAATCCTTATTTCTCGATATTAATAATGTATAAGAGAATAATGTGTAGCTGTTTATTTATTTATTTATTCTCATATGTTTGATGAACCCGGCAAGGTCACCATGGTGACGTTGATAAAGAAGGTTTTTTAGAAGGAACTGTACCATGATGTGTTTGTTATACTGCTGTCCACCATTCCTATAATATTCTTCATGTATTTTGAGGTGCGGGATTATTTTTCTGAATAGGATTTGGTGACATTTACTATTATTCTAATGCTGCTAAAGCCCACGTGACGCCTGCCTGGAGACTAATTTCCCATGCTAGCTAAATTATAAATTAGCCGCCACCAATCAGAAGCGTGATCTGCAGTCACGTGGACAGCGACTGTCCATTCTTGTGATATCTCAGTGATCCGCATTTATGCTGTGCAGCAAATTAACGTTTCAAATAGATACATGCACGAGACTGCAGGTGAGCAGAATGCACGCGCGCGCTCGCCGTCTACATTCACTTCCGGGTTACTGACGTCATGAGGTTGAATCCTCCTGAGCCTCTCCTTCCATCCATTCATTAAAGAGCCTATCTCAGCCAACACCTGGGGAAGGAAGTGCACACTTTTGAATTGCATGTCAGTCCATTGCAGGACCACACACACAACCATTCACACCCACAGCCACACCTAGGAGCAACTCGAAACAGACCGTTGAGCTCATGTGCATATCTTTTTGGATTGTGGGAGGAAGCCCATGCTAGCATGGGGAGAACATATGCAAACTCCACACAGAAAGAGTATCATCGAGCCCAGGACCCTCTTGCTGTACATGTATGCGGACGCTATCCACCAGGCTGCTGCGCCCCCCTGTGCTTCACCTCTGATGGAGAAACCGCCTGGTTGCGTCTTGTGTAGTGGATGTAGGGTAGAGATACGTTGTTGATAGTTTTTCATGTTACATATTCATTATCTTAACTACGTTTTTTTTTTTTTTTTTTTTTTTTTTTTGGGGGGGTCACATTTCACTGGAGATGAAAGACTACTCCTGGACTTCAACTCCTGGACTGTTCCTGGAAAAGAAAAAGGGGAAAAAAGAAAATCAGTTGTGAGCTCATGCGTCTCAACTGGCTCCACTGATCGTTGTCTGCTTGTATAAAGATATTCTTTATAAATTAATGTCAGCGTCAAGGCTGTTCTGGTCCTTTCCAAAAATGTTTGCCTGCTTCAGCCTTGGATGATTATCTTTCAGTCAGCGACCTTTGTCCTTGGCTAAATATTTGCAAAGTCTCCACATTCCATCCCACCTCCCCTAGTCCTTCTCTTTTACCCATCTTGCAGCGCTGTCCTTTTGATCCTCCCCTCCCTCACACATGACCTTCACCCAAGGACATGGACACATTTGTTATGAGCAGATGGTGTTGTAAATCCCTTGTTGGGTGGATTGTGTTTTTTTTTTAAGTTTGTGACATAAGCAAGGCATGCAACACAGTCATAAATATGATTAGATCGAACACCTATTGTTAAATAACATTTTTGGTTATAAATGGAATGTAGTTCATCAGTACCCCAAGAAACCCCATTTCTTAATGGTTAATATTTATTTATATTTTGAGGAGCAGGGGCAACAGGAAGTATTGCAACCTCAGCCCCAGGGTCCCAGGTTTGATGCCGAGCTCAGGTTATTCAGTGTGTGGCGCCCAGTGATAAACGAGTGTCCCATCCATGGTTTGTCTTTCTCGTACAGTCTCCAGATTCTCAGCAACCCTGACCGGGGTAAACCCGTGAATTCTGCAGTCTTTACTGCTCACTACTGGGGCTATTCTGGATATTCTGGAGTCACTTCACATTGTGTGCTTACCTGATTATTATCTTTTAACAGGCTTTCAGAAAGTTTCTTCCCATGTTCGACCGAGTGCTGGTGGAGCGGTTAGCAGCAGAGACCTTGACGAAAGGAGGCATAATGATTCCAGAAAAGTCGCAAGGCAAAGTGCTGCAAGCCACGGTGGTGGCTGTGGGACCTGGAACCACCACCAAGGTGTTTGTCATCACAGAAATGTTTTTCTTATCTGCCTTTGTGTGCTGAGATTTTTTTTAGTTTTAATCATATTGTCCTTTCTGTCAGAGTGGAACTGTAACGCCTGTTAGTGTGAAGGTTGGAGAGAAGGTTCTACTACCAGAATACGGAGGAACGAAAGTGGTTCTTGATGATAAGGTACATGTCTTTGTGGATTGAGAATTTAATTGTGCTCACAAACATTCATAAATTCTGCTCTAATATATATATTTTTTTAATTCTAGGACTATTTCCTCTTCCGTGATGCAGATATTCTAGGGAAATATGTTGAGTAATCATGCTGATAATCCCCAAGGAGTGTTTTTTTTTTTTTTTTTTTTTTTTTTTTTTTTTTTTTTTTTTTTTTTTTTTTTTTTTTTTTTTTTTTTTTTTT
>JAOUQZ010000047.1:26594846-26607393 GCA_028564935.1 Neosilurus hyrtlii | reverse complement strand
CCCCAAGGGGTTTTTTTTTTTTTTTTTTTTTTTTTTTTTTTTTTTTTTTTTTTTCTTGTTTTTTTTCTTGTTTTTTTTTTATGGTGTCAATTGTAAATAATTATGATCATACTTTGTTATATTAATAAAGTGAATTTTGGGGAATCCAGATGTCTGTGTTGACTGTATTGTGAGGTTGTCTTGTATTTAGCGTATCAGCCTGTTTAAGGCCTCTGATCTGGAGTCCATTCTGAGTCTTGCACTGATAAAGTTTAATACAGCCTTATGAGACAGTGGTCAAACTGGTCTTATTTCCAGTCTTTCCTAATAAGTTTGATTCATTAGGCTTTTTTAACTCTGTTGTTACTTTGATAGATGAGGCTTGATAGCCATAATATATCACTGCACTGTAACATTTATCCTGGAATTTGAGGTAACTAATAACAGGCTGGTAACTTTTACCAGGCAGTAGTTGATAATCAGTCGCAGATCTGGGGGTTGGGGGCAAACTGGAACTCCAATTTGTTTTTATCAATGAAAAGTAGTAATTGTAAATAAATCTTAACATGTCATGTTTCTTGTGAGACGTAGAATTCTGGGGATCCCCTCAGGGATTACCAAGAAAGTATGCTAGCAATAACTCCATTCTCCCTCCACTGTGGTACCATGCATTTGTATAAACTGTGGCTAAGCAGTGAAGTTGACTTTTATGAATTCAAAGGTGGTGCAATTGGTCCAGGGTTGATTTCAGTTCATTCCTGGCTCATTTGCTCTTACTGAATATCCCGGGACTTTTCTCAGAATTTCTGACTGCATGTTTTTATGACCTGAATTTTGTATTTTTCGAATTGAAAAGCCATATATTCAGAAATCTCAAAATTCACATTGAATGAATATTTTACACATCACATTTAAAAAAAATAAATAAAATTTCAGGTTCTGCTGCCTTGAAGATCCTACAAGATCAGCATTTTCTGAAAACCAGCCTGTCTGACACCAGCAAGCATTACATGGGGGGAAAGAAAATCACAGAGAACCCGGTTTCTTCTCCTTTCTGCTATTTGATCAACAATCCATGTTGGTGAAGGTGGTGTGAGGAATGCTTTTCTAGCACACTTTGGGCCCATTGATACTAATCATTGCTTGAAGCCCACAGCCTATTTGCTGACCACGCAGTGCCCTTTATGATGATTTTTTAAAAAATACTAATGCATACTTCCAGCATGATAACACACCATGTCACATGAACATGACAGTGAGATCCGTGTTCTATGGTGGCCTTCAAAATCACTGGATCTGATCCAGTAATTCACCTTTGGGAGGAGGAAGATTTAAAGCATGAAACTCCTCCTGAAACGTCTGCTAGAATTGTGTAATGCAATCACAGGGACCAGAATCACATAGACCTACTTGTAATCTTTATTTTTTCGAGATGTGAACATTATTGTCATTTGTTTAGTAACACGTGCGTGTTGTGTATATTCCACAGACTATTTGATAACTGGGTTATCAAATGCCAGCTATGTCTCTGTCTACGGAGAGAGGCATGTAAAAGAACCATTGCTGATTTTCGTCAAAAGTAGCTGCATAGCTGTCAGCATGTTTCTGCCCTGCGATGGCCTGGCGAGCTGTCCAGGGTGTACTCTGCCCTCGCCCAGAGTCGGCTGAGATGGGTGCCAGCCTCCCCGTGACCCTAATTAGGATTAAGCGGTTCAGAAAATGACTGAATGAATATATAACACCCCCACACAAGGGGGAAAAGTTGAAAACAAGTTAATGCTTAAATTCAGTGGCCGAAAGCGCCGCAGGGTCGATGCAGCCCTCCACGCTGACCCTGTTCTTGGTGGCCATCAACATCCTTTCTCCCTGAAAGTACACGCTACCAACACAAAGCTGTTGTAGTTCGGCTGGTAATGCCAGGATGTCCACGATTTTTTTGCAAATTGTGCCTTGATATTGGTGAAAACATTTGTCACTGGAGGGTTTTTTTTTCCTTACAGTGTTTTTCTAACAAACCTTTGTAAATCTTCCTAGCTGTACAAAATCAGTACAGTCGCTTTCAACTACTTTAGTATGGTAGACCCTTCAGTAGAATTCGCTACCGCTACTAGGGTCATGGGGAGGCTGGGGCCTATCCCACTGGGTGAAGGCAGGGTACAGCCTGAATAACTCGCCAGACCATTGCAGGGGAAACACACTAACTGTTTTCACCCGCACTCACTCACTTAGGGGCAATCTGGAACAGCCAATTAGCCTAAAGTACATGTCTTTGAACTGTAGGAGGAAACCGGAGTACACAGAGGTAACCCATGCAAGCAAGGGGAAAACATGCAAACCTCACGCTAAAATGCCTCGAACCCAGGACCTTCTTGCTTCTACTTAGCACTATGACCTTAATTCAAGACTCGAGAAAGCTCGCCGTCACTCAGGTTTTGAGCAGCCAGCAGTGAATTCAAGGGCGTTGCTTCTTTTTCTTTCAGACTAGGAGTGAGGAAAGAGTAAAAGAGAAAAAGTTGACTTTATTTGGAGTTTGTGTTTTGGTTGAGTCTTGGTGGGCCGAGAAAAAAAAAAAAGCCACTGACCAGTCCATTATCACAGAGTCCGGACTGCTCAACAGCCAATCAGATTGCGCACACTGTGGAGGGCATATAATAACACAACAATGTCATGTCATATCATGTCATTTTCTGAACCGCTTAATCCTAATTAGGGTCGCGGGGAGGCTGGCGCCCATCTCAGTCGACTCTGGGCGAGGGCAGAGTACACCCTGGACAGCTCGCCAGGCCATCGCAGGGCAAATACAACAATGTTATACAGAAAACTTAATCTCTCATGTCCATAAACAGAGAGACAGTCAGAGAGAGAGAGAGGGAGAGGGAGAGGGAGAGAGAGAGAGAGGGAGAGGGAGGGGGGGGGACGCCATTTTACAGGCGCTTTCACTCAGGAACTGCAGAATGTCATGATTGTCTTCACAGACACTGTTGAGCAATAGCAGTACTAGAGGCGACCGCTAGGGGCGCGCGTACGCCATTAAGTCGGTCGAGATGGTCATGGCGGAGGGGACAACCGTCCTGAGGAGGAACAGACCGGGCACCAAGGCGAAGGTACACCACTTCCGAAGCTTCATTTAAATAATCATTTAACCAAGAAACCAGGGGAAAAACTATGCGTTCGGTTTAACCTCGACGAATGCGATGTTACTGGTAACTTAATGGAAAAGAGACTGAAACATGGCATGCTAACATTAGCAGGCTAGCTAGCTGACAGGATTTACTCAAATCAATGGCTAGAGATGCTAAACTCATTTCCCACGAAATATATTCTTTTAAAGAGATTTTTTTTAGTAATTAGTGGTCTTTATATCATCTAATCGTGTCAGACTGAACACTCTTGACCTCGTGGTGTTTATAATATTAGCTAGTTAGCTAAACCGACTGTAAACCTACAGGTAAACAAACCGCTTAGCCACGGCGTGTTCAAAACTAGAATAACAATGATAATAATACTAATAATGCTAACCTCAGTGTGTCAGGAGTCTCCACTGTTTTGTAAATGTAATGTTTATGACTGTAGAAGGTTTGTGTTTTCGTTTGTAGCTTACCCTGCTAGTCTTCCCACCAGTCAGTGCTCTTATCTACAGACCCGGATAAGAGACACAAGCATCTTTTTACACTTGTAACTTGTCCTTATTTCGTCTAGGCATGTTTAAATACCCACTGCGGTGTGTTTTCTGTCTTTCCCAGGACTTTTACAGCTGGCCAGATGAGTCTTTTGAGGAGATGGACAGCACTCTGGCAGTGCAACAGGTGGGTACTGCTCACACCCAAACATTTAATTTCCATATGGGTATCTTGTAAGGATGTGAATCTCTTTCTTTACATCGATTTGATTCAGAAACCGATGTTTGATTCATAACCATTACAAACAAAGGAAGCCAATTTCACGAGTAACTATGTTCTTCTGTAATCTAGGAACATCTCTTCTATTAGAAAGAAAGAAATGATATTACTAGACATCTGGTTTTGTATATGTACTGATCTGCTTTGCTGGCTCAGAGTTGGTTGGGAGTTTAGTGAAGTGATGGAGTGTGTGTTGGTCAGGAGTTGGTCGTGCTGCTGCTCCGGTTCTTTGAGCTCCGGGTGATGGTGTAAGATGTGGGCTTGGGGATTTGAAGCGTTCCCGAAATACTTGACTTTTATTTTGCAGATTAAACACACCGCATATGTCATGTCAAGCCCCTTATTACCTGTAAAATCGTAAAATTCGAAGTGCACCCATACATTTGCCTTCAGCGAAGACTGCGCTGAAAAAATGTGTTTTTGAAGATCGATTTTTGAAAATTTGGATCGATTCAGAATACTAGTAAATAAGAATCATGATTCAGACGTGAATCGATTTTTTTTCCGACACCCCTAATATCTTGTGCAGGCTAGCTCATATGAAAGGGATTTGCATTATGTTCCAAAAAAGTTGAGGATCATACAGCTAAGAAACAAAATAAAAGCTACTTTCCCCCCCCTTAATAACACAGTGATTTATTTGGAGCCAGAGTGCTCGTTCCTGAACTCTAGGCCTGAGTGTGGTGCTTAAACCCCCATGGGTTTTGATTTCCACTGGGCGGTTGGTCTTTTGTTTCCTGTTTTGCTTCATGAGCTCATGGGTTTCCCAAAACCCCCCTTGGGTTTAATTTTATATGAATACATGAATTGGACAGTAGTTCTGAGTGTAACGTCAATGGTAGGTTCATATAAATGTGCTTGTAACCAGTGTGTACCAGGCTGCAGTTCTTTAAGAGCAAGTGGGTGAACATGAACATATTGTACAATATGGAATATAATCAGGAACCAAAAGAAAAGTAGGATTATGGTATAAGAGGAATAAAATACTTCAGAATGGGCTTCTATAGAGAAACAGTCAACAAGGTAGTGACTGCACACCTGTAAATGATTTTCGTACAATAATTACGATGTAAGCTTTATTCCGCTGTTGATTTCAGTGTTATGATGTAGTGAGTGACGAGTTTCTGTTGTGCCCTTCTTAGTATATCCAGCAAAATATTCGCTCGGACTGCTCCAACATAGAGAAGATCTTAGAGCCTCCAGAAGGACAGGATGAGGGTGTGTGGAAATATGAACATCTCAGGTGACTTTTGCAAACTTTTACTGAGAGAAAGTCAGTGAACACCTGACCAGTTTTGACACATCGTGTTCTGTCCGGTAACTCATACTGCATGTGCTTGACTGCGTGCTGTGTAGCTGACAATGCTCCAGTGAAATCTCACTGTGATCAGAGTCCTGCTTTCCTTTTCTCATAGTGATATCTTGGTATTCTTTTATAGGCAGTTTTGTTTGGAACTCAATGGCTTGGCTGTCAAACTGCAGGTAATCTCCAGCTCATATTTCATCAGTGCTGAAGTTAGTTCTCAGTCATCAGATAACACACCAACAGTTAAAATATGTGCACCCCCATATTGGTTCAGATTTGTGCTTTTATCTTGAGTAATTATCCCTCTTTTGTGACGTTTGCTCCTTACCTTTGTGTGGACAGAGTGAGTGCCACCCAGACACATGTACCCAGATGACTGCCACTGAGCAGTGGATATTTCTTTGTGCCGCCCACAAGACTCCAAAAGAAGTGAGTATAATGTGTGCCTCTCCACAGGTATGTCCATAATATTTCACCACTTATTTTGGCTGTCTTTGAATTATTAAAAAAAAAAAATTGCCTTAAAAAACAGCATTGCTACATATACCATAGTGCAGTGCATGGACAAGCCAATAAAGTAGTAGAGGAAACAAGGAGCAGATTCATCCTCATCAGCAGATTTATCCAAATCGGGTTTATATTTGACATTTATTATCCAGTTTTTATCCAGAGTGACTTACAGTTAACCTTTTATACAACTGAGCAATTGAGGGTTAAGGGCACAGTGGTGATATTGGGTATTAAACCCCCGACCTTCGGATCAGTAACCCATTGCCTTAACCTTGGAGCCACCGCTGCCTCAGGAGGCCAGTTTATCGTAGGGTACCATGTACAAACATATTCACACATGGAGGTCGTTTAGCATGGTCAGGCAGCCTTCTAACATGGTTATAGGAGGTGTGAAGTAGAGGCTGACATTTCTCTAGGACACTTCTCTTACTTTCTCTATTCATCACATGATTTGGACAGGACCCAGATATCTGGATAGTTTCTATATGACAAATTAGAGGAGCAGTCATAAAGTGTAATGTACCTCTGCTCTGTGGCACAGACAGTGTAGCAGATATGCCCTGTATGAGTACTGGTTTTATTCACCCAAGTGCTCTATAGTATGTTCCATAGTACATGGAATTGACCGAATACAGCAAAAACTCTCTTGTTTGAGGGATTTATGAGATGGGTGGGGTTGAAGGTAGTGGTCTGATTTGAAAGAAGGTTTCGAAGTTATGATAAATGTTCTGTCTCCATAACTTTGTGACCTTCAGCTTTGACTGAGACATTCCAAAATCAGATCGTCTCTGGGACCTGGGTAGGATAGTGTCCCCACCAAAAATCCGTGCATGGGTGTGGTCCGGACTTTGTTCACAGACAAACAACCAACGGATCAACGAACACCAATACCGCAGCCAAAAAGACAAACAAACAAAAAAAAAAACGTTTGGGTCAGAGGTAAAAAAATACACATTTTTTTTATTGGGATAGGACAGGGGTGTTACTCTGGGAGTGGAGTGCCAGAAGAATGAAAATCCACTCCTGTGTCACCCACTACTGGGAGGAAACCTACAGAGAAAAAGTTTGTACTTGTGGTGTAGACATTTAGAAATGTAAATTTTAAGCAAGAAGGTTATAGTTTTTGTCACTGAACATAATACTGGTGGAATAAGTTCATGTTTCAAGTAATGAAAGTGAAGTTGGTAATCCACTCCTGTAGTGTTAAAGCTATATCACGAGACATAACACGCTAACAATACCTGAGTTTAATTACAGGATCACTTTTTAACAACACACCACACCTATCCTTCTCTTTCTCCTATTCAGTGTCCTGCCATTGACTACACCAGACACACTCTGGATGGTGCTGCATGCCTTCTCAACAGCAATAAGTATTTCCCTAGTCGGTGAGTGCTTCTACTTCCACAAGCTGCCATTCTTGTCTTATGGAATGTGGACAAACAGGTGTTTACAATGTTGGAATATTTACTGGAGAGAATCTGCGTGCTGTGCTTTATGAGTGGTGTTCCCTGTACAGTGTCAGCATCAAGGAGTCGTCAGTGGCAAAGCTAGGCTCAGTTTGCCGTCGCATCTACAGGATCTTCTCCCATGCTTACTTTCACCATCGCCAAATATTCGACACGTATGAGGTCAGCAGACATGTTTATGCTACATTTTTCTTTGTGCTGCTGTTTTGTCTCTGTACCGCTGAAATGGCTTGTGAAAAGCTGCATGTAGAAACAGTTCAAAAGAGATGCATTCTTTATCTTGATCAGCAGGTGGCATCCTAACATGGTATTTAACTAAGGCCGGGCACACACTGATTTTAGGAGCGTCCTTGGCTAATGCTAGTAAAGTCAAATGCAACGTAAAGCCAAAGCTTACCATATACATGCTCACACTATATGGTTCGATGGTTGGATGTAACCCCACTATCACCTGGTTGTCACTGCTGACCCTCCAGTGCAGCTAATTGGGTTATCAAAGGCCAGCCATGTCTCTCACTGTCTTTGGTGAGAGGCATGTAGAAGAAACATTGCTGACTTTTGAAAAGAGTAGGCCATTAGATTGCCGTCAGCGTGTTCCTGCCTTAAGAAGTGTTGGAATCAAAGTTGTTCTTGTCCACAATATAACTGAAAAATTGTTGGCTGGACGTAAAGGAATCATTTACTTACTCTTTTCCTTTATTAGCTTGTATTTTCTGACACCGCTCAACAGCAACAGGCTAGCATGCAATCTTTGAGTCATGAATGACTAGCTGTTTATTTGAAACAGGCTGCTGCCACCTAGTGGAAAGATGATGAATTAGGTTTCATGGTAATGGTTGATGCAAAGAATGTATGATATTCTTTGAAAGCTCTTTTGCAGGCCACATAAAATGAGTTGGAATCTGTGACCACTTCAACTGTGCAATTCCCACATAAGGGGCAACCCAAAATTCTGAAACGTCAGAAATCCACGCGACTGTCCAGTTGCTGGTTGGGATTGGTTGAATGCCTCGTTAACCCTTGTACACTGCACAAGGAATAATGCACAATGCTAAAAGAGTCACAGCTCAAAGTCAAAATTCGGCTTTGAATCAGACTTTAAGTTGCGTAGTGTATGTCTGGCAAGAATAGTCATACCCCAGTACAATAATGAACACAATACTGTCAATACATATTTTTAATTTAAATAAATAAATAATCCACACACACACACACACACACACACACATATATATATATATATTGTATGTGGGGAACAAATAACAGTACTACAATTTCATCCCGACAAGCCTGTTTCGTGGTTGCCCACGCATCAGGGGATTTATGTTGTGTCGAGCACTGTTCTACGGAAAATCGACTCAAGATCTTATATATATATATAAATCCATTCATAACACTTTTTGTACAGTTACAAGCAGACAAGCAAGCAAATGCTGACCAAAAAAAACCAACCTCCTTGGCATTGCTAATAAATACATACAAATTGCTGTCACTGCTCACGTACTACTATGTGGCCTTTATGTTGGCGTAGATGTTAAGCAGGACATCCACTAGAGGGCAGCTCAGAGCCAAAAGTTTCTGACAACAAACCTGGTAACCATGGAGAAGGTAGAATAATGAACCTGTTAAGAAAGAGTCAGAAGCAGAGAACATCATATAGATGTATAAAGTTTCTTCATATTACACAACAAAGTGCACAAATACAGAGAAAATGAAGACAGTATGGACAGAAGATGTGTTACATGTACACGTTTTGTGTCAAACAAGCTGTTCATGTTTATTGGATGAGAATTTGAGGAACGGTGTTTGTGGTATTGTGCACACTGACTGGATATAAACACGTGCCCCCTTTGTTTACATCACCTGCAGAACGAGACGTTTTTATGTCATCGCTTTACCCGCTTTGTGATGAAGTACAGCCTGATGTCGAAAGACAACTTGATTGTGCCCATCATGGAGGAGGAGAACCAGAGTGGCTCTGCAGGAGAGAGTGAAGCCTGACATCTGCCTCTTCAGTGTTCTGAACAACTGGAAGTCAGACACCAAACTCCCCTCCAGCATCCTGGAGAAACTTCCTTGTACATATTAAACTCTTGTATTTCAGCATATGAATCAGACGAGCTGCAAGAGTCCTTCTTTTACTTCTTTTCATCCCGTATAAACAAGTGTGGTGATATTCACCCCTTCTTTACTTAAGTTATTGTGAGGGTGGAGGTGTTTTATCTAACCAGTTCTCTCATTGTCTTTTTTTTTAATGAACTGTTAGATATTTTCATTATGATAGTAATAAAACACACCTCTTGCCCAGCTCTGAGCAGTACTGTGCAAGCAAATCGATTTAGTAGATTCAAATGTTTCGTGTTTGTCATGTTTGTGAATAGACAAGCAGAAACAAATGTGAATAAACTGACAAGTGAAATGAGGGAATATATGTTTTAATAAAATTTTAACTCCAATAATGAGTTGTTATTCTTTACAACTTAATACTGTCACTGTTACATTATACTGGTCACTTGGGGGGAAAAAATAATTACAGGAAAAAAAGCACAAGCATTTCATGGCTTATTAAATCTATATACAGCATTATAATATTCTACACCCAGTTTGTGTAATTTAAAGCAAGACTAGTACAATGGGTGTCATGTAGTGAATAAGGGTGTTCGTTCTTAGACTGGCCCTTTGTTAAAACATTGTTAACGTGTCTGTGTGTGTGTTAGAACTACAATGTGCATTACCCAACCTTTTAAACCCGTGAAGCAACAACAACAAATACAAGCCCTTCTGTAGCACCACTTGAGTTTACATCTACAACTGAGATACGCAGTAAAAATATAAGTGTTTGACCTCAAATCCTGGGCATCCTCAGTACCATAAAAAGCAGATCAGAAATATACAGAACAAACATCCTTACTGAATCCTGTAACAAGCAGCAGAAGAGCCAGAGAGGAGTCTGACAACATCAGCATGTAGGGTCGAGTCTGAGAGGGTGCTAGGAGGACAAGAACATGCTGACTGATGTGTAATTAGTGAACAACAAAAAGAACTAGAAAATCAACTGAGAATTCAGAGTTTTAAAAAAAAAATAACACCAACAGCAAATGAGTGCAGATATAATATATTCGGAGTGGAATGTGGTGGTGCTAAGGCTGTATGCTATGCAGTTTGTAGGTCTGTCATGCTTGGCTCGAAAAGGTATAAAATTATGGCTTTATAAAAGTATTAAAAGTGCTAAATGTTTTGTCTAGATAAGAATATGAGGGATGGGACAGGATGTATGCAAGGACACTTAACATAAATTGTTAATGATGTGTGATAGCACAGAGCTCAGCATCTCAGATTCAGTTGTCTGTTGAGACTTCATCATGTAAGCTGGTCACATACAGGTGACTTCAGCTGCCCCATCGTCCTGCTCAAAACCTCCATCCTCCAGCTGTGAAAGGGCCCTAGGATAGCCCCTTCCGAAAAGAGCGAATTCCCCGGGTTCCCCTGAAGTGGGCGAAAGCTTCTCTGAGTTACCTGCTCCAGTTCCTCGATTCACAGAATGACTGGCCTTCTCTCTCTGTGTACAGCGACCCTGAGACATGAGGAGGGAGAAAGGGATCACTAGTACCTGTGTTCAACTCTGTCTCGTTTAAAATTTAGTTTTTAAGATCAATGTGGTGTCAGCTTATAAACGGATCTGTCTATGCATCAGATTTTTGTCATACCTGGCTGTTCTGTTGGACTGATGGGGGCTTAACAGGCCTCTGCAGGAACACCACTTGTTTAGTGGCAAGATTTCCCTCACTGCAAAGAAAAAAATCTGCAATCAGTTACAAACTAAAGGAGTGGAGAGAGAAGGCTTAATTGTATGAGAGTGTGTGTGTTACCAGTCGTGGCGAATGATAGGCGTGGGCAGTACACACGTCAGTAACCAGCCGAACTCGGCCAGCGTGTGAAGGAGTGGCCCGTAATCTGTCTTCACATCAGAGCCCTGGAACACACACAGACTCGCATGCTTCACCAGCCAAATAACTATTACGCAGCTTTATGACAAATACAGTATTTATACTAATATTTATTAGAGCATCGGTCATAAATGAAATAAATATTTCTGAAAATACAGTTCATATTTTGCTTGTTTTATTATTATTATTAGTTGAAGAAAAAAGAAAAACTACCTTAAACGTAACAAAATTTGGCGCTCCGACCTGCCAAAATCGCTGAAGCTGTACCATCGAGCCTATTTTAATGTATGACTTGGACCCTCACAGCACGCCTTCAAAAACACCTCGATGGTCACTATACCAACCTACTATGTAGAATTCAGGGTCTGTCTTGGAGATCCCATCCTACCCTTGACCTGATCTATCGCACTTTACCAAGATTAGGCATCTGCCTGGGCTGTGTCACGCACAGTTCACAGGACGCTGTTACCGTGCCAAGAGCGAGCTAATTTCAAGACTCCTCTAGTGGAAGCATTTGAACAAAAAAATCGTCTTGTTATTTAAGGTATTCTGACTGTCAGCAGTAAAGTTTTCCGGGTTTTCAAGCTGTGTTGGCTTTCAATGGCTCCATTTTGTGATCTTAAAGGAAGGTGGTCCCAGCATGATGGCAGTAGCCATCTCAGTTTTCATTTTTCCCAGTTGTGATCGGTGGTCTAATAATATGATTAAACTCGCTACATGTTGGAGCAACATGAGGCGGTAAGGAGGTCGAGCTTTCTTGTTAAAATCTACCTTGATGAAATGCGACGCTGTCTATAGTAATCAAATACAATGTTTATACAATGCTTTTGCTGACCTCAATAACAGTCCACTGCTCAACAACGATGGTGTCATTGGCAGGAGGTGCAGGACATCTCTCCTCATACACAAACAGCCCCTCTAAAGATCTGGGGACTGGATCACCTACAAACAGAAGAGCAGAAGTCATCCGTTCATCATTTACCTCAGGTGATATTTGAAATTGGATCAGTCAGCCATAATCTCTTGGAAAATTCTACATTTCCACACACCAATGTGTGAACCATTATGAGCAGAAAAAGCATCCAGACCGCCATCCATTTAATCTGTGTAATGCAAGTTTTATTTATCGTTGTCATGCATCATGAAACTAATCAACATTAAACTGGTCTGATTATGTCAGTGCTGAAAATGTGTCACTGACCTACTAAGACCAGACTGAACTACTTAGAAGACAAATGAGTGAACATGGCACTGCTGTTGTATTAGCAGAGAGAGAGAGAGAGAGAGAGAGAGAGAGAGAGAGAGAGAGAGAGAGAGAGAGACAGAGAGAGGTAGACAGAGAGAGAGAGAGAGAGAGAGCTGATACGTGTGTGTGCTTTCATGTTCTACATTTTCAAACCTCAGATGTCTACACACACACACACCTGATTTAACTTT
>JAOUQZ010000047.1:26572182-26594746 GCA_028564935.1 Neosilurus hyrtlii | reverse complement strand
TGATACGTGTGTGTGCTTTCATGTTCTACATTTTCAAACCTCAGATGTCTACACACACACACACCTGATTTAACTTTTATTAGTCTGGCACAAAAGAGGAAGCGAGGTCATGAGGTTGAGATGTGAGCACTAAATATAGTCAGTGTGGGAGAAGAGGGATGAGATGGGGAAAGGAAACAAACCAGAATCAGGCATTCAGAGGATGAGGACAATAAATTTGGAAGAAAAAGTAAAAACACTGATCAGGGGCAGCTGTGACCTAATGGTTCGAGCAGCAGGTTTGGGATTGAAAGGTCGCTGGTTCTGCTACCAATACCAGGGGGAAAAATGTTTGTGTGTGTGTTTTTAGTTTAAGCCTTGCCAATCCCCCCCCCCCCCCCCCCCCCCCCCCCCGATTAAATACTTTTTCTTATTTGCTGAACTCTCTTGACTTGGGTAGAATAGGTTACCTTTAGGTGTATCCCAGTACACAAAAGAGTCCACTAATGACCAGCCTTTGCGATAGTAAGCTGCAGTCAGCTCGAGCCAATCAGCTTCCAGACTGCTGACGACTTGGCCCTTCCTGGACACCCGCATCGAGAGGCCCCCTTGGTGATAACAGCAGGAGAGCGGGTCCAGCGGCACACAGCCTGGTGCCCAGGAGTGAAACAGTACCAGCAGTCTCAAATCTGTAGATTCAACACAGAGAAGCTGTACGTAAGGCAAGAAGTTTCTGTTTTGTAATTCAAAATAAGCAGAGAAAGTGAGGTGTTCCTGAGCTGAGCATGCTGTCACACAGAGGGGGTAGAAACAGACACCAATCTCAAAACACAAAGCTGAAGTGACATGTCAGTGGACCACACCTCTGCGAATTTTTCCTGACACATGCTTTAAATGCCATAATGTTGCTGCACTATTTGTTTGTTCAGGTGCAGCTCTGCCATCTGTTGCGAGACTCCTTATGACTATACAGCTTCTTGTAAAGCCACATTCACACAGCAACTGCACACAAAATCATCTATTTTCACAGCAAATACGAAAATATTTGGGGGCACTCAGTGTTTGGTGGCATCTGTCAATCAGTCATTCCACGCATGCCCACTTTGCGTCTCTCGAGAAAATTTCGCCTCTCATCATTCATTGATTTTGCATGGTCGCGTGTCACTTCCTGTGTCAATGCAGCTTAAAAACTGCTGCTGTTATTATAAACACTATGACATGTTCAATACGTTTCATACAGATTGATATTATTGTGTAAACTGCCTGATTCCTCTTTCTTCCTCAAGTCTCAGACACTTGTTCCTTGTCACAGTCATTGCTAGCTTGCTCATTAGCAGTCTAAATTTAAATCCAGATTTCCATAACGCTGTTCTGTGGTTATACCTATTGCTTCCTATCGAGGCAGGATATGTGATGTGCAAATAAAATTAAATTGCTTGTGTGTGTTACTGTATTTCTTGTTTCTCCACTGTTATGGAATGTGGGTTAAAGAAGCGCCACCTGAACAAACCAAACCAGAGTCTTTAGTCTCAGAATCTATTTTTGGTTGAAAAAACTTTCTTTAGTAAATACACTACACGGCATAGGCGCAAAGTGATTAGTGGGATTAAAAAACATGGATTATGCTTGAGTCAAAACGACAGACACTCTCATCTTGTCATGGTCACTTGGAGTAGGTGGCATCATCATCATCACGCTTTAAAATGGAAAAGTTATTCATAAAAATCTCAATTTTATTAGTTTTCCTGTGTCTACGGTTTATTATATACTAAAACTTGGAATTAAAGTAAAAATACACTCTTAAGGAGTGTGATTTACGTTTACATGTAGTATACTTATTCCATATTCATTTAATATACTAAACTATGAATGTCACAAACTAGGGCAGCATTCTGTCTCGGGGGAACTCTTCAGCGACATCCACCTCAGCTTCTGCATGCAACTTAACGATCCACCTCCTAAACTCGGAATAATGCTTAAATCTTTTCTGGGCTTGATATAAAATTAAAAAATCCAACAAAATGCCATATCTAAAATATGGAAAAATCTGCACGATATGGCTTTTGTGTTTTTCAAAGTAAAAAAAAAAAATCAAAAACAAACAAAACAACAACCAAAAAAAACCCCAAAAACACTTTATTTCAACTTTAATGAATCTCAAAAGGTGGAGCAAATATAACCTTCGCCATGCTTTATAAATGTATAAATAAACAATTAAAATCATCTTGTTTTAGTTTGCTTTTTTTAGATTCCTGTGTAGTATATACTCATTTATTCATTTTTTTATATCGCTTCATCATAATTAGGGTCACGTTGGGGCTTACGACCGTCTCAGCTGACTCTAGGCAAAGGTGGGGTACACCCTGAACAGCTTGATAGGCCATTGCAGGGCCAACACACATTCACAACCATTCACACACACACACCTAGGAGCAATTTGAAACAGCCAATTAGCCTACTGTGTATGTTTTTGGACTGTGGGAGGAAACCCACACAAGCACAGGGAGAACATGAAAACTCCACACAGAAACGCCTGAGAACGGGAATCGAACCCAGGCCTTCTTGCTGTAAGGCGAACATGCTAACCAGTGCTCGCCTTCAGTGAATCTATTCTAATTGTGATTATCTCTGTGAAAAAGCGAACCTTAAATGACATTTAAAATGATGTTTAATTTGGATCGGCTGCAGATTGGGGATAAATAATTATTAATGCAGTAATTTCAGGATAGTTAGGGACCCAATAATTTTGCAGACATCGGCTTGTATCCAAAAAGTTACCCTCCTCTGTTAGAATTTACAGCCTGAATTGGGAACAAAACTACATCAGTAAACTTCTAAAGGAGACTGAATGCAAGTACTACAGAAAGTGTATTATCACCAATAACATATCAAATGATACTCAGGTGACGATTTGTGATAAAGGCCCAGATGAAGCAAAACATCACAGGAACGATGGTGGAAGGCTTCAGGACAATTTGTCACATATACAAACATTTCATGCAGTCAACCTCACACATGTTCACTTCATGAAATTGTTCATACTGGTCTACATCTTCACATCATGTCTCTACATCAATAGCAGATACTCTTCATTGTAATGATTGGATGGAGATTGGAGTTTTGTAACCTTGACTATATCCGGAATCCTCCCCGTCTCTGTCTCCTGGTGGAGTGTGTGGTGGAGAATGACAGCTCTGTCTGGGACTCGCCACTCTGCCGTTACACCTCCCTCCTCCTGCCTGCTGGAGCACTGAGCCCACGAAGCGCACGCCTCCCTGAGCATTACAGTTAACCTAAACCATGCACAAACACAAGATACAGTGTAGAGCTTCTGTAATGGTTTAAGAGGCAATTTTTCTAAGAATCACCAAGGGCATGATACATCACCCCTTCAGAAAAAAAAAAAATAAAAAATTGGCCCTCTTAAGGGCCAGAGTCCTGAGGACCAAAATTCCAAAAAACTAAATAATTGGTTTTTGACTTTGAGGCTGAATGAGGGCGCACGGAGATAATCAGTGATTTCATGGTATATGAATATACCAGGTAGGGTCTTTCAAAAAATGTCAGTATTTTGCATCATTATACCTTTTATGAGATAGAGTTCCAGGTGAAGGCCTTCTTGATATTATCATCATATACAGTTGAGATATAGAGGAACATAATACAAATAGTATTACTTGCCGAGTTTTCTGGGGGCGGGAAAAAAAAAAAAAAAAAAAAAAAAAAAATAAGGCACCCTCAATATACAAAAGCACCCAAACTAAACAACTGCCATTCATGCATATTGAGAAAGGAAAGGTCCCCACGTGTCCAAATATGCATAAGCCAGGCTTAATCAGGGTGCAAGCCATAGGAGGCCACAGAAAGTGAAAAGGCATGATTTGAGGCCCCACTGAAAATACCAACATTTTTTGAAAGACCCTACCTGATACATTTATATACCAGGAAATCATGGAGGCTGAATGAGGGCACACCAAGATAATCACAGTCAAAAAACAATTATTTAGGTTTTTTTTTTAATTTTGGCCCTCGGGACCCCTCCCCATAAGAGGGCTGTACATTTTTTCCCGATAATGTGACTTGTCAGTTTTGTCAATATACTGTATCTACCCCCACCAAAAATTTTGTTGGAATCTAAAGGGGTGATATATCACCTCCCATGCTTTACTGTTAGAAAAACTGGCTCTTAAACATAAATCGGTCAGACATTCTATTATGCAGCACCCAAAATATATTCATTTGCACACTGAGTAAACACTGACCCGGTCTACAAGTGCTCTCACAGTATCGCTGGTCAGGGAATCCCCAGGCAGTGGCCACTCCTCAACCCTCAAAACTGGTACAGTGTGAACCATGGCAACAGCATGTTTACTGCAACAAACACAGACCCACACACACACACTTTAGTGTTCAGGAAAATTCCACTTTACTGATTAAAAATTGCTGGTGTTCTAACTTAAGAAATGATAGGAAAAGACCACCACAAGGTGATTGTATACAGATTTCTCACAGAGGGCAACATCCTTTTTATACAACGTCCCGTTGTGGAGCCTGTGAAATGCTTGACCTCTACTGTCACGAACCTTACTGAAGGTCATGCTCCATTTGTCATGGTTTTCATGACAGCCCACCAGGCTCATAAATGGCTCAATGGACTTGCATGACACGCCAAATGTTTTCCTACACGTCTTAACAAATCTCCAGGCACAAGCTGTAACTTCTCACTTGTTTCCCCTCTACTCCAGTGCCGACTACGTCATGCATCAGAAGGTATGCCGACCTGAATGCTTCTCTTTCTCTTGCTGTCTGTTTCCTGTCTATACCACAGCCACTCTCGGACTAGAGGAACATTTCAACAGTTCTTAGAGCTGTTAGAGGAATAACACTTTATTTTGGATTGTCCACACTGCAAGAACTTTTTTAGTTCTTATTTCTGGGACATTACTCTGCAAGCACAGAAGGAACCCTAAGTGACGTAAGCATACCCTCACATGAGCCTTAAGATTAGGGCTACAAATGAGGAAAAAACAAAAGCAAACAAAAAAAAAAAACCCTGCAAATGGACTGAAAGTGAAGTCCAGACTTTATTCAGCATATACACTCAACATAGAGAAAATGCAGCACAATCTGTGACATGTCTAAGCAGAATACAAACATATCTGTAAGCATTTTATACTTCACTGTCCCTACTTGCAGTTCGAATGCAAAAAACCCCATGGATGTAGATCTTGGGGTGGCTCCCACATGGTCAATTCCTCTGAATGCATCTCTAGAACTGTTTGGTGTGAAGAAGACTCACGTTCACACTTTTGTTTGGTCTTCAGTCTCCTTAAAATCCCTAATTCATCATATACTCCTTTAAACAGAGCTCCTAAGCAGAGCCTTATAGCCATGATGCATGTCTTCAGTGGTTGTCCCCGGTCCATCTGCCCATGCAAACGCTATTGCTGACTTGATGTCGAGAGGGGCGCCAGCCTTATTTAATATTAAGCGGCTCAGAAAAACGAATTAATGTATTTTAAATATACAAAATATATTGAGTCTAAAAAAAAATCACTGTCATGTGGTACCCACTAACTATAGAGAATTACTGTACGAACATGCATATAGACCAGCACACAGAACTGAACAGCAGGATAACTGTCACAGCACAGCACAGCACAAACAAACAAAAAAAAAGGCAAGTTTAACTTACTAAAAGAAAAATTACACCACTGTTCATGTGCAATGATCAGTGTTCCAAACCACGCAGCATTACTTGTTACTAAAGACTTGGGTAGTCATCTATTCAATTGCTCGGGCTCGACGAATCTAATTCATCCTGGTGCTTGGCATCGGGCGCTTTATGGAATCACTTTCAGTAGTTCTAGATGTTCCAGAGATCTGTGCTTTCCCCAAAATAGTCCCAGAATTCGTCCTTGCTTCAGTGTAGAATCTCACCTTGGTACTTTGGATTTGTACGTAAGACTCCTGCAAGACTCCCGCAAGACTCCTGTGCTTATTTCAGACATTATGCTAACACTGAACAGACTCCCGTAAGACGCCTGCACTTATTTCAGACAACAATATGCTGACACTGAACAGACTCCTGCAAGACTCCTCTGCTTATTTCAGAACACAATATACTAACACTGAACATCTCTTTAAGCCTTCATGCTTCTATAACCATATTCTATAATGATTTATAAGAAAACAATTGGCTCTATTTGAATCTATTTCCTCTTAAGTATGTCATTCCACATTTTTATTTCCACTGTCACCTCTGGCTTGCTCATTAGGGATCTAAATCTGCATCTGCAATTCTTTACAGCTTCTATCACTTGTTTAAAGTGCTATACAACTGAAATCAAATCGAATTACCTGGGTCGTTGTCTGCTCAGGATGGCACGATAGAGCAGGTTGCAGGGCAGGGAGCATGTGCGGCCTACAGAGAGAATGATGGGATGCAAGGCGGCCAGCACATAGCCCTGAGTGTAGTACGGCTGCAGAGCCTGAGGGAGCTCACACAGGGAAGACAAGTACTGTACCGTGGGGCGACTACCTGAGAAACACCAAGTAAAGTGAAAGGAATTAGTTGAGAAAAAATACAATTTCACTGTGCTCGTTCATGACTCTTCCTTTCAAGACTGACTTATGGTAGTCATTAATTTTGCATCATTTGAAAACAGTCACATGGATCCTTCAAAGTAAAAATGAGCCAGTGGTATTCATTCAATCATCTTTCGGAATATTCTTTCGCAGGCTATAGTGAGAATAGAGCCTGGATGGGAGGCTCGCCACTGAGGAGCATCTCACACAAGTTCATTCACACCTAGGTGCAGTTGAGAGGAACCAAATGAGAGTACTGGGACAAATATGAGGCAATGCCAATAAGCTGTTTGGATTTAGAGTTGGTATGAAATTAACATGAGGGTCACAGCTCTTCTTGATACACTAAACCCAAACATACTTCCTGTGTCCACGAAAGAGCTGCTGTTTACAGGGTGCATACACTTACACATTACAAACAGGATACCAACGTACACAGACCTCACACTAAATTTTGCCTTTCAATTGATTCACGAGTGTTTTAAAGCCAGACAGGGATAGGCATGAAGTCACTCAAACTAATCTGCAACTGTCACCACCATTCCTTGAAAAAAGAAAAAGAAAAAAGAAAAAAAAAAAACACACTTTTGTCCTTATGCATACACTCACTGACTTGTGTGCGATTCTCACCCAGACATTATTTAGCAACAGTAACACCAAATGAAGGCAAGCAGGGATTCTGATTCTGGCCAGGAATGCGTCCCTGTCACTGCATGCCATGTGTCACAGCTCACACCTGATCAGCAGAGACATGGAGCTGATTAGCCCAGAGAGAAAAGAAAGAGAACGTATTTGTATTCGCTGGGCAACAAGAACACCACCGACCTCAGAGAAGGCTGTGCTTTTATTCCCCGGGGACTCCCTCTCACGCTCCCTCCCTACATCCATTTAAACTCACACACTGAGCCCTCTATTCTCTGCTCATCAAGCAACAACGAGGGGTTGGAGAGACAGACAGAGGGAGAGAAAGCAGTAAAAATAAAACGTAAAGGAAAACTGCAAAGAAACGAGAAGAAAGAGGCTGGGAAGAAGGAATCATTAAGAAAGAGTGAGTGCAGGCTGAGCATGACGTAGCGAGACTGTGGGGTTCTAGAGTGGCAGTTTGCAGTGAGAGGGGTAGAGAGACGGGAGAAAGAATCTATGGAGGTTTTTACAGTGCTGGAAGAGTTTGAAGGAAAAGACTTGTGTGTATTAAAGGGGCATTTGGGAGGGTGAGACAGATGTTATAATGAAAAAAACACACTGCAGTGAGTGGAGAAAAAAAATACATCTGTTACAAAACATGCAGCATATAGATGCACCTTAATCTGAATTTTCTGAAGTTATTAGGCAGGGTACGCACTGAACAGCTCGCCAGATCATCACAGGCAGATAACCACTCACACTCACAACAAGAAGCAATCCAGAATATTCCATTGGCTTAACATGCAAGTCTGTGGGAGGAAACCAGAGTACCCAGAGGTAACCCAGACAATCACAGGTAAAACATGCAAACTCCACATACAAACGCCTTCACTGAACCCGGTACCTTCTTGCAGCTACACCACATTAATGATTTCTGAAATATGCATTTTGACAAAGGAAGCCAAATTTAGAACACAAGCAAAATACGTGCACAATAGCATTCATTTGAAAACAGGAAACCATAAAGTGAGCACAGAAAACTCTTAATGGCCTCTCTGTGCTTCACCATTCACATTAGCCAATCATTAACTTACCGATCATGGTTTTAAGTCTCAAGGTGACAAATTAAAGAAGAACCGGTTCCTTTGCAATGCTGTGTCTGCATTTTTTTTCATGAAGGCTTCAAGTCCACTTGTCCTCTTTAGGAAAAGGGAAAAAATTCACTGCCACTGTATGCCTTATTCCTGTCATCCGATGGTATATGCTCTTTACAGGTTAAATAGTAGCATGCAGAATCTAGCTACACTAAAATCCAAGGCACTTCCTTTTTGCAAAAAGTATTAATGCTAAAATGTAGACAATTCCTCATCTTACTTTTACATGAATACTTGTTAGCTATAAAAAAAAATGTCCTTTTTATAGTTTTGTAAGAGAAGAGTACCTTGGATCTTCTCTTTTGCACTGTACTTGTGTTACCGACACCAAAGAGCACCTTCAACACTCTTTTCTCTTAGTACACAAACTTTTTGACTGATTACAATTAGCTCACCTGGCAAACGTGTACTGTGGATGTGTTAAGGAATGCTGCACAAACAAGGCCCGTTTTATAGTCCTTTATACTGACCCTGGAACAGCATTTCTATTTTTGAGACGCTTGGTGAGAAACAGCCCACCACTAGTCATAACATGTCTGAGAAAACTGCCTGTAAATTCTTTAGACTTGAAATTTTATATCAGAAAAAGACACCAGTACAAGAGAGAAAGATCCACGAGAAAGAAAGATTATAGCAGATTACACGGCGAACGAGAACTGGCAGCTCAGACAGTGAGAATAGAGACATCATGACTTTAATACAGAGGTCAAACGAATCAACTTCTCCTGGCATTTTCTGTATTTTTATCAGCTACACTTCCATAGAATAAACAGCAGTTTATCTCTGTACTGTTTTCACAGACTTTGACAATTACTAGCATAACTGAAGTCCATTCTAAACTGTTAGCTTTCACCATTAAAATGAGTAGATGCTAATCACTTTCGTCCGCTGTAAGCCTCTTAGCTACCAAGAAAGTCACCGTTTTGACTCCTTAGCAGCACAAAAGAAAAGCACTCAAACTATTGTTTTAATCCCTGCTTTGGAGTCCAAGAGAGAGTGGGAGATAAGGGATCACTCTCTCTCTTTCCTGTCAAAGCAGCCAATCATGGGCGTTTGTGAATGCCTACATAAAGGAAAGGGTAGATAATGCTTTCCCATGTGTGTTGCTGAAGCACCAGTTGGAAATAATGGCGGTTCCCATGTCGTGGATGAAGCATGTTACACACCCAAGGTGGAAGCTGTTGTGTGATAGGTGAGAGTTTGAAATGGGGATATAAATTGAACACTGGTGTAAAACTAATTTTGAACAAGAGAACACTGAAAAAGGGAGAATGGTGACATGGAAGTTCGCACGTCCAACTCACAGCAAGATCCTGATTTGAAGCGCCGTACCCGAAGAGAGCATTTTTGTGTGGAGCTTACATGTTCTCCCTGTGCTTGTGTGGTATTCCAGTTTCCTCCCATAGTCCAAAGACATGCACATTAAGCTAATTGGTTATTCCAAATTGCCCCCATGTTTGAATGCAAGTGTGAATGCTAATGTGTTGGCCCTGTGATGGTCTGGCAAGCTCTTAAGGGTGTACCATGTCTTCAACTAGAGTCAGCTGGGATGGGCTCCAGCCTCCCCGCGAATCTCTGCCAAGCCCAGCAATCCTGATGTAAAAAAAAATGTAAAAAAAACCCCAAAAAACCCCAAAAAAAAGCACACCCACTAACAAAAAAAAACCCTCCTCTTACAAGTTAAAGAGTCCTAAATTTAAAAAAAAATCCTGGACCCATCTCAATCTTCCATGCCCAAAGTGCCACCTCTGGTATAAATTTCATGAAAACCCACAAACAACTTTTTGTGTAATCCTTCTAACAAACAAATGCACAAACCGAGGAGAAAACAGAACTTTCTTGGCGGAGGTGAAAAACAACAGCAACAAAAATAAATAAGCAAGTAAGTAAATAAATAAATAAACAAACAAACATACATTAAAAAAAGGTTTTCACTATTATGAAAAGCTATTAATAAACACAGAAGCCATTTCCCCCATGAACCTTCAGTTGTGACCATATTGAGTTAACTGAATCCTTAGCGCTGCAGCTGTTCAGCAAAATCTGAGGCGGCGATTAAGGCCAGTCAGTTTTAATCTGTCTGTTAGCTCTATTACACCACAACATCTGGCCTTCCACCAGCAAGGGCTTCTGTAAAACTGTCCTGATGACTAAACTTACTGTACACAGTGATTTAACACAAGAGTCAACTGAATTTTAATATAATCGTCATCCTCCTTAATTTTTTTACAAATCCAGCAAATTGACTATGGGAAAGTGGTGGCTCACTGGATAAGGATTCTGACTATTGTTTGGAAAATTTGTGTGTATGAATGACTAAATAAATACAGTGTTAATAAAAATCCTGCTTAAGTTATGCACTGATACTGAGCACTGATGGGAAAAAACATTGGAGAATGATTTACAGCTGCACAGTATGTTTTGACCTGTTTGGGCCCATGGTGGTTCAGCACCATATGCTCAACCTCCATGAGCTAAAAATACCACATACAGTGTATAATCTACAGACCTCTACAACCAGTGAGCAATTTTAATTTTGGCATCGTTTCATAAGGGTCATCAAGTTTAAATAGCTCTAGATACTTTTGTCTGGATGATTAAGCTCGTCTCAGCTCAGCAAACAGACGGATCGTCTAGAACTTGCGGTAATCTCAGTGAAAATATTCTTAAAGAATTTAAATATGGTGCCCATCTCCTCACTCACTTTGAGATAGCTGTGCTTCATGGCTCTGGGGATCTGATAGCAACCCAAACGATGAGGAATCCTGCCATTGTGAGTAACAGTAATCAGATACCAGCTTGTATTAAAAACACACATAAATACATACTCGATGCCAGAGAGAGCTCTGGATGAAGTTCATCCAAATGAAATCATTCACAGAACAGCCTGATTTCCCAGATATATTTGAAGTTGAAGTAAGACATTATGCAGACCTGAGGAATCAAGTCAAAAGAACAAAGGAATCTTCCTCCTCAACCACTCGCGAACATTTAAATCTTCGTTCTAGAACATTATACTCATAAATACTTTTCTCTGTTAACTCTCTGAAAAACGCTTACTGAAAAGACAGACTTACACATTGTGCATTACAGGTATGTAAATTGGCCGTTGATGCTGCGCTCAAGCATCAAACATCTAAGTACAAGCAATAATCAAGCAAAATAACACAAAAATCTAACCTTCTAGAGTCACTGGATGCGCCGGCGCGTCCAAATCATGTGACCCATTTAAGATGGCGTAGCAGATAAATGCAGTCTCCGTTTCAACTTGTGTCAGAAGTGCAGACTTCAAACTATATACCACTACTGAATGGTGTTGATAGGCCACGTAAAATCAGAGTCAAGATAAATAATTTATGCCATGCTTTTTCCTGAATTTTCTGATCATTTTCTTATCAACACGTTTGATGCGGTAAAACCAGGCTATGCTAAGCAAAGTAGCACAGAGGCAGAAAGTGGGGAAAAAAACTAAACATGACACCCCTTCCTAGCATCAACCAATGGAAAAAAACAAAAACAAAAACCACACACACACACAATGCGCCACATGTGGTTGCTTGGGAGGAGAGAGGCAGCAATATCTATAGCAAGTTTGGAGATTTGGGAGATCTTATAAGCAGCTCCCTTTACTGACGTCAGGCCACCATGCCCTTCTTTGCGCACGTACGAGGTCTGGTTTAAACCAAAATGGCGCTGTAACAAATACAAGGTGTATGTCGGGTCTGAGCAGAAAATAAGTGAAAAATGCCATAAAACCAGACAGAATCTCACCGAATCTAAAGGAATTATTATTGAAAATTATCAACAAGTAAGATTTTATTATCGATACGAGCTGTCAGGGTCCAGTCGAGCGATTAATCGCTAGTTTTATCGATCGTTACATGCCTAGTGCATTACATAAAGTGCTTTCCAGTTATGGGTCTGGAATTAGCAGTGGTGCATGAATAGATGGGTCTAATTTATAACTGTGTCTGAAAGGCCATACTGGATACTGCTCATCTACTACTATCTTCATGGAAAAGTAGTACGTAGCATGCAAAACATTTCATTTTCAGAATTACTTTATCCTTTATTAGGGTTGCGGGGAGGTTGGAACCCTTTCTAGTCGACTAGTTGTGAATTTTCAGGAGAGCACTTTAAACTTTTAGTGCTATAAAAAAAATCGGTATGATTTATATTTTAATGGATTCATTTTCACTGAATACTTCTCCTAGATACTTTTTTTTCAACTTCTGTGCTGCTGGGATTTGGGCATTTTGCCGAAAATTGCAATTTTTGGACTTAGAAGAATTGCAACAAACCCGGACTGAAATGTTATTTTTTCAGTGCAGCAGTGGTCTAAGTCCAATATTACAAAAATAATGAATAACATCCAGTTAAATACTAACAAGCAGATAATGGCAATAATGATCCATTATTATTCTGGCAAGTCTGTTGGTGCTGTACATCCCATGCTCCCCTGCTTTGATCACATGATTAGTCAGCTTCCTGTTTTGGTGCCACGTGCCTTCCTTGCACATCCAAGAGGAATTCAATAAACAAAAGTATGTTTTCCCACAAAAAAAACTTTAATATTTTCATTACAACGGTAATTGCTTCAAGCCTTTTTAATCTGATTTTCCAAAACAATTCAGTTGCTATTGGTGCATAAATCAGAAAGGTTTCAAGTGGCAAAAGAATGGCTGTTGTTGTATTGAGCAGTTTTCTGATGTAACACAGTGTGGGGAATCACAAACCACTGAAATGGGGTATTATCCACCAGGGTTAAGATACATCTCTTAACTTTGAAGAACTCTTAACTACAATAAACTTAAAAATAAACTTAAAGGACAAAATAGTTTTGTAGGACCAGGTATTCCAAATTGAGAATCTTTAATGTTTAAAAATGATAAAAGTGGCAAACATGTAACTTTTTATCCTTCAGATATGAATAATTTAAAAAAAAAAAAAGCGATGATGTTGGCCTACAGATCGTTGCCATGCTTTCTTTCTGATATACTGCCACCAGCCCAACGACAGACTTTCTCGTAATTAAATAACAGTTGTCATGCTTGCATGATGTAGGCTGTTGTAATATAAAACTAATTTTCAGCTCCATGAAATCATTTATTTCCATTAATATCTCAAAGCTGCTGTGCCATTGTAAAAAAATTGTACTAGATTATCAAACTGGGTAGTGAAAAAAAACTGTATATTATTATTTTTTGAGAAATAAAACTGTCCTTTTGTTGCAACTAATCACAGCACAGCTGCATCAACCAAAGAGGAAACGTTACAGACACCCAGACAAACACAGGCTATAAATAGAGAAGAAGCAAACTGCTCATTTAATGTAGCAGAAGATTATAAAGGCTCCGACTACTTTCAAAGGGCTTCAGACCTTTGGCTTCGCGTGTTCTCGTTGGTTTCGGTACAGCCTGGCATACTTTACGCTTTCAAAAATGTTTTAATGTTACTTAGTGATGTTGGGTGCTGTCTTTAGTATTTATTTTTACTTATTACATGGCTTGTTTGGATACTCGATTCTGATTGGTCAATCATGCCAATCTGCTCTCTGTAATTACTTCATAACACACCGTTGTTAAGTTTAAAAGACCATTGCTACTGTATGTGTATCATTTGTAAAAGCAACAAAAGCATTTTTGAAGATAATCTGGGATGAAATTATTGCTTTATTTAGCAAGACACACTACCAAGTACCAAACTGGCACCACAAAGTGTGACATTCACAATCTCCAAGTTTCAATGAAGTCCAGCTTATTTCCCTCTAAATTTACCATAAATTCATGAACCACTGCTACAAAGACAACTTCTTCATGCACATAATTGCACTTTTATTACTAACAAACAGGAATAAATCTGTTTGAAACACCAAATTCAGATTCGAATTCATTCGGCAAATTCATATTATTTGTTTTTGGTGAATAAATTAATTACAGCTCGACTTTGTGTGAAAGAAATTCACTTCAGGAGGAACTCAGTTGTAACGCCTCACCCCTCACAGGAAAAATGGGTCAGTTCCGGATGTGACTGGCATGGACACCACTGGTTTCGCAGGGAAATGTTAATTGATGTGCGATCCTCAGCCCACAAAGTAAGAAAAACAGGAATTTCTACTTCGAGTATAAATTTTAATGCAAAATCTTTTTTGTAAAACTTTATTGCAAGCCTTTTTGTGCCTATTTGAACTTTGAGCTGACACTTGGGTGATAGTATGGCATGAAACATAAAAAAAACTGAAACTCAAAGATTGCTCTTTTAATTCTTTAATGTAAAAAATTTAATTTTAGTTTCAGAGAATGACACACACACACACACTATATATATATATATATATTGTATGGGGGGGGTCGATTTATGCCTGAATTGTGATTCTTACTCTGAATCGATTCAGATTTTCAAGAATCGATTTTTAAGAACACATCGAGAGGAGTCAGCTGAGGTGGCTTGGGCATCTCTATCGGATGCCCCCTGGACACCTCCCTAGGGAGGTGTTCCAGGCGTGTCCCACCGGGAGGAGACCCCAGGGAAGACCTAGGACACGCTGGAGAGACTATGTCTCTCGGCTGGCCTGGGAATGCCTCAGGGTCCCCCCGGAAGAGCTGGAGGAAGTGTCTGGGGTGAAGGAAGTCTGGGCATCCCTGCTTAGACTGCTGCCTCCGCGACCCGGCCCCGGATAAGCGGAAGATAAAGATGATTTTTAAGAACACGTTTTTCGAGCACTTCCAACATCACTCACAATGCGTACCGTTTGTCCAGACACGGCCTCTGTAGTGAATTGTTCCAGTGAGTGGCGGCTCCAGAACTAACTTTTTAGCCTAGCTTTGACATGGATGAGGAAAAAGAAATATAGCCAGCGTCATCTTCGCTGTAGGCAAATGCTTGCACTTCGGATTTTATAGTTTCTGGGTAAGGAGCTTGTATGGAGCCCCTAAAGGGATATGGGGAAAAAATAAATAAAGGTTAGGCTTCGTGTGCTCATGAGAAACCTTAGGTAACTGGTGTACATGCAATAGTTTCTCGTGCTCATGAGTTACATAGTACTGTTACAGGCCCTGTTACATAGTACAATGTCAGCCAATTTCATTCAATTCCGTCCAAGCATCATAGAGCAGCTGGACTTAGATTTATTATGTTTTTCAGTTATGGCATCATAATTATGTTTCTGGTTCCAAAAATGTAGTTATGTGACAATCACTTGCTTGGCGCTCTGATGCCTTGCGCCAAGAACCTGTTTCCGTGCAATGTGGCATTGCCAGCAGCACCATTGTTTGCGATGACCATTTATTATTGGGGTTTCCCAATGACACACTACACATGTTCCCCTTCAGCCTCATTAATTTAATTTAACGGTAACAAATTTCTCAATAAAACAAGGTACAAATTAATGACATGATTAAGACTTAGCTCATAACTTTATTCATATTTTCCAATAAGAAAAAAGATCTTTATGCCACTGTAAAGCTCTTTTCAGGACATTTGCATTGGTATATATTACACTGGTATCAAACACATTTTTTGTCACATACCTAAAATATCTGGCTCCATGGAATTCTAGCTATTGAGCACAAGAAAAACGTCTGCAAAGTTCCATGTGATACTGACTGCTAATAATGAAGGAGGAGGACTTTTAATGGTTAGAGAAGCGGAGTTGGGAGCGAAAGATCGCAGGTTCGAATCCCGAACCAGCAGGAAAAGTGTGTGACGGGGGTGTGGAGTGAGCTGCACCTTCCCTTCCTCAACATACATGGCTGAAGTGCCCTTGAGCAAGGCACCTAACCCCAAACTGCTCTCCAGGCACCCCCAATGTGTGTGCCAGCCCACTGCTCAGAGTGTGTGTGTGTGTGCTCACTTTGGATGTCTTAAATGCAGAGGCAGCAATTTCCCTTGTGGGATTAATACAGTATATCAAAAATCAACAAGGCAACAAAGAGTTTGACAGCGGATACCTCTGACATAAAAAGGAAGCATGTGTATAAAAATTTAAGATGCAATTCCCAGATACATGCGGTGTGTAGATACAGGTTTGTAAAGGCAACAAAACAGTAGCAGAAGTGGACCTAGTACCGAAGTCCACACTACAGGAATGTGAAGAGGAATTCTGCATGCATAATGTGCCAGTTTCTCCATAATACCAGCAGAATAAGCAAGGCCCCTCCTGACCCATTTCTCGATCTGACCCTGATGTTGCTATGAGGAATGGGAAGATCCATCAAACTGAGCTGTACCAAACTGCCACATGCACACAGTGTAGCAGCAAGGCTTAGGAATTTCAGTGGGCGTTTCAGGATAGTACTTACAGATCTGAAACAGATGGGGGTTAGAAATAAACCACACGCAAATATAAACCCCTATATAACCCAGACGCACCTTCCAAGCTGAAGTCCAGCAGCACGTACTCGTACACGGTGTCGGTTCTGGTCTCCACTTGCGGTCTCCTCAGGGTGGAGTAAATTTTGCCCGGACTGCTGTCTTCAGGCTCCTCCAGTTTCCGTAGTCCACATCCCATCGTGGCCGGATCTCCAGACAGAGACAGAGACAGAGACAGAGAGAGACAGAGAGCGCGCGCTCTAGAACTCGAACCCTGGAACCGACTCCCGAGCACGCGCGGAGGAGCGCGCTTTCGGCCACGAGCCTAATTCTCCATTCTCGACTCCGTAAACACACCAGGCCACACAAGCGTGCTGCGCGCGCCCACCCGCCGGAAAAGAGTTCAGTCCCAGGAATTAAAAAATGAATAATAATAACCGGAAAAAAGGATTAAAAAAGTTATATCTGGCTGCACTCTGGGCTTAATACTTCCCTAACCCGACCTCTAAAGCGAAATGAAGAGACGGCTTCCATTACCAAGCGCGCTTCGGCACTTAAAACAAAACCCAAACTCGCGGTTGGAGGAAAGGGGCGGGGATGGAACCGAATGAAGGGGCGGTGGCAAGAGGCGGGGCGAGAACTGTCTGCAGAGTGCGCATGCGTAATGATGGTTCGCACTTTAGACTGTCTATCATAAAAAATGCTCCACAAGACATGCATATTTGCATAATAGTATATTATTTGCAGTATGGATATGTTTAAATGCATATTATGGTACACATCTCTATATTGATTGGAAACACACAGTTATACTGAATGTCTCTGCATGATATATTACCTTGTTTCGGCTCTGGAAGAAGCTCAAACCTCTTCCTGCGTGCTAATTCTTCTATGAACTTGAATGTCCTGCACAGAGCCTCTCACCTCAACCAAACTGAATACAGTTACTTTTGGGAACATCCGGAACACCGACCGCACTGCAGGACCTCTCGCCCGACACCAGTGTCGGATATTATTAATTCCCTTGTGGATGAAAGCACATAAATCCCCACAGCCACACTCCAGAGTGTAAAACAATGCCTTCCCTGAATATTCATTCATTTATTTTGGCGAACCACTTAATTCCACTAGGGCTGCAGCTGGCCCTGGGCAAAGGCAGGGAACTTCCCGAACAGGTTGTTAGTCCATCGCAGGGCCAACACACATGCAACCATTCACACTCACAATTAGGGCCAGTTTGGGACAGACAATTCGCTTCAAGTGCATGTCTTTGGACTGTAGGAGGAAACCGGAGTACCCGGAGGAAACCCACGCAAGCACAGGGAGAACACACGGAAAACTCCACACAGAAACGCCCCACTGTGCCTGGGACTTGAAGCCAGAACCTTCTTGTTGGGAGGCAGATGTGCTAACTACTCTCTTTCCAAGAACTCTTCAGGTTATTAAAGCAGCAAAGAAGGAAACAACACTATATTTTTGTGCCCATGTTTTTGGTGTGTGTGTTTGTGTGTGTGTGTGTGTGTGTGTGTGAGTGTGTGTATGATTGTGTATGTCCCTCACACATGCATGTACTCACCGAGCCTTTCTGGCAGATTTTATTTTTTACTTTTTTGAGCTATAAAGTGAAGCATGATACCTTAGGTAGATTAGATACCAGCTGATGGACAAACCATTGTCTACACAGACTGTTGTGGTTTCTACATTTGTAGTGGCGACACTGAATTAAATAAAATATTAAATGAATTGTTTTATCAGGTATTTTCGGGAATGTTAATCCTGCTTGGCTTTTATGTGTTTTGTGTTATACCTGTTATAGCCCCTATTATAAAGGGTAGAAAGGGTGGAAAGCACAGACCTTGGTAATAATCATGACCTCTTAGTTATTCTTTATCAAAGGTTATATTGTTGCCCACATATACCAAAAAAGTAGGAGGCTGCCTGCCAACTGAAGAAATGCCTACTTGAGGCTTTAACAAAAACAAACCAAACAAGAGAAAAGGAAGGAAAGAGGTCTTGGTTTAGAAGGAACAAGGGAATATGAGTAAAAAGACATAGTATACCCTCGACCCACCTCTGAACAAGAGGGTATGAATCTATTAATACCTTCTGGTGCGTGAGTCAGGCCCGGAGCAGGCCAGCGTGGAAGGAAAAGGAGGAAAACACTGAGCTGATGGAAACACTTATTTCTGTTCCACCTGTCAGCCAGACAATCTCAAACAATGCCCACCTGCTGGGTTCTGCATGGCAGAAAACAAAGAATAATCACCATAACCTGCCACAGGCCAGCATTCTGGGTCAAAATGGTTTTCTGGTTTGTTTTATGAATCATCATTGAGGACCTGCTGCTCACATGTCAGATTGAAGAGAGCTGATAAGAGTGCGGTTTCCACCTCGACTTTGTTTCCAAATTCATCCTTCCAAAACATCTTTGTGTCAAATTTCCTGTTGTTTTTACTTGTGTGGATACGAGCCATTTGCTAATCTTATTTTGTGGTTATTTTTCAGGTTGTTTAATTAAAGGGTTTTCATTATTCTGCACTCATTTGCCAGTGCCATATCCTTCAGCTGACTTGTCAAGAACTGACCGGCTTTTGAAAGGGGAAAAAAACCAAACAAACCAACAACACAACATGAACCCAATCCACAGGAAACCCCCAGGAAAACAGTGCAATTCTTGAGCCACACCCCAAGGTCATGCGGAAGGGCAGCCCATCTACTTTATTTCAAACCAGCAGCCTGAGTGCAATCAAAATCTTCACAGAGAAAAGCTTAATCATTCTTCAGAAAGTAGTTTGACCTCAGGAGCGCCAATTTAACATCTACTTCATTTCTGAACAACTTCAGCGCAATGCTGGTATTGGAAAAATGGATCAAACTCTCTCACACACATTCTCATCTATTTTACACAGATGTGTTCCATCATAATATCCAGTAATCTTGTTAGGAATAATCCCCTCACTTGTTGTCTGAGAAAAAGATTCAATGTCTGTAATTCTGGAAAAAGAGCGCCATCTAGTGGTGGTACCAAAAGAACCTTAATTTTTAGCAGTTGATGAAAGTGCACCGAGGTATTGACATTTCTACAATCTTGAACATTCAGTATGATTGGAGTGTTTAAGGGGAGCACAGTGGCGTAGTGGATAGAATGTCTGCCTCACAGCAAAAAGGTCCTGGGCTCAAGTTCTGAGCTTGGCGAGGGGGTTTCTGTATGGAGTTCGCATGATCCCGCAGTTCTTGTATGGGTTTCCTCCGGGTACTCTGGTTTCTTCACACAGTCCAAACACATGCACATTAGGCTAATTGGTAGTTCCAATTTGCCCCTAGGTAGAGTGTGACTGTGAGTGTGTTGGCCCTGCAATGGTCCGGCAAGCTGTTCAGGGTATACCCCGCCTTCGCCCAGTGTTGGCTAAGATCCATCTTCGCCTATGATTTATTCTTGACCAAGTTTAGCACAACTGGCATTAATAATAAGGGTTTACTAATTATTGTTTATTGTCCAGCTCAGATACATTAATATATTACACACTCCATCTTGATTTGAGTCTCAGGAACCCCACTTTTGATTCATTTTTCGACTTTCTGTACTCTACTGCACCTGACCCAGCTCAGTCGTCATCAGACCCAGTATGAGTTGGATTGAGTTTTAGAGCATGCTTGTAATGAAGCACCACAGGACCACGAAGCTTCATGACTGAGGTTCGGTATGCACTCAGTGTGCAGTTAGCTGTACTGTCAAGGAAAGGTAATATTACAGTATATTCATGTGAAGTACAATTCCTGTGTTGTGACAGGTATATACTTGGACTGAAATGGATACACTAGTGGTGGCATAGGGGCAGTGGTTAAGGCTATGGGTTACTGATCTGAAGGTTGCCAATTCAAGGCCTAGCAAAACCAAGCTGCCACTAGAGCAAGGCGCTTAACCGTCAATTGCTCTGCTGTATAAAAATGATGAATTGTACGTAAGTTACTCTGGATAAGAGTGTCTGCCAAATGCCATAAATGTAAATGTAACTGCATAGTGGCTCGCCAGGTAGTATCACCACCAGCTCAAGGGTGCCCAATACAATCCTGAGCCCTGGCTACAGTTTGTGAGGGTTTTTTGTGCATGTTATCGTGACCCATGTAGGTCTCCTCTGGGTTTTCCAGTTTTTCCTTTCACCTCCCAGAACATGCCCTGTATGCCCTGACAAGGACTAGCATCCCATCCAGGGTGCACTCCTGCCTCCTGATCAATACTTCTGGAATGCTACAGATCCAGGTATATGTAATATATAAAGGGAGTCTATCAAGAAGCATTTTTAAAATTGCTAAAACTCCTTTCAGCTCTTAATCCATTATCATGGGGTCACTGTGACATGGAGGCACTCACACCTGCGCTGGAAAATCTCTGCACATTACTGAGATCAGCCGGCGATCAACACTCATCCTCATCTGCTAATCCACTCTGTGTGTGTGTGTGTGTGTGTGTGTGTGTGTTTTGAAGAAACCAGCAGGTTTTCCCCCCTGAACAGTATAACATTGTACAAAAGTGTTGGCCCATATTTCTTACTAAATCACCTCCTGCTGTGTGTGTGTGCTGTTGTACCTAATATGGTATGTTTGTAGTGTAGTGTGGTGAATTAATAACTGCTGTGGTGGCTGATTGCAATCAAGGTTTTGACAAGTGGAAACTTTCAGACACAAATAAAATCCTAAAATAGAGCCTTAATCTGAAGCATACTAACTAATCCCCAATGCAAATTCCTTTAATATTAAATTAAATCTTCCTCTATAATGACAAACATGAGAGGCAAAAAAGAAGTCAGTGTTTCATTAAAGGGTACCTGTTGTGAATTTTTAATGCTAGCTCTTTAAAACAGTCTCGTATGACATCAGTGATTCTGTCAGGCAACATCAGTCCTTGCTTCTTGCCAAGTACACTCGAGTGCTGCCACATTACTATTACTACTAGGCATGTGCAGCGAATGAATTTGTTGTTTTGGCCAATGGGCTGGGCTGGGTGCAGCAAACATCAGTCTAAGATATCACATTATGGGCCACTGCTGAGCTGTGTTATCAGGAAAATGGCAGAGTGCACAGCATACGGCTGCAAAAACAACAAGCACGAAGAATTATAACATACTTAATATCGGCACAGGCCGTACTCTGGAAACGTTTCCTTTCGGACGCAATTCAGTAGTTTGTGACGACCACTTCAAGCCAATCTGCTATCAGCGTGACCTTCAGGCAGAACTACTTGGTACCAAGCCCAAGCTTTTACGTCTACAACCAGACACTGTTTATACAGAATTCCTTCATAGAAAGTCAAAGGATGACAACGGATGGGAATCAGCCAACTGATGCCAAAAGGAATCAGTCAGAAGGTAAGAGCCTTTAGTACGCAGGGGGCTTTATCACCTAAAATGTCACTTGCTGCTTGTTTACTTGTGCTGGACAACCCGACCCAACGAGTTCACGTGACTTTTCGGGGAAAAAAATGGTTCCTCTATGTTGGTATATAAGCAAAATAATCTCTGTATAGCTTAAACATATTTCATTAAGCAATTTCATTATGCTGTAAGATGACCCATACTGGTACTCTTTAAGCTATCTATTTATCTAATGTATTGTTTATCTGTAGTGTGTGTGTGTGTGTGTGTGTGTGTGTGTGTGTGTGTGTGTGTGTGTGTGTGTGTGTGTGTGTGTGTACAATATGCAAGATGAAGAATTAATGGTTATGCTTTACCAACGAAGACTCTCCAAAAATGTATAATCTATAAGGGTTATTCCAGAGGGCCAAAATTGGTAAGGTTGAAATATATATAACCATTTTGCTTATATTTGTGTGTAGGATACAAGAAAAAAAAAAAAGGGGGGGGGGGGGGCAAAAAAAAAAAATAAAAAATAATGAAAAACTTTGACAGAGG